>JAABNY020000015.1:2881685-2892369 GCA_015164015.2 Brevimyrus niger
TCTGGTTCTCTACTTTTACGCCATCACGGGCCCTACAACCCCCCCCACCCCCCCATTATTTACGCCCATGTAGGAGGCGGAAGCCACACTCTACTGCCAGACATGACGGTTAACTTATCTGACAGTTTCTCACGAGTCAACAGATGACATGAAGTGACCTTCAAAGGGGAATGGGAGACATGACGTGCAGGTGTGAAGTGCACTGCTGGGACAGAGTGTATCAGGCTGCTAGAAGCAGGACTGAAGCCCCTTAAAGCAAAGAAGCTCTTCATTAATGAGAAACGGAGAAGGACCCGACAAAGAATGTATATTATTCACAGACACGCATCCCTAAATGGAGAAATGAGTGAAACTAAAACATTTCGCAGTCTCTTAATTTCTTCTTTCTTCTGCGACTGTATGTGTTTATACTCCTGATTCTAAAACCAATACTGTAGTATTCGTTGTCTAGAAAGGTCAGAAAGACTATTTTGTAAGTCATAAAGTGCTTCCAGAGCTCAGAACACCAACACGCACACAAACAAGCATCACAACACCCAGGGAGATTAGTGTCTGTAACCCAGGTACCTCCCGTCTCTGGTGAACGGGGATCCTGTCTCCTCGCCAACCCACCCCCCAGCCTAAAAACATGCTAAAGTGAATTAGAGTTGGCAAGCCAGACCGTCCGTAGGCGTAGTCGACTCGACCCCCCCCCTCCCATCCCGGGTTGATCCCTGCCTCTGGGTTCCAGTCTTCATCACGGTTCCATGTGTGTGGAGTTTGCATGTCCCCCAAACGTCCACATCTGAATCCTAAGACAAGATCTGTGAAGTGTTTGACAGCAATTAGTCCACATGTCACATGTGTCATTTTCTCAGATACTTCCTACCGCACATATGCCCACATGGCATCTTATTGGAAGGTGGGGCCCAAGCTATGATAAGCAGAAACACCGCTTGAGTTTAATTTTATTTAATTTGCACACGGCATTAAGCGATAATAGCTTCAATGAGCTGATGTGAAATGGGCAGCACGGCAAGGTACGTCTCTGTGCTTGTGTCTCTTCGCACTCTTTAATTAAAAACTGTATGGATTTGAGGATTATGCATAAAATGTATTTTCTATTAAAATTCCACCCAGACCTGTGGTATACTGTTAGAAATATAGAAAAAAAATCCCACACTCTTTATGTATGTTATAGGTGTTGCTGTTGTTACTATCCTCAGGCAGACATCCATCCATTCCATCCACCTCCCCGCAGTCTATCCCCGGATGGAGGGGGCTGAGAGCTGGGGGGGGGGCTGGGCACATGTCAGTCCATCACAGGGCACACATACTATGAGTAATCCAGAGACACTAATCCACTTAACTGCATGTTATTGGGCTGCGGGTCACTCCAGACCCCCACACGGCGCGGGAAGAGCATGACAGAGCTCCTCATAGCCACGTGGGGGGGGGGGGGCAGGGGATCAAACCCCCAGGCGAGAAGCCGGAAGGCGAGAGTGTGGCCCCCCCGAAGCCCCACCACAACATAGGCATAGCTAATCCACATTTCATTAACGTCGGCTTGTCGAGGTGACCTCGTTTAACAAACAACAACAAATGTTATTTTTCAGATGCACAGAAACGGAAGGAAATGTATTTTCCTGGGATGGATAAGGTGAGCGCGCCTATACCGAGTGTCGATATGCTATCGCAGCATCATCCATAAAATCACAGAAATTAATTAGAAAAGACAGAAAGCTAATGGTAAGTCATGCTTAATCTCACAGAAAGTAATAATTTTCGGAGCTTTCATTTTGATTTTTCAGGGTCTGAATAAAGCCTTAAGTTTCAAAATTATGTGCAGCATTTTGTAATTTCACACAATAAGTAAGAACTTAACACCAGATTAAAGACAGTGTGTTAAAGAGCAAAAGAGCATATTTTTATTTTTTTTTATTTTTTACATTTTATTTTCAAATGAAAACAACCTTTATCACTATTTCTCCCTATTTTATGAACTCATTAATGATGTGTTCTGTTAATTTAAATTTTTTAATTTCTTTTTTTTTTTTTTTGCAAACATAACCATTCTTAAAGCCAAATAACCTCGGCATCCGTATCTAGGGATATGACGTCACGGCCGTTAAAATGTTTTCATCATGATTCATCATTCGAAGCGCTAACGGATGAGACTGTCTCGGCCCGAGATGCCTTAAAATAGAGTCGTGTTTATGCAGTCGGGATGGTACAGGGTGTGCATCCACAGCCTGCTAAGCGGCGACGTCTTCCTTGTCTCAACAATGACAAATAGCCCAGTGCTGCCATAATATCTCATGGAAGGAAGTCAGCGCTACGCTGCTGAGTGCTTCTCCGACTGGAGCCGTGGTGAAAAACAGCCACACCTTACAGCCATTATCGCTACTATGATCTCGCCGTTGGTAACAGTCTTCACCAGATAATAATGATAATTGTATATAACTTATTCAGTAAAATAAAATGTTGCATTTGCCCAAGTAATGACGCTGAAATGTTTCGGAAGGAGGTGGGGAGTCAAACGGGGAATGGGAATGGGGTGTGCTTTGCCGATTGAGCTCGCTATCCTCTGTTCCTTGAAAGGTGTGTGATTTTGTTTTCTGTTTTGTTCGGTTTTTGGCCGCTGCTAACCAGGGAGGAGCCACACCCGTCATAACCCCACACGAGAAAGCAATACCTTCTGGCACTCAGGAGCCCAGTAGGGTATTGTTTCTGTACCTACAGAAATGGTATTTTTTTCGTGTGTCTGTGTCTCCGGTCTCATCATTACCGAAGCTTCTCTACCCTGAAAAGGGCAGCGCTTCTGAAAATAAAGACCCTGTTCTCTGGTCAGGCTCTGCGTCATATGCCTCTGTTTATCATCCGAGCAAAGACCGAACGCCTGAGCACTAATGAAGACTCTGCCGTATCACTGAGCACATTGCACGTCCCCATTCCGCCATGTATGTGTGTGTGTGAACCATTTATATATACTTCACAGAATTGTTATTTTCTTTGGAGAAAAAAGCATGCAGAGCACATATGCAGAATGCAATAGCTTTCATTGACAAGTATGTTGATTTCACGAGCTTCTTAATAAAAATGTGTTATTTCTCTGTAGAGGAGATTTGAATCTGTTTTTCTCCAGGGATCTCATGTTATTAGTTTATGAAAGGATGCAAGTGAAATTGACATTTTCCAACTTTAGTTTACTTTTATAATATGTATTCTCAGGGAAGAGAGTAACGCTAGCCAGCTTTGCATAACCCAGAGCAAATGACTGCTTATATTTAATTTGCTTCTAAAGTAAAATGGGTGTGTGAATATTTTTTTTCTACCCTTTTCCCTCCGTATCTTATTTTCTTCCTCTTCCCTGCTGTAATTTTTAATGTCATATTAATGAGTGGGACCCAAAGCCTCTTAAAAGCATTGATGCCCGGGAGAATTCTAAGTGGATCTTTTGGTAAAAGCCCCCCCCCCCCCCCCCTCATCTGGAGAAGGAAGCGTGCAGCCCGCGATGGTCGCCCGGAAACACTGTCCACCTCCAGAGGTGCGTAATGAGGCCTTAATCAGCCCAGGGACCAGCAAGATGTCATCATGCGTTTCCGCTTAATGTCCACGATTGTACATTTATTTTTTATTTGTTGCACCTCAACAAATTGTTGGACTTCAGCTAGGCTTTGTCTCCGGGGATGAACTGCCACCGGTGCCACACATCCAGTAGACGTCGCAGTAACTTATTTTATCGCACTTGGAAGAATTTTGACACGTTAACCGCAGTGACTCGATGATCTGAGTCCTGAGCTTCCGCGGGAGGTCTAACGCTTGGAGGGTGAAGCCGCATAAGGCTTGGGATTTGAGGGTATGAACGTAGCTCCCCGGTCTTCAAGACTGTGCGAGACAGCATCATAGCTAGCGGCATCGCGGCATACAAATGACGTCTTTAATATAATCCGCAGCAGTAGGAAGGGGTATTGTTTTAGCAAAAAAGAGACCCACTGATCCCTCTATCTCCCATAACCGCTCATCCTGTACAGGGTCACAGAGAGCATATCGCACGATGCACGGGGAATAAGGTAGACAGGATACACCCTGGACCCAAAAAAGGAAAATGTGCTTCTAAAATGCAGATATCCCTGTACACCCTAAACGAACAAGCAGACACAAAGCCAGATAAGTGAATAAAGGAGATAGTTCCTGCTGCAGAATATTCACCAAAAGAATTTTCATACAGCCATTAATCAAACAACATGACAGGCAATGTCAACGCGCAAGTAATCCAGGAGTGACTCCAGAGCAAAGCGAACTGAGCGACCCTTCAGCCACGTCTGTCCTTCTTAAATATTATTTGCCTGCTCTTCCTACAAAAATCAAGGAAACATTTAGTCGCAGCGGTGGTGATCTGAAGTAGGCGCAATTTATTGATATACTTCTGGTCGATTCGCTTCTAAACAGTTATTTGCCGTCCAGACTAACAGTAAGAGTCTGGCAGAAACTCTCAAGGAGCTTGGCGTTCCACTGAGTAGCTCTGATACGCCAGGCGGATTTCTCATCTGCGTTGGGTTAAAAAGCAAAACCAGATGATACTTATACATTAATTTGTGATGCATTTATTCATATTTTACAGCCTGATGATGTTTATTCTCAGAAGCATTTGTCCTCATTCTCCTTATTTATGTTCTCCATTCTCAGACGTTACGATTCACTTTATACGGGTTACTCCAGTGAGGCAAACAGTGAGCAAGTGAGAAGGTTAATATCTATTTTGATTTTTTTTTTGTGTGTGTGTGTTTTTGACTGAACACTTGTTCATTGCAAGGGTTCACACTGACTTCCTACGGCTAACTCAATCTCTTCTATATTTTCACTCGGTTGTGGACGTGCAGAACACTCCCCACGGACTGTTAAATGACATACATAGGATGAAAAAAACGCACGGATAGTTATCTCCTGGAGCCTGATTTGTAACTCACTGCTCTAATAACGGAGCAGCAGGAATCGCTCTGGAGCTGAAGTCATCACGGACGTGTAACACCTACTCCTAGCATTCTTCCGTTCACCCGTCATTCAATTGTACCTTTCCTGCCTGCTGATTATGCCAACTGTACACCACACTCCAAACTAAATATAGATTGACCCTGAATATTTGATGTTCGCTCTCTGAATATTTGAACATAACATTGCCGAAAGTACTATACTGACAGCAAAAGTGACTCTGTATTGTTACCAAATATCAAACGGGAAAGAAACTTGATATCATAAGTTATGGATACTTCAGATTTGCCATTCACACTAAACGAAGGCGGGAAATGGGATGCACCTTGAACCTTCTGGGTAAAAAAAAGCCTGACTGTTTAAATAATAAAATACAGACCTCTTGCATAGTTAAAGTTTCATCCATATACTATACCTGGAAGAGTCGTGTGAGTTTTTTCGTTATTGGATTAAAAATACAGGCGCTAGGATAGATTACACAACCTCTGGCCACACGGGACCATAGGCAAGCGGCTGTCAATGTGTCCAGCCGTGAGGTCAGCGGTCCCTGGCGTGACTAACGGCACAGCCTGGTGTGATGGATACACAGGTTTGCCGGAACGTACAGCGTCCCGTTCATTTCCGAAAGAGCAATCAGGGCAGGAATTCAAACCAGCTCAGTACCACGTTTAACCACAGACATAAGATAACTGACAGCCCTGTCCCCTCTACTGTATAAATGTACGGCATTGTCTTCTCTGTTACGCTCCCCAGTAACGTTCCAGTTGTCTTCGTATAAATAAGTAACAATAGCTTCGGAACGTTTCTCATCATTTTTACCATTTTTTTCCCCCCATCCCAGTTAATCGGATGTCTTTAGATAAAGCATGTGAAATAAAACTGGCCGTCCACCACCTTATATAAAAACTTGAGAACGGTGATTCCATTGTAAAGCTATTCGGAATTTAAATAATATTATTTATGTACTCTACCACCTAAAGGGGGGGGGGTAAAGGTAAGTGCCCTGATACAGGTTTTATCTCTACATTTATCCAATCTTGACAGAACAATTATTATGCAAATGTGTTGTTTTTCGGTCTGCCTTCAAAAAGATGGGATCCTTTAAGGCATCTGTGACTGATGGCTTCTGATCTGCATGCAGTACCTGGTAGGCAGGAAAAAATAATTTACACATCTATTTTGCCTAATAGGAATATATGTGGCTTTTATTCAGTGCAGCGCTAGGTGACCCTTCTGTATATTGTAGGCCTGGCGGATGTAGAAGATCTCATCTGCATAAAAGTCTGTCGCCTAATGAGTATCGGGACGCCATGTGACGTGCGGCAAGCCATGATCATTTTGATGTGTTTTCTCCGAATTTATAAATTTTTATCTTTCCCATTATGGCAGTGATCTATATCCAGAGGCAGAAGACATGATAAGATCAAGGAACTAATTAATAAAGTCAATTAAAATCATTTATTTACTTTCCGGTTTCTTGTCTGTTTGTTCAGTATTTTTACTCGCTATGTTTTTTTTTTTGTTTTTCTTTGTAATTTCTGCAGTAAATAGCTGATGCTAATCTGTAAAAGTTGTTTTAGAAGTTTTGTTCTTCTTTTCAATACGCAACATAACTATTTAGAAAGAAAGTAATATAAACCTACTAAATAATATTTACAGTAATTAGACAATCCAGCATTTCAAGTTAGTTTTCAAAAAACAATGCAGTATGCTATTACGTGGTAATTAAACAGAAAGTTTAATACAGTTTTTACATACTGAGCTCATGTCAATCAATTCAGTGACAGTTCAAGTGTTTCATAGGAAAGCCTATTTTGTATGAGGTAATAAGTAGTTTTCTGTATGTATTCTGTAGGTCTGTATATTTTAGGCCTGATGTCAATTATTTCCGTAAAAATGTGTCAAGCCCCAGGTAAACTTGACTTAGCCTCTGATCTTTTCTATAGCTAGAACCTTCCATGGTCATACCATTCTTAGCAAATTAGTTAAGTGTTAAATGATATAGTGTCTGAATAGAATACCTGATTAATTAATGATGAATAAGCATGGGATCAGTATGTAACTAACAGTTAATAATTAATGCATTAAGTAAGCATGTACTACTACGTTATTCATGTCCGTTCACGTAAAGTATGACCAACCGAAAAAAGTCCTACTTCTGTCTGCTTTGCTTTGCATGTTGTAGCATGGGAACCGCTCTCTCATAGCCCCTTCCTCAGCCCCCAACCCCTCACCTTGTCTTGGGCAGTGTACCTCACACCTCACTTTTACACAGTATGCTCCTCGGTCCCAGGGGGGTTTGCTAAGTCAGTGCTCCCTCCCCTCGGAAAATGTGGACAGCACTGAGTATACGTACTGTATCTGTATGCAGTGATCCGCAAGGCGTGACCCTACGTACTCCGTGCCTCACGGGGCTCCACATGGTGTCTGTTTCGTCCGCATCTCCCCTCCCCTCCCAGTCGCCACGCCCGCCTTTGTTTTGGCCATAGCATACAGTTCATATCAGTCTGTGTGGTCTGCAGCCCAGTAAGAATTTGGCTACAGTGGAATCCTTCCCATTTTAATTTGATTGGAGTCAGCTACTGCATACTGGGGACCCCAGATCTTCCTCCATCTGCGTCGATTCGGCTGATAACAACTGTTAACTGTAAGTGGTGTTGGGGAGGGGGAGGGGGGGGGGGCATGGTTGTGAGCCAGCCACGCAGAGTCTTTCAACTTGGGATGCCATCTCCCAGCAGTGAGAGAAAACATTTCTTTCTTCCTTTTTTTTCTGCTACAAAAACACTGGAACTGGTTCTTTGCTATTCCATGATCTGGCATTACGCCGACGCCCCTGAGGGCGATATCTGACTGACACAGTGGTTTGCTCTGCACACAGCAGCATGTAGGGGGCCACTGTAAGCTGATGGTGAAAAAGTGCACTGCATGCGTGTAGCAGTGACTGGTAAATGGGGGGAAACAGCACTGCTTTAGACGGCACTGCTTTAGACGGCACTGCTTTAGACAGCACTGCTTTAGACAACACTGCTTTAGACAGCACTGCTTTAGACAGCACTGCTTTAGACAACACTGCTTTAAACGGCACTGCTTTAAACGGCACTGCTTTAGACAACACTGCTTTAGACGGCACTGCTTTAGACGGCACTGCTTTAGACAGCACTGCTTTAAATAGCACTGCTTTAAACAGCACTGCTTTAGACAGCACTGCTTTAAACAGCACTGCTTTTCTGATTAAATGCACAAGTCATTAGGAAAAAGGAGAGCAGAAAACAGATAAATGTCTAGAGTACTTACCTTTAGAGAATGGTGATGTAAGAATAGAGATGTGCAGGTTTTAAATATATATCCCCGTTTGTCTTACTAGGTCAGACTCTGGTTTGCAACTATATGTTAAGTAACTCAATTACATAATACACTGAATGGAAATTGCAATCCTGCGTTGTCATTTAAAATATTCTTCTAGTAATGAAAAAAAAACACACCCACCACACTTCAAAACTACTTCCATCATTCCAAAACAAATCGATATATAACGTGTTATTATGTTCAAATGCATTATATATGCATGTGGTGGAATTTGAGTGTCTTGGAAATTAAACACCTCATTAAAAAGCAAGGCTAGCAGGAACATGAACAGTGATTTCTTTCGACAGACTCCATGCAAAATGCATCTTGTAATTTCCCTAGCTATTTGCACAATGATGTCTCAATCGCAAGCCATGCAGCCGTCGCATGTGTTTTTATGCAGTGGGTCATAAAATATGCATCGTCAAATGATGGGGTGCCGTTAGACCTTCATATGTTACTAATTTGCCTTTTATGCTTTTTTTTTCCAGAGTACAGATTTGTTGCCACGTCCCATAACTTCAAATATTAAAATTACTCTATCATTTTCAATGCAAAAACTAGTTAATCTGCAATCTGGCTTGATTATAATAGAATCTGAACTCCACTAGGATCTGAATTCCAGCATTTAAAAGCTACAGCAGGCTGATTCTGCAAAATAGTCATTCTACTGAGGCAGGGGTAGGCAGGGTCAGGGGTCAGGGGTCAGGGGTAGGCAATCTTACCCGCAAAGGGCCGGTGTGTGTGCAGGTTTCTGGGATAACCTGTAGGTCAGCTGTTCAAACCCGGGTGTGAGGACTCTTCAGACAATCAGTCCTCTAATTAGTGATCTAATTAAGGAGTTGCAGTGAAAACCCACAAATACACTGGGTCTTAAGATTGCCCACCCCTCCTTTAGGTATATTATTATTATTAGTAGTAGTAGTAGTAGTAGTAGTAGTAGTAGTAGTAGTAGTAGTTGTAGGAGGAGGAGGAGGAGAAAGAGGAGCATTAGTAACAGTAATTGTAGTATTAGTATTACTGTTGTTGTTATCATTATTATTATTATTATTAGTAGTAGTAGTAGTAGTAGTAGTAGTAGTAGTAACAGTAGTAGAAGTAGTATTGTTATTATTTAGGAAAATGGTATTACTTATTATTTTACCTTCTATAACTGAATCATGTAAGCATTTTTCCTTGCAGCAAACAAAAAAAAAATCAAAAAACCAATGAAAGATGAAGTCAAGGTGAGTTCTCCCTCCCCTTTGTGCCCATTGATATGTCCTTAAGAGTGAAGAGCCAGGCGTACTGAAGGAACAATGAAGGAACAATGCGGAATGCAGGCATGACGGCGCATTAACCTGCTCAACACCACAGGACAGACTGTACAGCGCGAAGGTCACGGATCGTCTGCCGAGCCACATGTGGGGACTCTCTGCTCCTCCAGGCAAATCAATTCTTGAATTGTTAAGCCAGACGCAAAATGAAAATTTAAGTCAACCAAGGACTCTAGTCTACAGTTTAATTATAAAAGTGCTTTTGCTCGTAAACTAGGTTAGATTTTTTATTTTTTTTTTAAGGTGCCAGCAGCAAAATAGCAAATTTAGTACTCGAGCATGAGGAAGACAGCAAGTATTTCCTGCTGGTTTGAAATGTTAAGTTGAGATGTACGGTTTCATTTGTATAGCAACATGCAAAACGCTGAAGAGGAATAGGACACTTTATGCATCCGACACAGACACACTAATACAGCGACACCAGCGGGAAGCGTCTGCGTGTTTCTGCACTGTGATGGCGATCCAGCAAAGCCCAAGTGAGCTCATGGATAAGAGATACTCCTGCGAGGACTATTTTAATCTGCATGAATATGTTTGTGGCCTTGGCTTATTCACTGCCGTCTTTAAACTTAAAGTGCCACTTCAGACCACATCTCGCTGTGTGTCAGAAGCTTATATAAAGGCCTCCGATGACCCACAAAGCGCTTTAAGTATAATTATTTTGAGGAAAAGTTACCCAAGGAAACGGCAGGATCCTGAGGGGCGTGGCCAAGTCCGTATGTCGTATCAGCTGACGGGTGACTCTCGTTAATTTGGTCTCCCCTCTCCTTGGTTTGCCATCTCTCTTTCTTTCTCTCTCTTTTTTCTCTCTCTCTCTCTCTCTCTCTCTCTCTTTGTCTCATGCCTTCCCACCCACTTCTTGTTCCTTCACTTCCCCATGATCTCGTCTGGCTCTGTTCTGTTTTCCTGTCTCGCCAAAAGATGTTTGTTTTCAGTTCCTTTATGCCCCCCCCCCCCCGTGTCATTGCCTTGACTCCTTTTTCTTTAAACCTGCTACCCAAAATAAAATTCAATCCCTGTACCCCCATCTGTATCAAATAATTCTATTTACC
>JAABNY020000015.1:2892446-2903649 GCA_015164015.2 Brevimyrus niger
ATTGTAATATAACTCTGCCTCTCACTGTCCCCACAGCCCCCCAGAAGGTTTTATTGTCACAGGACATACCTACAATGTACTCCCCCTCCCCATAGCATTTCATTGTCCCCCTCAGATGCATTGTCACATTTTAGTCAACATACTATTTCTATATTATATTTTTATAGATTTTTTTCTTTTGCATATGTGTTAAATCCCATTTTTTTAACTTGTTATATCGTATTTTTTGTGCTACGCACCAGGACCTGATGAAACAGATCTCCTTCCTTTACGCCGCACAGTGTCTTGATGTGTAGGAATGACAATTTCAATCTTGAATCTAATATTCAGCATGAAACAGGTCATACATTTCACTTCCTCGTACGGAAAGTATAAATCAGCAACAGGTTTAAGGTGCCAAATCCTCACTCAGTAATATTAACATGGAGCAGGTATCCTGGGAAGAAACATGGAACAGGTAATCAATAGCTGGAATATAAACTATTTAAAGTTGCCCCATAAATAGGAGGCACCATGGAGATTTACGTTCCTGCCGTCACATGAAGTGTATTTTTTTTAGCAATCATGAGGATGAATTGTGTTGCTCTGTTTCAGAGAGATAAAGTGAACTCAGGAAAACCCAAACGGGGATGATCAAACGAAAACATCTGGATTTAAGGCCTCTCTGTCTCCATCCCGTCGACCTACACTCACAAATCTGCCCAACCTTGTAGCGTGAGCGCCATTAATGAAACGGGTAAAGCGTTGTCCTTTCAGAAACAGCCCCCCCCCCACCTCTCCTGGATGACATCATTTCAAGGCCATCATTCCAGTAGTAATTTAACTATTGTTTCTTCCATTTGGAGAATTGAGACTGATTGGACTCTCATGCCTGACACGAGCTTGGCCTAAGTAGGACAAGTTGCTTCTGATAGGACACTGAGGCCCAGGGCTGCTGATACGCCCCCCCTCCCTTCCCCCCCCCACCTCGGGCAGGTCGGGGTCCTTTTATTCCATATCAATGTCAATAGTCATTTTGGGGCCTAAAGCCAAATTTAGACCAGGCGTGGAAATAGATTAAAGAGTAATTGTGGCGGCACACGTGCTAAAGCAGCGTTAGCGTCAGAGTGGACGGGGCCCCGGCTGCTGGGATTATTTTGGTCCTGGGTGGATGATTCTCGTCTCGGAGAAGAACCACTCGCTGCTTCTGGAGAATGAACAGTCCGACCGTGATGCCGTTATGCCACATTTAAGTCGTCAGTCAAAGTGTAGCTTACAGCGTATCGCTGAGCAAAGGCAATGTCAGGATATGAACACTACCTGCTTCATCTCTTATACTGGCCGCTGTTCATTGTTTACCAACACGATTGCATTGTATCCTATATAAAAAACCCTCTGTTCAGCACTTAAACACCCGTACATGGACAGTATGACTGCAAAGGCCACTTGACTTGACAAAACAACGGCACAGAAACAAAGTTTATTTAAACCTGAATAATTTGACTAAATAATTATTTTTTGCCTCAATATTGTAAATACATTTCTTGGACGATCTGATGTATATAATGCATATTAATTGAAATAATATACTGTATTGGTGTGTGTGTGCGCGCGTGTGTGCGTGTGTGTGCGTGTTCCGAGATGTCTCCTTTTCACTCCAGCACATGCAGTCTTTGTGGCCGATCTTGGAGCCACTCAGCTCACATATGACGCTAACAGGTTGCGGCGACTGCTGTTGGCACCTTTAAACATGTCCGGCGAATGCCGTCTCTATTGATTAGCGCCATTTTCCTAGCTGCCACACTTCGTAATTAGTTGCGGCTCACAGAGTGAGCATTTATCACGGCGAGTGCTGTGACCTGCCACGGCTGTTTAGGGATGTGAAACTTCAGCCATTAGTGGTCCAATCTGATTATGTGAAGTCAAGCTGTTTGATGGCCACCTCTGTAGGGGACGCTTTGCTCCATCTGTGTCCCTCTGGAGAACCAGTGAGGCCTGCAGTGAGGCCTGCAGTGAGGCCTGCAGTGAGGCCTGCAGTGAGGCCTACTCTTCACCATCCTGCACATGCTCTCTCCTTTCATTTATTTTTTATTTTTTTTCCACCTTCAGAAGGCCTCAAATCTGAGATGCCTCAACACAAAGTCTTGGATTTAGCTTCCAGCATCTGGCTTGAGTGCACTTCCTGTTTAATCATTCCACACTTCCTGTTTAATCATTCCACACTTCCTGTTTAATCATTCCACATCAAAATCAGCTTCAGAACCAGTACTCAAAGAAAGCTTCAGATACATACAGAGCTCACAGACAGTTTCCTTAATTCAGTAAGAAGATTGAAATTTATTGGTTTTATAACACAAATCATTACTTCTTTCATTTGTGTACATATATAAATATAAAACAAACATTGTAGTAGGAAATTTAAACCCAAATTATAGCTCTAAATTAGTTGTTCTGAGTTAAGAAGTTCATTGAAAAGAAGTGTCATTGAGGACATTTTATTTAGTAACACCTCTGCAATGACATGAAACACCAGGCATTCCTGTTTAGCATCCCTGTGGGGGAAATTATTAGCAAAATGGCAAGAACACAATTTAGTCGCTAAATAAAAAGATAATGTGTGTGTGGATGATATGTGCAGATTTATTACACATTGCTTGTCAATGGGCTATTGTTATTAAAAAAAAAAAAAATTTGCAACATTGTTGCATTCAAGGGACCCAGCACTTGATAGGGGTCCTTGAATATGTACAATTATATGTAATATCTGGCAGAGCGACAAGCCAAGGGGCAAATATTTTGTCTGGGTGCCCAGAATTTCTTGGTATGCACCTGTGTATGAATTTTGAAACAGTCTAGAAACAGTTGTAGTTTAAAGCTGATCTTTTTTTAAATGTGCAAAAATAACATTACATGGCCTTAAATTAATAACGGGACGTGCACAGCTTTCAGAGGTATAGCGGCTGTAGTTAATTTTAATAATTAAAATCACCCGCAGTCATCGAGCAGTGAAAGTTGAAGGTCGCTCTGTTCTGTTAAGGTAATACATCACAGGCATTATTTGTCTGTTAAATGTTTAGGCAGTCAGGAGAGAGGGTCGTGGGAGGTCATACCCCTAAGCCAGCGGTAGGCATGAGATGCCTGCTATCTGCATTGCGGGGTGTTGATGCCCTCACTGTTCCCCGTAAGCGGCCTCGCTGGGCCCGTCTGGGACCGATACCGGCGGCGTTGCACTGCACTTACAGAACCGGTGACGTCTGGACTACCTCGTGACGCCGTCTTTTGGATTGCGGTTCAGGTTCGATCTGAGCAAAACATGCGCTACATGGACCATCTAACATGAAGTATATTAATTAATGTTAATGTGTTGGAATTTGTGCCCCCTAATTAATGCATCAGAAAGATGTGACTAATATGTAGTAATTAAGAACCGTCAAAATCAGCTGTAACGTTTAGTTAGAGAAATCGGGCTCGCGTCGAAGAGAGACTGCTGTCTGAGGACAAAGACTCCTCTGGTTATGTGGGGGGGTTGAAGCCCAAGATGATGCCCTTGAGTACCGATGTGTCTCCAGTTATCTATCATTTGATGATGTGCTGATGATGCATCTGCATTTTAAGACAATGCGACAATGCAAATTGCTACATCAAAGTCAATGCAGTTACCTTGATCAGAAATTAATATAAAACCATATACATCAATAAAGAGCCTTATGTACATGATCATGTACAACCTCAACAAATGTATACAATAGTTTGGTTTGTGACAATAAGACATTTTGAAATTTTTTTATTGGAATCAGTTGAAAAGAGCTCATAACATCGTAAAACAATATAGCTTTTCCACAGGAGAGGAGAGGAGAGGGCACCATTATCAAAACCTTGGGTGTTGGCTATTTGGTTAAGTGGACCAATCGTCTGCTGTCTTACGATGGTTCAGGGGTCAAGTGTTGGTCAGTCCTCCTGAGACCTCCAAATATGGCACCGTGAAATGGTACACGTAAGAAATGGCTCTTTAAAGAGACTGATTTACAATACCTGTGGAAAGTCTGGGTATACCTACTGAGAACTTTTTGTTTTTCAGTATAATGACCCTCAGCACACCTCAGGTTCGTGCAGTAAATATTATCTTGTGAGCAAGCGGAGTGATGGAGTGCAGTGACAGACGATGTGGCCCCACAACCCCCCAAACTGAGCCCTAATGAGCTGCTTTGGGATGAGTTGGATCGAGGATTAAGAGCAAGGAGGCCCAGAGCGTGTGGCAACTCCTTCCGGCCTGTTGGAGAAACATTACAGGTGGATACATCTGGAAGCTGACTGAAAGAATGCCAAGAGTCTGCAATGATGTCATCGAAGCAAAAAGGGGGGGGGGGGAGGATTTTTGTGAAGAGTTGAAAATTTGAGAAAATTTGGAGACATTGAACATTTCACTTGGTCGTACAACATTTGATATGCACTTAATGGTCTTTCACTATAAGGTGAATAACAAGTGGCCAGATGCATTAAAAGCAGACTTTTCACTAAACCTGCATTCAATGAAATAAACAGCAGCAACTAACATCTTCATAAGAGTCATTAATATCCAGTTCTTAGTGAAATATACACTGCGCAATCACACAAAAATAATACAATGCAATCGGCCTACAATTACGGCACAATTAAATTAAAAGATAAGTGAGACTGTGAATGGCGGACTATTTTCATGCCTAAATAAATCCCGAGATCTGCCTTGGAGAAATACATTCTCAGATGGTCTGTCATTGGAAAAAGCTGTTAATCTTGTTTTGGCCGAAGATCATCTCTCCGTATTATTCTCCTTTTCATTCAGATGTTCCAGCTGCAGCTCTTCAAAATTCTAATTCAAAATCGGCAGGATCTTTGTTGGTACCTTTAATGATTTATTTTTGGTGGTTGGTATTTGTTTTTAGTTTTTTATTCCCATTAAGTTGTCAGGGTAATATGCAAGGACAGTTTGTGCTTGTTCTCTTTCAATCGCCTCGCAGTCGGCCTGGTTAAGTATGTAATTGACATATTTCACAGCCTTCAAGAATGCTGAGCGCTATTGTGCAGACGATTGCGATGGTGCCTTCCTGGCAGCGTGTGCCGCTCACTCACTATAGTGCGCTACAGTTTTTCACGCCTGTTGTAGTGAACACTAACACCCTCCGTCAGGCATCACACGGACACCCCCGGGACAGACACGTCTCTCCTGTGATGTGCAGAAGTAGCATCCAAAGTAATTAAACATTAAATTATGAAGCGAAAAAAAATGGGATGATTGTCGGCGTAAATTAGAATGACGTCTCTCGATGAATTGTGTGAAACATAAATTACTGGAAAGAAACAAATTGAAAAAGCATCTGACTTAATTTGAGAGAGGATTGCAAGTTTTTCATGTTTTCCTTTGAATATTTAGCCATTTGCAATGAAAAGCAATAGACTATTTTGAATTATTCTATGTACACTGCAGCTTTTGTTTATTTCCATCAGAAGCTTAATAGGAAACGCGAACAATTACGGGTTTATTACAGAATCAGTTTCCATGTACAGATGGGTTTCACTCCGCATAGACTTCAAGGTTTAATATCAGCTCTCCAGGGAGATAGATAAAAGGTAGATGTACAATCCAAGCATAACCCCAGCAGATCACGCGGTGAACAGGCTTGAATAATCCAAGGTTACTCTTCAGAAGACTCTGAGTGGATTCCTGTGGCAATCGGGCTGCAATCGAAGACCGACTGCTGCCTGAGAACAAATATTTCTCTAGTTATATTGAGGGGTTGAAGTTCAAGATGAAGCCCCGGAGTACAGATGTGTTTCCAGTTTACACTGGAAGAAAGAGTCTCTTGTATTAAATGTCAGGGCGTCCCTTAGAGTGGGTGACAATGGCTGAATGAAGGTCTTTAGGGACTCATGATATATTGTAGAGACCCCAGGGGAAGGTTGTGCTGGAAACATCCAGAGTAGAATTATTCTCTTGAGGGTCAAAGTGTAAAATGTAAAATAGAATCGAGGGTGTCATGTGACAAATCGCCATTCTGCCAGGTATACAGTGCACTGGGCTTGCATGCGTCTACTTTTCATGCATTTGCTGCGGCCAAAGATATGACAACGCGTTCTTCCGTGTGGCCGTAATCCGAAGGTCGCCGGTTCAAACCCAGCCTCTGCGGGTCCTTGAGCGAGGCCCTTAACCCCCAGCTCCCTGGGCACTGCTATGGGTGGCTGCCCTTCACAGACGACCTACTCTACAAAGGGCAAGCTGAGGGAGGCGTAAAGGCGATTTCCCCACGGGGATTTATAAAGTATCTATTATTATTATTAATAATAACTTCTAGTAGCAGACGTAGACAGATTTTTGACTCCAGCAGCACCTATCCGGACTGGGTGACCATGAAGTCAAGCTGTCTTTGTAACACATTTTGATATATAAAATTATCTAGTATTATGGTATTACTTACATATTTTTTAACCCCAAACCAAGTCTTACTCACATGCTTATTAAATGTTAATTCATTATTATTGAATCGTGGCATCTATAATCACAGACAGTCACTGTATCTGTTATGTGAAACTTCCTGAGCTACTGAAGGAACAAGTCATGAATAACAGAAGTTAAATGCTGATCTCATATCTATTCGTCATGAATTAATCATAATTCATCTTTCATCCCAAGCAGTTACTATATTTATTACTACATCTGTTAATTATGTAAACCTTTGTGAACTACTGAAGGAACTGAAGTCGTGGATAACACAAGGATCGTGCTTGTTCACCATTAATGAATCGTGACACATCTGTTATCTACAGTTGCAACTATGCTTGTACATGATTTGTACTTCAGTAGTAATTGTGTAACTACTAAGTATTGTGCCCGATCAAGTTAAGTTATACAACTGTCTTCTAATTTTTCTTGTCTTTTCCACCCCAGGAGCAGATCTTTGTCCTGTAGGATAACAAAAAAAGCATAGAAAATATCAAATAGTATCTTTCTCTGGGCTGCGATAACAGTAGGGACAGGCGATCAGATGATTTTACACCGTGATTGATCGTGAAGACGTCCACAATCTACTTTTCATGCAAATCAAAGGGGTCATGACCTTCTATGTCCTCCTACTAATGTTGCTAAACTTCACATACTGTAAAACGTCCAGGGACAGTAATAACACGGATTGGAGCCACATAGTCAAACCGAGGGAATGACGTCCTACAAGGTGGCTATTAGGAGCGTAGCATGGACTCGGCAAATTATTCCGCGTGCCTCTATCACAGGATCTTTTTGTCGTGTGACATATTTGGAAAACATTCTAATGTGAGGTACCGGCATGGCGGATGAGGAGCTGGTGTCAAGGAAGGACTCGACGTCAGCCCTGCAGTATGTATTCAGCAAATGCAGTCACTTCATCAGAAATAATCTGGGTGTCTGTAAACATAGAGAACCCCTTGGAGGCCGGTCATGTGATCGGGATTCTGCCTGCTGATTGGTCTCAGCTCTCCTGCAGCCTACGAAATCTATTCAGTTAAGCTTCCGAGTAACAGAAGAAAGAGCCCCCCCCCCTCCCCCCACCCAACTTTGTAACTTCATTCACCTACATTAATTATAACTTTTGTGTCTCATGTACTCAGCTGTGTATATCAAAATATGTCAAGTAACTAATCGCTTCCCTGTGTACGCCCAGAAAAGTTAACTTTCCAGCTAAGATTTACTGCCACCGAGGTCGTTGATTCCAAGGTCATGCAGTTGCCGTCTTTATCCATTCTATTCCCATGTCATAATGTGAGCGTTTCTTTAACGATTGCCAAATACGTTAACAGCTAGATAAATTAAGTAGCCTGGTGCAAAATCTATTCCTAGTGTGCCTTAATATTTATAATAGGTCGTGTTAAAGTCAGTGGTTTGAATGAAATGGAAACACAATGTTTTACCCTGGTGAGCGATGGCATGCGCTGCCTGCGAAAAGAAAAAAGAAAAGAAAAGAAAAGAAAGTGGTTAGTTGTCATTGTTGACCCACCACAGCAAACGCCAACAAAATGTATTGTCTGCATTTAACTCCTATGTCACATAACAGGGGGCAGCAAAATCAGCCCCCAGAGAACAGCCGCTTGGTCTAGTCACCTCAGTGGTGCTCTGCTGGTCAGGGAACTAGTAACCTTACGCAAACCTAAAGGTAACATACGATAGACATTCGCCGAACTAAGTCCTATTATTATTGTTATAATGATTATGATCATTGTTTAGTGTTATTATTATGATCATCTCTACGCCTCACAGACCACTGGCAAAGTCTGAAATGAGGTATTACATAAGCTAACGTGATTTCTTTATTGTCTGTTTTTGGTGAAATGTATTCGCTAAGCCTTTGCAGGGTGGCCCCGTGGTGGCACTGTCCCCTCTGCGGCCCGGGTTCGAGTTTCTCCCTGTGTTGTCGTGGGATTTCCCCCAGCTGCTCTGGTTCTGTAGGTCCACACGTGCTCCGGTCCTGTTCTGGGGTGACAGACCACCCTGCATTGCTCACTGCTTTGTGCCAAAAGGCTGCAGACCCCACAACCCAACAGAGGACAGACCCGGTATGGAAAACAGATGGATGGTATAATTTTCGGTTTCTGGTATTTATGAAATGGGAAGAAATTGACAACATAGCCCATGAAATTCAAAGGATTTCCCTCTGCTTTTTCAAGTGGCCCCTTTCATAAAATATGAGCAATAAATATTTATAATTGCAGTATTTCGATTGCTATCGGACAGCGTTTAATGGTTTTAGTCCTTTTTTTTTTTTAAATCTCTATATCAATTACACCCTGCATAAACATTATTGCTATTCAAATATTCACCATAATATAATGTGATACTGTATTTTATATTTTAAAGAGAAGCATAATTACAGCAATTATCTCAATTGCAGGCTGTTACTGCCTTACTTTTGGGAGACGGCACAGGAAGTGTGCTGTGACCTTTCATTGTATAGTTTTCAGTAGCAACCTGCATTAAACCACTGAAAGCAATTACAGGGTAGCCTATACCATGCGGGGTAGCCTATACCATGCGGGGTAGCCTATACCATGCAGGGTAGCCTATACCATGCAGCCCGCAAGCGTGGTGACTATTGTATTAGGCTGTACTTTTCATTTTTAACTTGCTGTAAATGCCATCTCATTTCAGAATGAAATCCCCCGCTATTATTTAAAACACGGACACGCGTGCATGTGCTCTGCCCCCCCCCCCCCCTCCACCCATTCCATTTTGGCCAACAGCGGTATTAAATCAAACTGAATACATTAAATCTTACATCAGGAATGGACAATGGTTTTTATGGTTGCTTAGCTCAGCCTGATAGCGGCGTAGCAGCTATATAAGTCATTTGTATCAACTCATTACCATTGCAGGACTCGGGCTGCAGGGGAGGTATAAGCAAAGCGCAGACTGGACTGTTACCAGTGGCTTGTATGCTAATGGAGCTTCACCGCTGAAGATTGCTCCGAACATTTATGAAGATTTAAAGGAGGACAGACGGCTCCGCTCCTTATTGTCCCATTCATAGCTGCTTCGACAGGTCGGCCAAGCAAGAGTAATTAAGAAATGATTTTATAGGCTGCTGGTTTTGCCGTTTGCCTCAGCATCCGCAGCTGACTCTGGTCGTGGATTAAATCATAATAAATGTACACCCCTACACCATCACCCTGCACCGCGGCACTGAGTACGTCTTTTTTTTTTTTTATCGTTATGCGTCCCTTCATTTCCGGCTGTCGCACCCTGGCTGGAGCCCACCCACCTCTGCCTGGACGGGGCTTCAAGCCTCTCGGGGACACCGTGGCTGAAAGATGGACAGGAGCCCCTTATTGGCCCCCCGCGGTCACTACAGCAGACGCACCCCTGTCGGGCGGGAGTTCATCCATCAGCCGTTCAAACAACCTCGCCGCACCGTGCAGAGCACATCCGACGCTTGCTTTGCTATTCTATTCTATTCTATTTTCTATTTCTGCAATAATAAATACACAAATGTGCTCGCACACATGCACACAGAATTCTCAGAGAGTATAAACCTAGGGTAGCCAATCTGTGTTTTCGGTTGACTTACAGGTTATCCCAAAAACCTGCATGCACGCTGGCCCTTTGTGGATAAGATTGGCTACCCCCGGTATAAAACAAATGTTATTTAAAAATAAGTTTAATTAGATGAGTGATAGCATGCAATGAAGTAATTATTCAGATCAATTATTTGCGATTAACATTTAATGTGGAATACTTTTGCTTTGACATGCATCCAACGGAGAAACGACACTCTTCCGTTTTCCATCAGCACCCATCCTGTGCAGGGTCCCGGAAAGTCTGGAGCGTATCCCAGAATGCACAGGGCGTATCCCAGAATGCACAGGGCGTATCCCAGAATGCACAGGGCTCAGTCCTTCACAGACCACAGAGCACACACACACATGCATCTCTGGTTTTGGCCGAGGGATCGGATCCGCCAAAGGAAACCCACAGAAATACTGGGAAAGCATGCAGACTCCTCTCTCTCTCTCTCTCTCTCTCTCTTTTATACACACACACAAACATTGGTTTGTACAGTAATTATATCCTTGTGGGGACTCTCCATTCATTTCTATCAGGAAAACTCATGATGACCTTACCGCAAACCCAGCCCTAATCATAACAAAAAAAAAAATTCCTAGTTTAAAAATTTTTTAGTTTTTTGATTACATTTACAGATCCTAAAAAATGGTCCCCACAATGTCAAAATAAAAGGTTTTTATTATATTGCAGGGGACACGTGGTCCCAACACTGTAATACAAACATAACACACACACAGATGCAGGCATGATTGTCAGCCCACAACCCCAGAGGTTTGAATCCCTGGTGTTACCTGCCTGAGCTGACCTGCCCAAATCCAAATCCAAATGTAATTAACTGGAGACAGAAATATCTATGGATGCAGCAACAAAACAGTACAGAATGGCAGCAAAAGACAATTTTGTGAGGCTCTGCATGCATAATATATCAGATAAACTGCATTTGAGATTGGTGAGTGATGGACATGATTATATTATTTTAGGCGTTTTTATGCTTTTGAAAACCCATCAGAGTGTTATGAATATGCAGAACTGCGAAACGTTGGCAGTACCCGGGGTACGTGGGGAAGATTGGGCCGGCCCCCCCCCCCCACCCCCCAGCCCGAGGCACCCGCACCAGCGGGGGGGAGCAGCGCCGGGGCGGCACAGGGGGCCCCGTGGGCC
>JAABNY020000015.1:2905450-2923052 GCA_015164015.2 Brevimyrus niger
CGCGCGCCGCCCGCCGCACCTCATAAGAGCCTCGGGGTGCCGAGTGGGCCACCAAATGCATTAAGAAAGAGAAAACTACACCCCCCCCCCCCCGACGCATACACACCGGAAGGCAAAGGTTTCAGGGCACTGAGGCGACACGAGTCATCAATCCTGACAGCCGTCACGTGAAATGAGCCATGTCAGATAGTGGTCTGACAGAGTCTTACTAAACTGTCAGACGGCGCCCATCTGCCGGCTCACCTGTCATAGCAGTGGTCTGACAGACGTGTTGCTGGCAGTGTGACCTGCTACCCCCCCCCCCCCGGAACGGCAAACAGCAAACGCGAAACTTTAAATTCACTGCCAAACAAACCAGGGCAAAGCTGCAAATTTCCTCTCTTAACCTCTTGTGCTGATTCTCCACAATGTGACATGGACTCTTAACAGATGGTCATATGCTATTTTTGTGACTTCTTTACTCCTGAAACCGTATGGAAACCGTATGCATTATTATAAATGACATCATACGTCCCTTTATCGCTGTGGTTTACCTCTAGTGACCGCCCTGTTTGACCCTATAGGGCTGACCCACCCCTTAGTGAAAGGAGTTATTATTCAAATTATTATTAATAAAGGTTCCACATTTGCTGTATCTGTTTTTTACATATGCGTACTGAACTGAAAGATCCGTGTCGAATACCCAGTAGGAATTTGTGTATTGTCACAGCCATGCATCGTAAAATTTCTGGTTGTTCTTCTGGGTAAGAGAATAGTAGCTACAGTAATAGGAACTCCATAAAAACTGAATATACAATTTTCAGGTTCCTGCCAGCCCTCGTATCACTCCAACAGTCTGCGTATTCATCAGGATGCAAATGACCAGGGATCATGGGACGCGTCTCTTCGGGGTGCCCTGCCCCCCTAGAATACCGAGTGTTTATGGCCAACCAGGGGCCCCAGAATCATGCAAAACTGCAGTCTGATTGGTGTCCACATATTTCTACAATTAAATCGATGCAATGAACACAGGCACCAGGACACGCATGAGCATTTGAACAGTTAGGTCAGACTTTTCTCCTTTCTAAACAAATCGTGGTGTGATTCCAGCTGCTCTGTAACGTGTCCTGGCAGACTTTTAGGACACTCGGGCCCTTAGAGGGCCCAGAAAATGCCAGCAAATACAAAGCCAGCCTGAGTGGGCGCCTCGCAAGCGAAGCCGTGCCGTCCCAACGTTACTGGAACGTTCTGCGGCCTACAAGGGCGTGAGCGGAGAGTGAAAACACTAAAGCAGACGCATTGTGGTGTCAACACGCCACGGGCCTGCGGGACTCTCAAGGGCCTGCGGGACTCTCACGGGCCGGCGGGACTCTCACGGGCCGGCGGGACTCTCACGGGCCTGCGGGACTCTCACGGGCCGGCGGGACTCTCACGGGCCTGCGGGACTCTCACGGGCGATTCGCCAGGTCAGTAGGGCTTCACTGCCCTAAAGCAATAACTCCAGACATGCGCAGAACCGGAAAACAGCCGAGATGACTTGTGACAATCACTCTCCTATTAAAGAATTTGTTTTGGGGATTTTCTTTGTTCTTATGAACGACTGGTTTGTGTTTGACAATGAATTTTATATAAATATCTGATGTGAATGCATAACACTTCTATATTACGTTCATGCGATTGATTGCTCATATTTAAGAACTGAGGTTCGGGATGCAATTTTGAATATATAACTAAATTGTTTGTCATGAAATAGTTTCACCCATAACTCCGAGTAGCATGAGTGGTTCAAAGATGGATGGATGGATGGATGAACAGATGGATGGAAACACATTTTACAGTGCTCAAGGTCTGCATGATTTGGCAACCAGTTCATGTACACAACTGGTGGGGGTTGGGGGGCAGTAGATTATGGTCTATGGTCAGTAAACAGTATGAGATTTCCAGTGTCAGACCACAACTCTACTGCAAAAGCACAGCAAAGTGTTTCTTGGACGGAAAAATAGAATATTTACATCTCTTTACCTTTTACCTAAGTTTGTTTTTTTCCATTATATTGATTAGAAGAAATCACAGTAATAATAACGAAGTAAAAGGAGGAATTGCCACAAATTAGGTTTGCTTCAACAGTACTTTTTTTCCCCAGTTGTAAATTTTGGATTAAAGCAAAGTTAGCAGGTCACTTAGTTTAAAAAATGCATCTGCATGCGTACAATGCATCTCACACATCAGAAGCCTTGATGTTTTATTTTTTTTCCCTTCACACATTTGATCGACGTTACAGAGAGCATTATCAACAAGGCACGGCCTTTGCTAATTAAGCCCATGAAAAAGCAGGCATCAGTGGGCATTAAATGTCCAGTTCCTTTGATTAAGGAACCCTGGGGTGAAGATCCTTTCATCATGGTTTTTTTGCAGAAAAATAACCTCTGAGCGTTTGAACTTCTGCTGCAGTTTGCTGGCTGTTCCAGAGGTGCTGAATGAAGTACAAGGACAACATTTAATCTGGTCCCATGCTTGGAAAGTCAATCTCCTGCTGCTAAAATCTGACCAACAATAATCTGGGTGACCCTCAGACATTATAATTATCATAATTATTATTATTATTGTTATTATTATTGTTGTTGTTGTCATTATTATTATTATTATCATTATTATTATTATTATTAATATTCTTATTATTTATGTTATTATTATTATTTACAGATGATTACATGAAAATATATAACATGTACTGAGCATGAAAGAAATGTGATTAATATCTGAGATCAAAATGTATGTATTACTTGTAAATAAGTACTTAATATAAAGCCGGTAAATTAATTCTATAATAATTTGCATTTTATTTAGTAGACACTTTCATCCAAAGCAGCATTTTTTTCCCCCTGAACAAAACAGGGTCATATAGTCCCATGAGCAATTGGTAGTTAAGGGCTTTGCTCAAAGGCAAATCAATGTGCTGACCCAGGCATCTGAACCAACGACCTTCTGATCACAGATACAGTCTCCCACCCCACTGAGCCACACACTGCCCTTGCAGGTAAATGCTTGTACAACACGCTTATTAGGTACTGATGAAGTTCAGACGTGAAGGGTTAGCAATAGACATGTGCTATGACCCTGGCGTGATCTGAACACACAACCTTCTGATGTGGTGTCAGATACACTAATATATAATGATATTATATCTGCTAAAGCAATTGCATAATTATTTGCACATTATGTGCATATTCAATGCGCTGTTTACTTTCAAAGCATGTGCTAAATGCAACCAGCAACCTAGTCTCACACCTTAAAGAATGGGGTCCAATTCTTTCCATTTTCTCAAAAGTTCTCCCCCAGCCCAGAAACATGCACTTGGGTGAATCGTGATTCCAATCCTGTTTCTCAGGTTAGACTTACATTGACCCTCTACCAGATGGGGTTGCATGTATGGGCAAACAAAACGTGAGACATACATTTTAAAATATTTCAGGCCTGCTGCTTTGATGCGGTTAGTTTGACTAATGAGTCCTTAACGAGAATCTACATTGATTTCAAACAGAGGGACTCAAGATGAATAATAATAAAACAGTTCTACAAAGCCCAGTAGTTGTTTCCCTTAAGAAAACACCCACATTTACCCCTGTCACATCTGCAAAATGGATCTTCTGCACAAGCACGCCATCCATATCCACATGTGGCTTCAGAGAGCTGGAAACGCTGCACTAATGCAACGAGCTGCGGTGGAATGGAATAATGCGACGCTGCAATACAGTTCCATTAGTTCTAACTGCGGTGGGGAATGCGTCAGGAGTGGATCTCATGCCAGGGTGAATGAAGTCCACCGGCCGTCTGAAGTGGGCACATTCAGCTGGTACTTCTCTCCCACCAGGCTGCCCGGGAGAAAGGGCAGAATAGGGCGCCCCCTGTCTGCAGTTTTCACAGGACAAACACATGTTATGTTTGATAGATGGGGATTCTGAAGACTGGAATTGAATCGATTTAAAAGTGAATGCATTAGTGCTGGGAGGTGTGGGGGGTGCGGGGGGGGGGGCTTTGAAATGCATTTGCTGGTTATTTCTTATATTTATTGTGTTCATTGCTATAACAAAGAAAAGGTCTTGACAATTTACTTTGAGCTTAAATTGCTGGTGCTTAAAATAAAGATAGCATTGACTGACTAATTATGACAATACATGAAGTGATTATTGTATTTTAAAGTGTCTCATTAGTCTCAACAGCCGTCATGCCAAAGGACTTAATCTGCTTTGTTCATCATTCATTTGTTGTTCATCTTGAGTTTAATGGATTTTGGAGAGAGTGGGAAAAAGAACTGGAGGAGTTTAAAGTCTGGCAATAACCTTTCGAAAGAGACGGCTCCATTTTCTTTATACATTTATCAGCCGTGCCTTTGATCTATTTTAATAAATGTAATGTTTTTTTTCTGATTACAAATGATACCTAACGTCCAAATTGTCTCCCCTAAAATCTCACTCTGTTCTTTTCTGACAAGGATGATTATTGTCTAATAATAAAACCTTGCATGAATTTTCTTGAACACATTCTTTTTTTTTTTTTTTTTTTGCGTTTCGTTTTAATTACTTTTTCAGGGAGGGCAAGATTATAAAACCTATTAATTTTAATTTCCTCACGTGAACCCCAAGCAATCTGTGGCGGTACTCATCCTTGTAATTTCACCATATTTCCAATAACACCTTAGGTTTTAAAATATTCCCAGCGTTTCCTGGAAATGCACACTCTAAATGTGTCACTTCGAGCTATGCGACCCCCCCAGGGATCACACCGATACTCATTTTACCAGGGGTGTCAAGTGTTTACTGTTCCAATACTGTCATAAAACTCCAGCCCTTCTGCCCGCTGCTTAGTGGCATGACTGCGGTCTCACAGTGTCACCAGTAAGACCTACGGCTGACCAGTAAGGCAAGAGGGTCTGCGTCTGACAACTCAAACTGAAACATTTACAATGGTGAATATTTTTTGTGTTCTGAATTTCATACCGAAAACGGCTATTAATAACAGCTATTAAGCATGTACTCCGCAATTCGGTGTTGATACATAAGTATACAGCTATACAGCTGTAGCACGTAGTGCATTTAGATTACAGGATGGCCCAGCACGCTGGACAGGTAGTGCAGCAGTCTCACACTGCCGCCCGGATGCATTTTCTCCCAAACTTTTCAGCTCACGACCCCTAAAACAACCGTGCCAGTGACTCGTGACCCCCCCACTATCCTCGGAAGTGGCTAAAATGTACAGATGTTGCGTACAGCGGTGCAAATGCGCCAATAGGCCTATCCAAACATGTCCATGACAACACAAGAGAACACAATGCTCTAACAACCATATAGTTTTTATAGTAATTTACTCATTTGTTTAATTTCAACCGAATATCCTATCCACACAAGAGCATAACAGCACAAAAGAACACAACGCTCTAACAACTATATACCTTTTTTTAAAATATATATATTTTTTTTACTCATTCATTTGATTTTAACAAAAATAATATCCTATGCATAAAGCGGTCGATGAAAATGACCTACGCGTTACATGCACATGTCGGAATGTTTAACATCAATTCTGCTGCAACTGATGCTATTGACGTGCCGTTAATCTGTCGTAATCACCTCAGGGGTCGATATAAAACGAAAAGAAATTTGAAAGGCTGGTTTTTTAATTTGCATGTTTTTTTTTAAATGTAACTATTAACTACTAGTTTTTATCTTTTGTTAGTTCTAGATAAAATTTTTATATAAAATGTTAAAATGTTGGTAAAATGTTATTTCTAATAGTTTAATAAAATATATTTGTTTTCTTGGAAATCATCTCGCGACCCCCCCCTCAATGCCACGCGACCCCCCCTCAATGCCTCCTACTTTGGGAACCACTGCTCTGTAGCACGGAGGCTCAAACTTGTGACAGTGTAAAAGCGAGTAGCGAGGTGGATCTGTGATCCTGGGCTCCGTACGTGTGTGAGCTCTGCTCAGCGAATAGGCGTCGTCCTCTTGTCACTTTCTCACTGTCACCGAGAGCTGAGACGCTCCGAGGCCCGTTTCCCATTGTAAGGCAGGCGAGCCACACCAGACCCGGGAGCGTCACCATCCGATTGGTCGAAATGCAGGGAGACACCTGTGTTCTGCACATGGACTATCTGAAGGAAAGAGTATATTCTGCATATTATTCAGTATTAGTAGTATTGCACATCACACTGCTGCATTCCCAATTACTTGGAATGTCAAAATTTCCAGACTCCTACTTTACAGTACTTCAGAACAGGTAAACACACGCAAATGCTAATTCCGCTAGCGAATGGTGCTAACGCAACATTGCCGATTCTTACAGAAATGCTAGCAAATAATGATGTACGCCAGGTCAACAGGAAATGATTGTCTCTTTGGTTTTACATCACTGTCGCTCTCCAACTCTGCAGCGCTTTTACCCGCCAGACCCCTGTGCAGTGGAAAAGCGAAGTGAGCGGGAACCACACTGTACCTGCTATCTGTGCAGTATGGCTGAGTAACGGCTCGGCTCTCAGCGGCCGAGGGAAAGTGTCATAAGACAGGAGAAGGTGAAGTGCAGCCTTAAGAGCATTCGAGGAGCATGGAGAGGAGTCGGGCTACTGGAGCTGCTCCAGGAGCAGATGGGTCCTCAGGTGTCTCTTGAAGGTCGAGAGGGTATCTGATGACCTGTTGCGACTTGGAAGGTAATTCCACCATCAAGGAATATACAGGAGGAATGTTTCCCTGGGAAGGTTCCAGGTTCACTGACTCGACAATAGATAGCCAAGGGGGAATAAGGAGAATGGATGGATAGATGGATGGATAGATGGATGGATGGATGGATGGATGGATGAAGCCTCTTGTCACTCCTGTCAACATTTTAAAGTTTTCACACACAACATAAAGAATTAAGGAATAATTACCCTTAGTAATCTGTCACCCTGCCTCACACGTGCGTCTATTTCTTCTGTGCGCTTGATTGATTATCAGCACAAAACCCAGGTTAAATCATTCAAGATAATTAATTAATGAATCGCTAATGATTGACTTGCGCTCCATGACAAAGCACTCCTCATCAGTAAATCTGTAATGAGGCAATTAGCCCATCATTAAATACATTGTGATGCCCCGGAATTCTGCGGCGAGAGCCATAACAGTGTTTGACTTCATTAATGTCTACTGAAACCCTCATAAGCTTTCAACATTTCACCTTGGAAATGGCCTTAGCCCCCATCATGATGCGCATAATCTTTGGCGGTAGCTGTTATCTTACACGCAAATGCGCTGTGCTGTGAGTTAACTTTGTATTTTCAGTAACTACATGCTGATATAAGCTCAAAAGGCAAGTGACAAGTATATACATATTCACTGCATTGTAACAAAATGGGAAAAAGTGATCCACCTCTGACTGACCACGGCCACTGCAAGGGCAACATCCTCTTAAAGGGGAAAATTTTATCCCTC
Organism: Brevimyrus niger; assembly: GCA_015164015.2. Taxonomy (NCBI): domain Eukaryota; kingdom Metazoa; phylum Chordata; class Actinopteri; order Osteoglossiformes; family Mormyridae; genus Brevimyrus; species Brevimyrus niger. Next base: position 2,912,893 of record JAABNY020000015.1, read on the forward strand.
TTCAACCGACCACACTACAGTTAGCAGAGTAATTTCACCATCGGGCCCTTAATTCTCAACTGTCTCAGGGACTGGCTGACCCTGCTTTCTCAAATGTATGTTGCTTTGGATAAAAGTGTCTGACAAGACGTCAATAGTACTGCATGGGCTGGGGGGGGGATTGTGATTCGTCACTGGCTGCTCCCTGTTGCGAGTCCTTAAACCTGCGTGTCCTGGAATGGAATGTTGGACCTCCTTCATTACACTCACGCATGAAATCACATGCTGTGGCCGACTTGGGGATGTCAATCAAGCTAACTACATGCCTTTGGGCCGTGGATGGAGGGTTGATGGGACGGCGCCTGTAGTGTGTGATTGTGTGCGTGTCTGTGACGCGACGCGCCTGTAGTGTGTGATTGTGTGCGTGTCTGTGACATGACGGCGCCTGTAGTGTGTGATTGTGTGTGTGTCTGTGACGCGACGGTGCCTGTAGTGTGTGATTGTGTGTGTCTGTGATGCGACGGTGCCTGTAGTGTGTGATTGTGTGTGTGTCTGTGACGCGACGGCGCCTGTAGTGTGTGATTGTGTGCGAGCGGCATGATTTAAATGCTAAACATTGCAATATACATCGCATTCCCATAGTATATAATGTTAATTACATGCTATTTTGTAAATAAAGGTTTCCTATATGCTTTACCATAAGTTAGCTACAAATAAATCCCCCTAAAGGTTAATAGTTAGTGGTACGGTGCGGTAAATGCCGCAGCAGGAACAGCATTGTAAGGCTGCCTGCGTATTAGACAAGAAGGCGATTCCTTTTGACAGTGTGTTATGAAGTGCTTGGCGAAACAAAGGAGGGAGGGCCTTTTAAGTAATGAGCCTGCCTTTAATTTGCATCCCAATCCCATTGATTATTCAAAACTGCCCACTAATTTACCGTCTCAATTACCGCCCAGTTGACAGCTGACTGTCACTTAGCACTTTCTGGCTGAAGTTTTATGACTCGTAAAAAAGTTCCGGCTAAGAAAGGTTAATGGAACGGTCATCAGTCATCAAATACTTATTTATTTGTCAGTTTATTTATTTATTTAGCCCTACGTCAGTTATGTGGCAAAAAAGACGTCATAGAAACACGGCAATAATAAGATTTAAAATGTTCATGATATATACTTAAGTTGCACCGAGCGACTCTTGGCATTAGAAAAGGCAAATCTGGAGCAGATATCTATCGATCTGCGCCTTACCTAATTATCTGTTACCTTTCAAGATGATTGATCTATTATCGTACTGAAATGTGTCCTCGCTTTCCATAAACTGAAGATCTCAGCGTTACTCTTCATAAAGGCAGAAGAGGAGAACATGTTTACCACCAAAAAAAGACAGTTTTTGATTGTTAAGATACTTCTCAACCTGTTATATAGATTCTTACACAGAAGACTAAAAATGAAGAGTCTATTTTGTCTGCAGTTCTGCATGTGAGAGTGATTAGCAGTGTGGATGTTTTAAAATTCGCTAAACACTTTCCAAGGTAATCCCAGACAATAGCATCATTTACATACCAGCTGTCAGAGTCCCCAAACAAGGTGAGAAAGGGTTCGCTGTTCAGACTGAAGCCAATTACCCGCAGACCAGATGCTGCTTGGTTAGCCTTGTAGCCGAGGAGACGCCTGCCAAGATCTACCAACTTTGTCAAGCTCAATTGCAGTGACTGGAGTTGCATTCTGCTGCACAGAATCCACTTGGTGTTTGAGTGCCCGTATCATCCTGCTGGCGTCCTGCCCGTGCTTCTGTGTCACAGTCTGCCTAACGCAGCACATGCAGCGATCAGTGTCCCGCGCACCCTTTCGTGTCGTGCTAGTTGAATAGAAGTCTTGAGGGTTCTGTGACACTGTCTCTGTAGCAAGAAATGTACATTGCAAATCATACTCAGAATCTTTTATTTCAAACCAGGAGAAAACTGTTCAGAAATAGTACTTTTGCTACCGAAAATTCAAGAAAGAAACAATCTTGTTTATATTTTGCTGACAGAAATTTTAACTGGCAGAGGTAAAATTTGGGGTAGGGCTGTTGCCTCATGGCTTTGCAGCTTCCAGAAACTTGTCGCAGAAGATAAATCTCATCAGCAGGTACCTTAATAGGCACCTATTCTATTCCACAATCAGTGTTTTTTTTCACATGAGAATGGATGTAAAATTATAAGAATTATAGTTTTTGACGGACACCTTTCCAGATGAAGTATTTATGGTATTTTCATGTGCATTCTAAGTGATGCATCCTTGCCATGAAAAATCTTTTTCATAAAAAAACTTTCAATTTTAGACATTTATAAATGTCTTCTTTTAATTAGACTTCACTTCCTGTGTATCACCGACAAAAAAAAAAATCAAAGCTTTTGGAAGCTGATGTTACCCAATTTATTTAGTAAAGAAAAAAATATATATCCAGACAAAGGCTTCTATAGCGAATCAGAAGGCATCTATTTCCCCATGTGAACGTTCACTGAATGTTTTTATTTTAGCTCTGAATTCGGGGATTCTGTGCAAATTCACATGCGACACCCTATACGGCATGCGTTAACCATGCATTATCCATTATCTCCCGCTTCATGCGTTAACGCACTCAAATAAAACATTTATTTGTTGTTTATCTGGCTAATAAATGTATATTATTTGTAAACACAATTTAACGGTAGATCATATGCAAAGTAAGAGTAACACAATAAAAACTAACCAGAATTTCTTCTGTTCTCCCAGAACTCACTGCTATCTTGTTATATGTCTAGATAAACACAGATTCGGTTCCCTAACCTCTCCTCAGGGGCACCTCAGCCGTCCCATGAACACGCGGAACAAGGTTTTGGGATGCTATCAAAACAAAGTGTTTTAAGTAATAGTACTTTTAAAGTAACTCTGGAGTGAACTGTTAGGCTTAAGGGGTTTTATGAATATTATTTCCCTTCACTGGTGTCCTTCTTCCCTGTGTGGCCTGGGATAGACTCCAGATACCTTTGTGACCCTGACCAGGCTAAACTGGTAGATGATGGATGGATGGATGGATGGATGGATGGTTGGATGTAACAGCAGTGGGAGCTGCTCTTTACAGTACTTCTGCTTCCTTGCAGTTCCCATTTTCCTCAGTCTTGCCAGGGGTCAAAGGTCGCTTTATTTGGCACTGCGAATTGTAGCCTCTGTTGAGCAGTACAGTGCGTTTCTCACTGTCTCCATTCATATCTTTGTCAAAGACCTGACGTGCTGGCTGGCGCACACACAGACACACACGCGCACACACACACACGCGCGCACACACATGCACACACACAGAGACGCACACACGCGCGCACACATAAGTACATGCACACACACGCACAGACACACCCACACACAGACACGCGCACACAGACGCACAGACACGCACGCGCACACACAAGTATATGCACACACACGCACATGCACACAGACACACGCACGGTATGTTTTTTTTCCTGTCAATTTGCAGTCCCGTGTTAAATGTAAATGTTGAAGCTACTTGCTAGAACAACATGAAGGGAAAAAAATGAATAACGACATTTTAAATACATTAATGAACCAACAGGCATCCTTGGGCGGCCATAACACATCACATCTGCATTTCACATCTCTATAGTAACAATTTTTAAAACCAATTTAAAAATATTTCATTTAAGCATATTTTCTTTTATATCTCTCTTAGATGTAATAATTAACTATGGCACACAGTTGAAATTCAAGACTTGGACATGCAGTAGTATAACTGGCTATACATAGTTAACTACCCGATCTACCAAGGAGCAAAGGAGTCTGTCATCAGTTAGCTGCTTTTTCTCCTCGAATTAAACATTTGGCTGACACCGTAGAGGCGAGGGTGAGGAATATGAATCTTTCCGTTGACATTAGAAGTACTGCAGTGCAGAATCGGTACATCTTGTTGACAACACTCCATTACAGAGGCGAACGGAAAGCCCATGGCGTGTGATCATAGCGACAGAAAGGGGCGTCAGACGCGGGGTTTCTGCCCCGATTGGCTTTTCGTGAGCCGGTCCAGTCGTCTCGCCGCCAGCAAGTCCTGCTTCTCATTTCACCGCGCTTCCCGAACTCTGCTGAGGAGCCAAAACCAGGTGTCAAAGACTTCAGTTGCACCGATAAAAGGAAGTAATGCTTCGGGTCACCATGCGTCTCTCCTTCTTGTTCTTACTCACACAGATTTCGCCAGACAGACATCGGCTTGAATCTGTGACATACGCTCAGCGACAACAGATGTTCTATACTTAAGAAGTGACCCGACAAATCGCTGGCTGACGCCATCATGTCATCTTAATTCTGTTTCTGTGTACTTTGGTGTAAAGTTTCATGATTCAATTAGCTACTACAGTGAAATGATGCCTGTGAAAAATGCACTTCCTCGTGTAAAGCAATATTCAATAGCATTATTAATATTTACAACAATGTCGAATATAAAATAGTTACTATTGGTGTTGTATGATTGCTGGTCTGGTTGATTGATATCAAAATCCACTGAGAAACCAGATGTAAAATACAGACTCAAGTTGTACAACATATATGTGTGTCTGTAGTCTTCATTTTGGAAGCCTTAAGTCAAAGCCACACCCAGGACAGATCTTTATTTTTTACTTTAGTCTTTGTAAACAGTCAAATTAACATGATAGTGAATTCCAATAATATGTATAGAGAGAGTGAGGGGGGGGGGGGGGTGTGTGCTTAGTGGTTTTGGGATCCTCATTAAATTAAAAAAGAGAGATTCCGTACTCAATCAGCAAAGCATTAGTCTCTGATAATCTCTGGTGGATTTATTTTCCTCTCGCATGCTAAGCAAGCTCCCGGCTGAGTCCGTCCACTAGGAGGTGTAAAACACTGGATTCCGTTAACTTGGTAAGATACCTGCGGAATGCAAGAACAGAACGGAAAACATGAATACGAACCGCAAAAACAGCGAATGGTTTAATTTGCAGGAAACCACAAAATCTCCAAATGTACCCAGCAACCTGAGGAAAAAAAGCCATTTCAGTGTTTGTGTTGTTAAGGTGGATCTGTAGCAAACTAACATATTTGAAAGAAGCATTTAACATGATTAAAAAAATACACTATTTAATCACTCTCATAAAGCAAAACACATTATGAAATTGAAATGCATACTTTGTGAATGAATTGTTCCATTGTTATACATCATTATTTTATTGTCCTGTGTGTTTTATTCATGTTTTGGTTGCTGGCATGCATTGTAAGTGCCTTTATTTTAAATTATGATTTATCATTATGTATCTGTTTGTGTAGTGGATGATTTTGCAGAAACTGAGATATTACCCATAGTAGATGAATGGTGTTTTGTTTTATTTATGTATTTGTGTCTGATTCCTCCATCATCCATGACAATTCTGAAGGCAATTATCATAATAAAAGATAAAACTAAATTTATACAAATTAATAAAAATGCTTTGCCAGGTCTATGAAAAATACATTAAATATTTTACCATACAATATTTATTTCAAACAAAGAAAGCAAAAGAAAACAACCACCATCATCATCATCACCAGCATAACCACCAACATCATCTTCATAACCATCATCATCACCATAACCACCAACATCATCTTCATAACCATCATCATCATCACCACCATAACCAGCAGCATCATCTTCATAACCATCATCATCCTCACCACCATAACCACCAACATCATCTTCATAACCATCATCATCATCATCACCACCATAACCACCAACATCATCTTCATAACCATCATCATCCTCACCACCATAACCACCAACATCATCTTCATAACCATCATCATCATCACCAGCATAACCACCAACATCATCTTCATAACCATCATCATCCTCACCACCATAACCACCAACATCATCTTCATAACCATCTTCCCCATCATCATCATATCACCACTACTACCATTATATGATCCCCACCCCTATAGTCATCATCACTATCATATCTTCATCATCATCATTTTATAAGCAGCACTATGATCACCATCATCATCATCTCCATCACCACCATCGTCATCATGAAGTCTGGTAAGAACAATATAAGCAAAAAGTGCTGATCCCAAAAAATCCTGAGATGCTTTTCCTTAAAAATGCATAGAAACTTCTGTAAGGCCCTAATTTCACATGTTATGAACTATATCAACACATTATGTATTAATGGCGCATTATGTATAAACAAACTAACAAATTCTCAAAAAAAATTGGTATTATTACATAATGCATTGTCACACACCATGTAACAATGTGTTATGTAATAGCACTGCATTATGTAATATGTTGACAAAATGTAACAAATTTTCATGCGATAAATTTTCAGGGGTCTGTCTCCCAAAAGCTTTGTGATGCCAAGGTGTTTGTTACCTAAGATCATTTGTTGATTGAGTGTTTCTGAAAACCCTTTGTAATTAAAGTAGTTTGAAATCTTATTCATAAATTACCAAGTGATCTGACCCCCTCGTTTTTTTTATGCTGAACTTTTTCCTGCCGTACAGAGACGCAGAAGTCACCCGAAACAAACCAAAAACACGCTGATGCTCTTTATTGGACAATGTAGGGATGATGATGTCAGGTTAATGTCACAATGTGAAATTATAATATAGGCTTTAAATTTATTACATTTTGTCAACATATTACATAATGTGATACTTTACATTATGTGTTGTTACAAACTATGTTCATCCTTCAAATGAAATCTTGTAGCCAATTCTGTCAATAAAGACCTCACCATATGGTTTCTGATATAAATCCAACCGCCTTAGCAACTCGCTTTGTAATTGATTTCCCTTGGAATATTTTCTACTTGCAATGTTTCCATTAAGGTCATTTTCTTTGTGGGAAACAATGACCTGTGGTTAATTTGAAACCCAAAAACACAAATTTGTGTTTGAAATTGGCAAACGCTCAATCTTTCTCAAGCATCTGCATGTGTAAATGCATATGCACAAACCTCGGTGGCTGCCCTCCACTTGTCAGGGTGACTTCAATTTTTCGGCAATTAATTCAAAGTGGAAACTCGCACTTTCACCCCTTTTTCATTTAATTACTTTTATGGAACTTGCAAGAGGTCATTCATTTTTCTGCCGACTGTATTCAGGGTGCTTCGGCCTTCCCTACGCTGACGAGAGATGGGGAGTAGATGCAGTGTGAGATGGAGAGATGGGGAGTAGATGCAGTGTGAGATGGAGAGATGGAGAGATGGGGAGTAGATGCAGTGTGAGATGGAGAGATGGAGAGATGGGGAGTAGATGCTGTGTGAGATGGAGAGATGGAGAGATGGGGAGTAGATGCTGTGTGAGATGGAGAGATGGAGAGATGGAGAGATGGGGGGTAGATGCTGTGTGCATAAGCATTTTGCTTAGTACAGTGTTTCCTAAACTGGAAGACAGTCCACACTGTGGATCCATCCCAGCTCCCTATATATATTGGTTCAGAGAGATAACCAATCAGATAGTAGAGGAGATGGGTCCAAGCAACTAGAGGAGGCGGGACCAAGACATCTGATTGGTTTTCCGTCAATTATCACTTCCTATTTAAGACTATTTCAGGGAATACTAATCTGCGAATGCTGCAGGCGCAATAACCCGTTTTTTTCATATATGTCTCCTACTCCTTGTTCATGCACTCAAAGCCCTGCCGGATCCTACAGTATTAATGAGCGGCACATGAATGGAGAGCTTTGGAAAAAAACCTTCAAGATGTGTTTGCGTTGAGCAGACGCTTCTGACAAAGCCTCACGGCTTATTCCCGCTACACAGCTAAGCTGCGCTCCGTATTGAGCCCAGTGTCCAGACCTTCTGTCTCACACTGTCCTGAGTTTTCACACTTTAAGTACCGCAAACCCGCCCCCGTTACTCGCCGAGGTCCTGGGGAACATTATTTAATGCCGCTGTATACCTGTCAGGCCCGTAGCCAGAAATGAACTTCGAGGAGGGCATGGCAAATTTCCAGGGGGTGTTCAAACTCGTTTTTTTTACTATGTGGCTGTGTGCCTGATACAGATATATGGATGATATTAGAATGAAGCCCATTTGACCGGAATAATAGGAAGAGTGCCCGGCCTAATTGTAATTGTCTATATATAAAAACACCTTTTCACTGAATACATTTCTCTAAGATATTGTTTCTTATTGCACACAGCACACGACATTGCGGGTTCCGAGAGTCTGATATGCTGGATCAGTTTACCCAATAAATCATTGAAATCATAAAATAATTAGCGGTAAATATGAGTGTGCTTATCAGCATTTGTAAGGGTACCTTACAGTACATTAGGCAATTAAGGCTCCTTTTGACACATATTGAGAGTTTTGTGGCGTCCAAATCGCTACATTCAGCGCCGTATCCCCTTCACCTCCAGCAGAATTTCTATCAGGACCAAAACATAACAGTTTATGAGTCTCAAATCCCACAGGACTGGCATATGTGACTGAGAAAATTAATTAAAAATTACCTTTGAAACCGTAATGAAAGATGTCAGGATAAAGTACCTGGTGGTAACATGGTCATGATCATAATCTTCACATGTTTTTCAAAGAAGTTACAAAATAACGGTTACATTAGGCAATGGGAATGGAAGCCAGTAGGTCTGTCACTTTATTTGTCCTCCATTAGTGGTGGTGTGGTCTCCATCACCGATCTACGCCCCTTCATCAAAGGGTGTCCCAAACGATTTTTAAATGATTTTTTTCTATTTCTTCTTCATAGTCTCACATTATTTTGTCCAAAGTATTTGCTGACATGGTCGGCTTGACAGACCGTCATGTGAAAAGTCAACCAATTGACACACAAGGTGGATGGATGTTTTGTTATAGTTAAAGAACGCTTAATATTAAAGACATTTTGGAATGACCATTCAGCTGAGTGAAATATATTAATATTGGAATTAATCTAATATTAATGATTCTCCATTTATAGACTTTAATTAAATTGTAACTGCCATCTATGAGCATTATAATCTCAAAAATCACAAAGTGCTGATGTGAAATTATTTTATCTCGACATCCATTACTCTGATTCGGCTTTATGTGATAAAGTTTAAAATTAGATCCACTTTAAAATGTATCTGAAGAATGAATCTATGTGATGGCCTTAATTAATCTGACGTATCAGCTGAAATATTTTGCACTTTTTTTTAATATTTGAGATGATTTAATAACTTTATTAAAATAGAAGACACTTAAGTGCAGAAAGAAGGATGAGTGTAATTTGTATCAGACGTACACCTAGTGCACAATTACATATCTAACAATTAAAAATTACATTTGAGCTGTGAATGGATTTTCTGACACTTTCATCAGCAGACCTTTCTAGTTTAAAGCTCAATACCATTGTAAGTTACATTAATGTAACATTTAAGGGACGTGTGTGGGAAATTATTAGATATAGTTAGAAATTCATAGATGTTCCCGTAAACGTAGCTTAGTAGTTGCTGTCTGGAATAAGCTCTGTGGCATTGTTGTATGTGATAATAGGTAATTAAATCGAATAGAATAGAAGTATAGAAAAATATTTGTATTCAAAATTGCTGAGCTTATGTATTTTCATGAGGTTGAGTATGTTGGCTTAGTACTTTGACAGAGAAAGAATGACGACAGTCAAAGTACTTGTGATAGACATAGACTACAGCTATCCATCTGACTTAGACAGAACAGGCTTACAGTAAGGCTGTGAGTGGGTCAGTGGGCTCAGTCTCTGTGCATGTGATCGGGAGATCGCTGGGGGGGGGCCTGGCAGTCATATGTCTGTGGGCCATTGAACAAGTCTCTTAACCGCCAGTTTTTGGAGTGCTGCATTTCAGCTGACCCGGTGCTATGACGCCCCCCCCAAGCTATGGAAAGTGAGAGGTGAGGTAATATAAGATTGCCAATGTACTTGTGCAAATAACAAATAAAGGATTTTTTGAGGCCTGGAACCTCTCCCAGGAAACAGTACTGGGTATCATTCCACACACTCACTACGGGTAATTCTCAGGACCCAGTGTACCTGCCTGAATGTTCCAGGGGCAGCCCACACGATCTGGGTAAATCACTGGGGGCACCTCACTGCACGTCCCAGTGGCAGCCCACGCGATCTGGGTAAATCACTGGGGGCACCTCACTGCACGTCCCAGTGGCAGCCCACGCGATCTGGGTAAATCACTGGGG
>JAABNY020000015.1:2964372-2974372 GCA_015164015.2 Brevimyrus niger
ATGGATATTTATCACGTTATGGGGACATTGTGTCCCCATAAGGATAGGTAAACCCGCTCACACACACACACACACACTTTAGCCCAAGTCAGCCAGGCCCTTTCTCTGCCATATGATGTACAGTCATTCCAGTCTGGTAACAGACTGCATTAGTACAGGACTTTGTTGTGTTTTAGAGGAGACGCCCTGAGCGAAATACAGCGGATTTCAGGGGATGCAGCTTAATTACCAGCAGAAGTCTCTGCAAATTGCCTAGAGGCATTTAATTTAAGAATCAATTCAGCACACAAAAGGCTAATATATATAAAACACCCCAGAGTGCTTTCATCTGAGATCTGTAAAAAGTCACAGAAAACCGTGAATGCAGCTTAGATAAACACATCAGCACACTATCAATCAGTCATTTTTAAAAAATGATTTCTGTGTTTTGCATTTCTATGTTCAGTTCAAATTCAGATTAATTATGTAGGCCAGTTACGGCCGTGTCTTAGCAGCCTGTTTCAATATAAGAATAGGAACTGGTATTTTTTCATAATAATGTGATGAAAAGCCATTCAATTCTTCTTATCCTTCTTCTTCTTCTTCTTCTTCTTCTTATTATTATTATTTTATTATTATTATTATTATGCAAGTTCAGTTTCAAAGTAATTGCCGCCCTCCTATAAACTCGCACACAGCCCCCCGGACCCGAGCAGGGTAACAGCTACGGGGGGAATGAAAGCGGGTTATTGAGTGACGACAATATGCAGCCCTCCGTGCGTCTGCACCTTTCATTTGTTTCCGGCCAGAGTGTTTTCCTGCAGTTTCCCCCTCCCCCCCCCCCCCCCCCTTAGCTTTATTGGTCGCTCAGTGTGTTTTCCGGACTCTGGGAAGCGATTGGCATGTCATGCTAATTCCCTTTTATGTGGGCTATTAACATCTGCTGCTCCTGATCCTTTTGGACGCCCCCTCACATCTCTGGCGATATCAAAGGCTCGGACTAAAAGCGCGGGTCCGCAATCAGTGACGCAGCTGCGCTGCCTGTCTGCTCACGCGACTGCGGCCAGTGGCAGGCCTTCGTGGCTGCAGGCCTTTGTGGCTGCAGGCCTCATGTGTGTCAGCTTTAGACGTCTTGGATCTCTATAAATCTGGAATTTATGAACGGCAGAAAGACACAGACAGATAAATGCATACATACATACATAATTTCATTTATAAGTATCACAGAATCTATTCAGATAAACATCTCCCATAATGCCTTATCCAGTACTGGGTTATGGTGCAAGACAGAATTGGGTTTTTTTTTTTCCCCCTCAGTCCACAGTAAACAGTATAAAGGTTTATGCACTGCACTGCACTGCACTGGAAGCTGCACTGTAGCCTCAAACTTTCACTTTTGTATGTTCAGTTCCCTTCCAGCTCGGTGTTTATAAAACTCCCTCCGCATTTCCACGGCTCCACTGGTTTCCTTTGCAGTCAAAAAATACAACACGCAGCCAGAGGTCGGTGGTTCGGGTCCAGCGGGTGCAGGTCCAGCCCGGGATTGTGTTTCACCCAACGAGCTAATAATGATATTATTAATACCAATGATACATTTTATTTATATAGTGCTTTTTCAAAAACTCACAGATGCCTAGATCCTCTGTGACTGTGACGCTATATACTCACCTGGTTGGGTGAAACAAGATCCTGGTCTGGACTTTTACTCTCTGGACCTGGATTACCCACCTCTGAGTAAATGCTAGATGAATTAGATCCATTTATTCATTGTTCTTGCCGGAGTGTTTGCCCTGTAATGGATTGCTGTCCTCAGCCGGGTGCCAGTTCGTTCTGGAACAGGCTTCAAGCTCTCCTCTCACTGGAATGGGTTTGCAGTTATGGAGGAGGGACAGATGGACTGCGTTATTTCTGTTTTAAGTGGTGCTTTTCGTGTTTATTTTCAAAGGACATCTGATTGGACAGCACTTCTGAGTCACCTACGGTATATAAAGGCAACTCTGGGGATTGCAGGGATTCAGGGGCAGGGCAGTGAGGCCGAGCCGAAGTTACCCTTCACACAAACCCGCAGGAAAGTGCCACCAGGAACAGAGATTACAATTCTAAACAAGCAGAGGTCTGGCGTTCAGCTGGACTGGAGTACCGCCGGTCAACAATCAGCGACGCGACACGCCTTTATGCTAAAACAATGCACCATTTATTTCTCCTCTCCAGGCAGGTAAAAATAATCGGTGTCTAAGCAGCACTGTGAGTGTGCTGGCAAGTGAAAGGCAGCATTGTTTTTCGATAACGATCCCCCATCGGGTGCCAGTCCGCTTATCCCACCCCATGCTTAGGTGAGAAGGGCTTTGCCCTTATTTCCCATTGAAATTTTCCTTGAACACAATGCATACAGTACTGGGCAAAAGTCTTAGAAAATCAATGAAAATTATGTTTAAATGACCTTGAGGTTGGTGCGGAATTAGGATGTCTGTCTAAGTTTGTTTTAAGCACCTCCCCCCGAAGACCCCTGCGATTTTCCCGTCAGCGTCCCAGGTTGTGTTTTTTGGCTCGACCGCTACTGCACCCCTTTCGGCTAATCAATAGCTCATCAAATTATTTCACTAATTGGATTAATTGCATAGTTGAGCTGGTGGAGAAATGTAAGGAGTATATGGAATGTCTGGGGGGGCCGAGCAGACCTTTGAGAACCAAAGAGGTGATCATCTGGCCGTCCAACAAGGTATCAGTAACCGTTTTTGAAGAAATATTGCTTAGCTTTTTATCGTGTTACTCTTATTTTCCACATATTGCGTGTTTTTTTTCTGAGCAAATATACACTTCCCACTCAGATAAAGCTTTAATTTAAGTTTTCTTTGACTGCCTTTTGTACAGTACTATATATTGTGGATATTGTTTAACTGATATTGATGCTTTTGTCCAAAGCGATATTCCAGTGTGTAGCGTTTGGCCGACGAGATCAGAGTCAGCCAGCATCCTGCATCCCTGCAGCAGTCGGGCTTTGCTTAAAGGCCACAGTATTTCCAGGACTTTCTGGAAACAGACGCAGGTCCCTGACCGCAGGAGCAAAGCCATCGGCCCATTTCCTAACATACAATGGTAAAACCAGCCAAGTTCAAAGAGAATAGATTAAATTATTATCATTCCAAGCTGGATTTGTCACTTTTAATTATTACCCAGTTATTTGTAATATAACCCATCCAATCATTTTCTATAACAATAGATGATCCAAAGCAAGCCTCAAAAAGAACTCGAGAGAGATTTACGGTTTTCTTGTTGGTGATTTAATCTGACCTATTTTTTTCCTTCAATTACTCTTAAACAAAAAAAAAGAGAAAAAAAACCTAAAATGTTGCCATTTAGCCAAAACAATTAAGCAATTGTTTTTGCTTAGCTTAATCAATTCACTTGAATAGCATATAGAATAATATAGAACAAGTATATTTAGGCAGGTATGTATCTATAGAATCACTGTTACTTAATATTTGAGATGCGTATAACAGAAAAATGATATGCAGGGAATCAAACAAGCAAACCCCAGCACACACCCCCTTTTCTGGCGCCCTCTAGCTGCACACCTGGTCATAGCTCCTTCCAGAAGGCACCACCTACTTACTTGGCAAATCAGGCCTGTTTTTGTTGTTGTTGCTGCATCTTTTTACTTACCCAGGAGGTTTCAGTCATTCTTATTGACATTCTCAATCAATCGGATGAGTAAATCAAAGCTCGAGCTCCATCGTCTGATAACCGATCCAGCTCAGGAGGGCCATTCCCTGCGGGGGGGGGGGTCACTCCTGGAAAACCTTTCTCAGTGACACCTGCTGCATGGCCTGTTCATCTCCAATGTCGATAAAATGAATTCTGATTTGATACACTGTTTTGTTTCAAATTAGCACTCAGATACTAAATGTAGAAGTAATATTCGCAAAGATGAGTAATAAGTAGCTCTGAGTTGGTAAATAAATGAGAGCGATTACTTGGCAGCCCTCATATTTTATTAAAACTGCTTCTGACAGGGAAACTGAAATCTGTGTGACCACAAGAAAATATTTTCATCATATTAATTCCGGTTAATGAGTCATGTGTCACAAGATTAACTCTATTGAAAGAGCAGAAAGAGTAAAAAAAAAAAAATGACCGTGTATATATAATATGTATGAGCAGAAAGCTTTTAATAATAAACTCCCTCACTAGTTTACAGAGAGCTTGTTTTAATTCATTGTTGCTATTGTTGAAATCCTAATTATGCTGACAAACACACCAGTCTCCGTTGGGACATAACTTTGATTAAACTTTTATTGCATATTCACTACAAAGGATATTGCTTTTTAAAGATTTATGTGAGGCTGCATCCATCCCCTCGCATCGGAAAGTGTGCAGCATTTTACCAAAATGTTCATGTTTAAACGTCATAATAAAAGTCGCGAAAGCAGCCCGGCATCTGAAGCATGAACGCAGGGGCCTGCAGAAAATGACACAGGTGCATGGCCTGCACAGAACGCAGGGATCTGCAGAAAATGACACAGGTGCATGGCCTGCACAGAACGCAGGGGCCTGCAGAAAACGGCACAGGTGCATGGCCTGCACAGAACGCAGGGGCCTGCAGAAAACGGCACAGGTGCATGATCTGCACAGAACGCAGGGGCCTGCAGAAAACGGCACAGGTGCATGGCCTGCACAGAACACAGGGGCCTGCAGAAAACGGCACAGGTGCATGGCCTGCACAGAACGCAGGGGCCTGCAGAAAACGGCACAGGTGCATGGCCTGCACAGAGCCCCTGTACAGCGGCTATAGTACGACTCTAACATCTGAATATGTGTTGCGTGCAATAAATATGTTTTAATGAAACTTTCTCTATTTTTTGCCTTATGTGCTTTTTACGTTACTCCTGTCTTAGCCTCTCTCTCCCACTGTTGTAGATTAAAACTTAATTTAATTATACTGTGTAATAGAGTGCGGTATGAGGTTTATGGTAAACAGTTTATGTAATGCGCGTGAAAGTAGGTTGTAGCATTTTATTTTTTTTTCTCGAATCGCGTCTCTTCTGATAGATCTCCCTGGGAGCTGGAGCAGGTTTCCTTCATGTTACTTTCATTTCACCGACTTCAACTCCAGCTGCCGTCTTTAGCTCTAAACCCCCAAATAACCTAAACGCACGACTGTGCGAAGGCGCCTCACTTGTTGTTCGTTCATTGTGCTCAAACGTGCTGTAGCTAATCAGTCTTTTCTCAGAGCAAGTTGTTCCCGTCCCTGACTGTATCCCCCCCCCCCCCTCGGAGTGCGTCCGGCCCCTGTGAGAAGCAGGTGGGTGCTGTTGTGTAGCTTTCAAAGGGCCTCTGCATCCTGTACTGAGCTGGCGGTAGCCCTGGGGTCTTGCCTCTAGGTATGTCTCACTGGAAACGTATCCTTACTCAGCCAGAGTGGGGTATCTACTGTCCGATCCCGATACCCCCCCGATGGGGGTTTGTTGAGGTCCACGTCCCGTTGTACTGCGGGCAGGCCGCGCGGTTCTGCGGTCAGGATGAGCAAGCGGCCGTACAGCTTTTCTAGCTGAACGTGGCTTTGAGTTTTATTTAGAAATGGGCTCCATAATGGCCACAGTGGCTTCGCAAGCAGGGACTGATCATTGTTCCTCGGGGAATTAGCTGCCGTGTAAAATTGCCTGAGGGGTTTAGTTATAAAATATGTTTATTAGCACCCCCGCCCAACAAAAACACTGTCACCCCCCAAGAGGAGATACAGTTGCTGGCTGTGACTTATTTTGGTCACACAGGAGAGGCGGTTGGTCTACTGGGCGTTCCATGACCCGCCGCTGACACATCTGTGGATACAGACAGCACCAATCTGCCCCCACTGTTCACTCCCCAGCCCTGTTTCTGAGTCACCCTTCATGGGGCATTAGAGAGATCAGGTGTCACTACCCAAAATGTTCTGAAGGGAAGCTGGAGATATCCCCTTGTCACCTCCAGGGTGGATTTAGGCTCAATTCAGGAGTGAACGCCGGCAAATTCCTCCAGCTTCCCGTCACTCTCGCGGTTAATAGAGGTGACGTCCCTTGGACCCAAGTCTGATTTATTTTTTTATTTTTTCCTGGCCTTTGCTACCTGGGGGTCTTTACGACGGCATTAAAAGCGCCAGTGATCCGCGGTGGAAAGGTTCCCCCATTGTGGGTTACAAGCTGCCCATTGCCAAGCAGAATTTATTCATGCCGGAAAAACACGCGCGACTTTCACTTGTCACTTCTGAGATGAGTCCGCGTTGCACCGCTGGGGTTGTGTAGCTGTAACTATAGCTTGCTGTCCCTGTTCCACTTGTGTTATTTTGGGGCTGTTGAGGAAACAGTGAAGTAAGATAATTGTGTGACAGATTTGAAGATTTCAAAAAAAAAATTAAAATTGTGGGAAGTGTCTGTGCTCTTTGAAAGAGCTTTATAAATGATGACTCCAAAGGTGTAATGTGTACATAAGGGGAACCTTCTGGCATCATACCAAATTTAGGTGATTTTCTTATTTATTTACCTTCCCACAGATGAAGCACTGAAACTTTTTTGATTAATAAATAAACATCCTGAACTGCTGTCAGAAACATTCTTGGCAGGACTTTCCAGCTTCAAACGACCGTTCGGAAAGCACCGTCGCATTCTTTATTTAGTTTTCCATCAATTCGGGGGAAATCAGCCAATTAAGCTAATATGTGTGGGAGGTTCGCCTCGCCGAGGAGGGAGACTGTACCCAAAATCGTGCGTTTCTCATGCTTGACCAAGAGCAACTAGCAAGGGGACTACAGCGAGAAACCATCCGAAGCGGCAGTACTGAGAGGTAAAGGTTTGAAAGTTAAAGGAGGCAATCCGAGTTTTTAACGTTATTTACAACTGAAGCTTGCCCAGCTGTTTGTGAGCTGTAACTCCAATATCCCAGGCAGCATGAATATAGGAGTGACATTTTTTTTATTCATCTGACTGTAAAGTCTGTCAATGCCCCTGCAACAATAAATCAATGAGGACGAACGGCAAAAATGCCCCAAGAAGTCTCAAAAAGCCCCTAAATTGCCACTATGATTTTATATGTTTTCTCTCATAAACAGATTGTATTCTACAGACATATAGGTGACTGCACGCGTATCCTTTGAAGAGCAATAGCAGACTTTTATTTACTCATGTTGGGACAAAATGATGATTATGCATTTTAATCTGGGCGCATTTCACCTTAAAAACAAACTTCTTACATTAATGGCTATTTCTAAAAAGGGCCCTCGATTATTTTGTATAATTTTTTAGAAAGGGGAGCAAAATTTTCCCTCCCACAAATATTTCCTATTTTCTCCACTGCCTGCTAGCATGTACGCCGTATATGTAGCATGAAGCTGATTACCCGCATGACAAAGGCCGTGTGACCAGCGAACTCACACTGCGCAGCTGAGGGCCGGAGAGATCTCGAGGGCACCATCTCCGAGCAGCACCCTCCCAAGCGCAGCCCCGTTCACGGCAATAGACCGAAATCTGCGTCCATCCACTTGAGCCAGGAGTCTGTATGTCCGGAATGCCCTGGGGGGAGTGCGGCTGGATCGTTTATATGGTAAGTCCACCATCCTGTTAATGCTGCTATCTGAGCTCAGGCACCGAATCTCGCAGCAGCTGCCATCTCTTCCTCCTTCAGCACCTGTTTCTTTACAGCCATCCCACGTTTGTTTCCTTGCCCTCCTCTTTTGTCCAACATCTCTTTTGACATCCACCCATCCATACCCACAGACCCAGGGCAGGACACCAGCCCATCACAGGGCACCCGCACTACTCACGTCTACGGGCAGATTGGCAACTCCAGCTCACCTCGGCGTGTTTTTGGACTGTTGGGGGAAGCCCGAGAGAACCTGCGGGAACCCCCACCATGACACGCGTAGAACGTGTACACTGCACACACGTGGTCCCGCTGAGACTCAAACCCTGGTCCCAGAGGTGTGAGGCAGCGCTGACCACTGAGCGTCCCATTGCTTGGCATCGCCTAACGATATATAATGATAAACGTGCTTTTAATTGCCCCTCGGGGACAAATAAAGTTATTTTGAATCTGAAACCCAATATAATTTAACACTGTAACGGTAAACGGCAGCGTTTTAACATCATCCGACGCTTTATCCGCAGCTACGCGCAGCGTTAGAAAGAGCCGCGGTAAATATGTGCTCCGCAGTATTTACACCCATAACCTTTGCCTTGTTAGCAGAATACGCGACTTGTCGTGCTAGCAGAGCTAATACCCGTTCGAATGCTCCAGGCTAGCTGACCCGAGCCGGGCCCTGCTAAGCTGACGCCACTCAGCGACAGGGAATCCCGAGGCCCACAGAGCCGGCCCGATACACACGTGGATCTCTGTCTGCGAGGCGGCGCCTGAGCGAATGCGGATTTATAGATGCGGGCCTATTTCTCAGGCCTTCTCCTTTGCCCTTCGGAAAGTGAAAAGCATTTTCTTTTTTAACTTAAGCAGGACGTGTGGCTTCTTCCTTCACTTGAATGCGATGTTTATTGCAAAATAACGGTGTAAACCCACAGAACCGGCAGCGTCCGAGCGTGGATGTGTCTCTCCCTGCATATTTGTTTTCGCTGCTCTCTGTGTGAAGCCGCGAGCCGTTCCCGCTTCTCGGCCAGTTCTGTGCCGAGCGCTGAACCGTCTCTGTTGTCTCCCGCTCCCTCTCAAGTCCAGGCCGGGCAGCCGCTGCCAGAAGCGGCGCGGCGGACGAGCTCCAGCTTCTTGGCCAAAGCTCTTTTTAATCTTTCTGGCCAAGAGGCACGATGACATGTGTAGCAACTCGAGTCCAGAAGAATCCCCCGCTATCTAATACCGATGGATCCGTCTTAGCCTCGCAAATCTCGCCTCCTGCTCTCAACGCACATATGTACGCGCACACGCGCTCACACACGCGGCTGTAGACACAGTGGGGAATCTTATTTCACCAGCCAAGCATTGTAATCTTATTTGCTAAAGATAATGGAAAACCAATTCTACTCTTGACATTCTTCTAATTGAAGCTCAAGGCTTTGTCATTCCCTTTTAAACACTTGATAGATTACATTTCCCCCCTAATTCTGTTAATTTTGAGTTCGCATATTGAATGCAATCGCACTTGTTTATCTGATGTTTTCATTGGCGTCCAAGGCTACAGGCGCCGTCGTGACGCAGTGATGGACAAAGATGTTAAGCGGAAGAGTATAAATATTTGTTTCAACAAATGCACATTCCCACACACCGGAGTCCTCGCCAGCTCAAAGAGAATGAAAATCACCCGCTGTCTTCACAATACGAAGGCAGCCGTAATATAAGCAAACGTCTTAGTTGCTGCAATCATGGCGTTCTGTCAAAAAATAAACTGCACTATGTATATTTATAGACAATTTATTTCCCAGTCAAACTTGATTGCCCTCCTTACAATAATTACTTCATGGATACGTTTCGTCCTGGGGGTAGCTTTGGAGGAAAGCTCTTCATGAATTTACTCAAGCAATTATAATTTGTTAACTTCCAGACGAGATGCAGTATACGATCACGGTGCACGAGGAAGTGGTTTCAAATTATCCAGTGGATGTAAGAATGATTCCCTAACTTTCATCTGCGAAGGCACCATAAGTGAGAGTAGTCCTCTAGGGCCACATCCTAGATGTGGGGGGGGGCTGCATGCCTCTACAGGTTGGGGCTCTGTGTCTGTGATCAGAAGGTCATAGGGTCAAATCATTTGGTCGGCGGTGAGGTTTCACCATTTGACCCGCGATCAAGGCCCCAGAGACTGTCTGCGTTCTCTCGCTCTATGTTGTATTAACTGTGAAAAGTAACCATGTGAATAATGGACTTTACCCATTTATCAGAACTTTTCTTTTTTCCAAGGCAAAACGCAGCTGTGGTATAATATATCATGTTACTGTTATGCAGATGACACTCATTTATACCTTCCACTATAGTCAGGTGAAAATGGTGCACTCCAGTGAATCTCTAACTGTCTAAGGGATGCACAGTGCTGGATGTCAAAGTATTTTCTGAA
>JAABNY020000015.1:2978456-2992032 GCA_015164015.2 Brevimyrus niger
TGACCCCACACACCCCTCACACAGACTCTCCAGTATTGTGGATGACCCCACACACCCCTCACACAGACTCTCCAGTACTGTGGATGACCCCACACACCCCTCACACAGACTCTTCACCCTCCTGCCATCTGGTAAGAGGTACCGAAGCGTTCGGACCCTCACTACCAGACTCGGCAATAGCTTCTTCCCACAAGCCATCAGGCTTCTAAACACACAGTGAATGGACTGAGACTCTCACACACACACACACTGTTGCACTTGTCTCATGTTTGTTTACCTGATGTCTTTGTACATGCCTGCACACGTGCACTTTACCTCCCCAGTCCTTTTATGTAGCACTTTACATGGTGCAATTTACATTTTTTGTACTGTCCTAGTCCATAAATGTAGCACCATGGTCCCGGGGAACGTTATTTCAATTCACTTTGTACTGCACCGTGTACATTGTTGAAATGACAATAAAAGCAACCTTGAACCTTGAACCTTCGACCCTTGAACCCTTAAAAGGACCACAATTAGCAACAATAACACTGAGACACCAGCAAGGAAACATGGGGAAGTCACACTGAGGACAGTAAGGCACACGTACGGTGGGGAATCACACAATGGCTAAAACATGTCAGGATCTTGCACGGACCAAATACAAACACACATAAATGTACACGTGAGAGTCGGGTATACAGCACAACAAGTTATATACACCAACAAATACAAACAGGAGCTATATACAGAGACATACAGAGGGCTATACACACGCGCTTGTGACGCATTCTCGGACACACTAATCCCACCGGCATACAATGCATAAATATTTTATATAATAAACATCTCCTATGACTCTTAGGAGTCTTAGGAGAATTGCCTAGTAACCGCTTCAACTGAACATGCCAAATTTGTTTACTTGTTTATTGCCTAGTGTTGGGAGTAATGATGGCTAATAGGATCCTTCATGAACCATTCGTTGTATTTTCTTACCCCACTAGATGGTGCTCTTTGATTACTGTGGGTGCCCCTGTTGGCCACAAGCAGTCACTACAGTGAACATTAAATGTCTTTAGGAGATGCTGAAGCAGCATGGTCTGCTTATGAGCTACTTATAGCTGCTATAGCTGCTTCTTATAGTATAGCTGCTAGTTATAGCTGCTTCTTATAGTATAGCTGCTAGTTATAGCTGCTATAGCTGCTTCTTATAGTATAGCTGCTAGTTATAGCTGCTAGTTATAGTATAGCTGCTAGTTATAGCTGCTATAGCTGCTTCTTATAGTATAGCTGCTAGTTATAGTATAGCTGCTATAGCTGCTAGTTATAGTATAGCTGCTAGTTTTAACTGCTATAGCTGCTAGTTATAGTATAGCTGCTAATTATAGTATAGCTGCTATAGCTGCTAGTTAGCTGCTAGTTATAGTATAGCTGCTAGTTATAGTATAGCTGCTAGTTATAGCTGTAACACTGTACCCACTAGTTACCTATGATCTTTTGACTCTACTTGTTGGTGAACGTCAATGTTATATGTGACCATGAGGCAATCATATCACATTGGCGGCATGAAAAGTAAGAAATCCAGGAAGAGTCCCCGCAAGGAAGCGTGGGGTTCAGTCAGGGTTCCATCCATTGTGGGCCGTATTCTACTGGCAAAATCTGTTAATCCCAGACCCTGCTTGCTATTCAAGATGTTCTGAAATGTAAAGCTGATAAATTCAGCAGATCTTCACAGACCGAGATTCAATCATCCTGACCAAAGATTATATTTTTTTTTCGTTATTTCATTATTTAATTTTATTATGTATAATTTCGCCATGAACCGCGATCCTCCTCCAGGCATAATGAGTCTCCTAGGAATTAAAGGACAGCGTGTCAGACTGAAATCTCCACCTGGAAGATGACATTAACGGAGGAGATTTAACAGCAGGATGTGCTCCTGTGACGGGAACATCTGTCTTCGCGTTCCGCTTTGGAGCGACGCACCGTTACGTTCCGAACGCCCCACGTGTTGGCTCGTGCCGCACTTTGTAATTGCCCCGGTTTGACTGCCGTTCAGAGGGGTTAGCTAAAAGGACAGATGTTTAATTATTATGGATCGAAACTGTTCATTTGAAAACAATGTTTCTTGCAGTTGTAATACAGTCACAAGTATGATTTTGAACTTTCTTCAAGAATTGTTGTTTGGATCCCAGTTAGTTTACGGGATTATTAGAGGGCAAAGTGACAAACTCCAAGGAAGCGAAACATCAACAATTTCAGCTCCCGTTAAAAATGTAAATAACGCTCATTTGCATAATTTATGTTTCCCAGTGCGGCAACCTTTCACATCCAGTGAATTTCTTCTTCATCATCTTCTTGAGAATTTGCAATGCGATTTGTTATTTTTCCAGAGCGTGCCGTTACGGACCAGTTCTCGTGACACTTGATAATGCACTGCGTAATAAGCAAATAAATGATTTGATTTTTTTTTTTTTTCACACAGTGAAACAGAGGGCTGACATTTCTGATTGTCCTTGTAGAAAAATAGTACATTCTGAAGGAACAGCTATCTCAGCATTGGAGTCCAGTACACGCGTGAAGTTTGTAACGTGTCTATTGATTTATCTTTTGTTGACTGAACCAACCCCTTGACCAAGTTTTCTCCCGCACTCCGCACATTGCAAGTATGTGTCAGTCCGTCAGGAGCCTGCAGCTTTGAGATATTTTGCCCAGACTTTTTGTAAGACCTACAATAAATCAGCAGTACTATCTCGTTAATGATTTTCATGTTCCCCACACAAGCCACCCAAGCTGAAGGGCCAGATAATTTCATGTGCTTTTTATTTTCCAAGGAACATTCCGGAGTTAGCTGTCCCCCAGAGGAACCTGAATTCCTTTTCCTCCCTGATAAAAATGTGTCTCACCCAAACCACACAAGATTTCTGAAAATGCTTGATTAGGTATAATGCATAGAAAGGCATAATTTATCACCAACTACAGAAGTTTAAAAAAAAAAACACTTTAACAGTCAGTCGTATATTCATAGTACACGCGCGCGCACACACACACACACACCACACACACACGTATAAATATGTATGTGTATATATATATATGATTCACTCAAAAGACATACTGATGCAAAAAATGAATCACTACAGTCACACACACACACACACACACACATATATATATATATATATATATATAATTTTTATTTTATTTTATTTTATTTTATTGCATCATTTGCATATGTGGCAATGGCTATCTTTTCCAATACATGATGCTGGATCATGAGCAATGAACCTGTAAGACGTGAAAACTTTTCTACGACACGCATCCGATAAAAATAATAAACCATAATGGCAATTGAAACAGGCTATATTCGCTATTTTTGGCTGCCAGTTGTTACCCTCAGAGACGCTCCCAAGAACCAAAATGGCGGCCGTGAACAGCGCAACAAATCTGACGGCCAATTAAGGGACATCAAAAACATCCAAAAACATGTAAAATATAAATGCAATTGTACAGTAGCAGGCAGGCAAAACATAATGACACGCATCACAATGCTAAATAGCAGATCTCAGGATATAGTTACTACCTAACAATTTTATGTATTGTTATTTTTCGCATGTCCTTCTTGGGCTTTCAAAGAACAGGTGTCCGGTCATTATTATTATCCCTAACGGTCCGAACGCGGGTCGCGCGCTTCAGAGAAACGGTCCCCTGTTGTAACTCACGCACATCGAGGGTCTCTGAGTACACAAATTGCCTTGTTTCAGGTGGAGGGTGTTTGCAAATGAAACGAACAATGTTGTTATTGAAATACACACACTGGAAAGAACAGGTCGTGCCGTTTACCACACAAATGCCCGCAGTGGCGGTACATGCTAATCTTTAACACGAGAATGTGCCCGTTCCCATTGCAAAGCCAGAAAATTGTCAGGAGCCAAATTTAATTAGATACACTGGGGGGGAAAAAAAAAGTAATTTCATTTGACTTTGGCCAGAACAAACGCAGAGATCCTTGGCCGTATTGGACTTTAATGCAGCGCCGCTTTCACTTACCGGAAGTTTCCACAAGCATGCAGCCTCAGCCGCAGAATCGATGTTTTATCACACAGAATGATCCCGTTTCAAAGAAGGCGAACAGCAATTTACAAAGATGCCTTGAAAAGCTGCAGTTAATTTAATATTCGAGCAGGTTCATTAGCAATTATGTCAAACTGAACTACGTACCACACGCGTTACAAATTTGATATTTTATTAATTCGTATTATTTACTCACTGTTAACCTAAATTGGAGGAGCCAAACAAGGCATAGATAGATGGATGGATAATAAACAATGGTTTGTTAAAAGTGCATTTTACCAGCATCTTAGACACTAAATGCAGTTTCACCACCACACTAGAATAAATACTTCAAAATTTTATACTGATCACACAATGCATATATGCTCCGTGTAAGTCTTCCCTCAGCCTGTTCATTTAGCAGATAGCAGCATACTGTACTGAGACATCAAGCAAATCCTTCCACCCTCACGACAGACAGCTGCATGCACTGAGGCGACCGTTCCAGCGAGATGTTTTACTCTCCTTTAGCAAGAGCGGTAATGGACGTGGCGGGCAGCCGAGGCCCAGCCTGCGTGTGAACATCCCGCTTCAGACCGCCGCCGATCCCGCTTCGGACCCGCTCCTTTGTGTTCAAAGCTGTGCCTGTAAATAGAGCAGCAGTTACTATGTCAGATCAAACACCCGGGGATAGGATTCCTCTCAGACCTTCAGAGATGGGAAAGGGCCTTGGTCACTGCGGAGATGGACAGGACTCCCCACATTTGGAGGCCGTAGTGAGTCAGTTTAACGGTGGCACCTTAGACGGTTATTTGATTAAAACTTACCATGCCCCGTATCATTGTTTTGACAATAAAATGAATATTTTGTCATTGTGAACCTACTTCCATTGTCATACACAGTATGAGAATGATATTTAAAGCTGTTATGAAATATGTAACAATTTGATTTATACTTATAACCAGTAGAGGCACTTTTCTATGACAGTACTTTTTCCTTTCGTTAAATAATTTCAGACGAAAAAGGCCAATGGTACATTATGATATGTACTTAGTGTGCATGTTTAATGTAGCTCAAAGATACACAGTAACCAGAAGCTGAGAATATAGAGGGAGATCTACATAATACATAACTGCAGTCAGCTATTGCTTGATTACTTATATTAAGATGTTGCCATTTCTCAGGGTGTCTTTGGTTCAGTTGGTGAACCTCTGAGTCTTGAGTTTACAAAGGGCTACTCATGTTCAGCGTCACTAGGGATCTGTGGCAGCAATTGGAAGGTTGCTGGTTTGAATCCCGCGAATCCCTGGTGTGATTCTATTGTGTTGGGCCCTTGAGCAAGACCCTTAACCTCAACTGCTTCGTCCTGGGTATGACGTCAATCTACATCCAGCCCTACAAGGAGGTCCTCCTACTTGCAGGAAAAGACTTGTGGGTTCTTGGCAGTATTGGTTCTTCAGACAATGGAGAAAAACTCAAATTTGTCCTCTTTGACTAGTGTGCTGCTGAGGTATCACCCAGCACAAGGCTGCACTGAGCGGCTGTGCGGCAATGTGTTGTGGTCAGTAGACGCTCCTTACCTGACCTCATTGTCTTCCGTGTTTGTTGGTTTTCTTCTACTAAAAGTATGCGACATCATTTTGAGTATAGTTCCGATCCTATAAATCATATTTGCTTGTTGTCTGCCATAAAGAACACGTTACCCATGATAATATCATATGAAAATGCATAAATTGGAACATGGAGGCAGTATATATTATCGTTAGCGTATAAAAGTGGAGCAAACCGACTTCGGCATGAGAAACTGTCACAAAGAATGGAAACATCAATAATGTGTTATCAGAAGTTATCAAGTTATCAAAAACAGCAAAGGAATCCACACTTTGATGAAATACACCCCTCCGTGAATTAGGCTTATTAGACTGTGCCTGAATCAGTAGAACAGACAAAAAAAGACAGATGTACTGATCAGCCAAGCCATGGCATGATTTGACAATAGCGTACCGGTTATGTGCAAATAAGGGCTAATGAATGAGCCCATAATTGTGGGACAGTCTGTTCATTTTAATGAAACGCTGTTTAATTAATTATTATTACTGTTATTATTATTACTTTGGTGACAGTCCAGAGGACATTAGTTTTAATTGGTGATCACGATGATGCTTTAATTACACACTGTTTGTTATTGTTATGCAGATTACACGCCCGTGACAAATGGACCACTGGCAGTCGCCTGTGTTGACAATCCATTACCCCGCAGGTCGGAGCGGGTCGATGTGACCTGGATGCGCTGGTGAGTCGGCGCCCCGTCTCGCTCCACTGGGCCCGCTTCGGCCCTCTGTTCAGACTCTGCTAGGAAAATATTGCATTTTCTGTTGAACTTTCTTGTAAACAGCAGCAGATGCTGGGCCAGCTCAGTGCCCATCCCCTCCTGCTCCCCAGAGGACCCATTTATTTAATAATCTTTTCGGTTCACACTCCGGAAACTGGCGCTTTGAGTACTAAACCATTACAACAGTTCGCTTTCTGTCTCCCTTCTTCTCTCATTGTGAACCAGTTATTCTTTTTAGAGCAAGTCCTGTTGGTAATTGTCCTCTGCCCTGCAGTATGTAAGAAGCTACAGGAGAACGTCTTTGTTTCGCCAAGTATCTGTGCTAAATTATTTAATACAGGTCTGACTCCTTGGGGAATCTCCCCAACATTCCTTCTGCTATGTCCATTTTATGGGATGTAAGGGTGTTTACACCTGTCGGGTTAGAAACGCTTACTCGAACTGTGGCAAAACATACAGTGATATCCAGTATCAACTCACCACATTTTCTCAGTGTCTCATTAAGGCCCTCTGTGGAGACGCAATTATCGTTTTTGATGAACCTCCAGTCAGTTTTCGTTTGACACACACCCTGCTGGCATCTCTCACGTCTAAGAAAGTTAATATGTCAACTTGTCATCACAATGCTACTAATTATCTATCTTGCTCCGAAAACACCGCTGTTTGACCTCAGAATAAAACGCGTAAAAAGCACATCATGGAGACCTGGAAATTTACTTTGCCCGGGTCTTGCAGACGCCAATAAAATCGTTTAACCTGTAAGCGTGCCGTTTGCAGGGTGTAGAAAGCCTAGACAATGCTTATTAGCCTTTGCTGGGGTAGGAAAGATGCTTGAGTTTTGTTTTCTCTCTCTCTCTCTCTTTTAGCAGCTACACCAAAGCGCCGTGCGATTGCGAAAGCAAGGTCAGGCCGTCCCTGGAGTAAAAAGCTTTCACCCACAGATAAAATTCTCTGCCAACCTTGTGAAGGCTGTTTGATCACGGGTACAGTGTGCATAACCACTCAACCACACCCCACTCTTGAAATTTTACTCACAGGGGTCAGCACAGCTGTCGGTAATGCGACGGTGGACCCCCCTCCTGCATGAACCAGCTTCTTCCTTATGGTGTTTCCTATCCTGGTCTGAAGGATACACTATTTCTTTGAAGGATGTACTGTACTGTCAGCTTCCAGGGCTCCAGAGTAGTTTGTGAGATTGAGTCTTGTGCATCTGATCCATCTCCACCTTCTTCTCATAATGACTGCATCCATGCTCTCCTGCATGTATCTGGTGAGCAGCTCTTGGTTGGAGATGATTCATGATATTTGGTAGCACTTTATTAAAGGCCACGTTTTTAGTAATTTATAAACACATTCATAATGCATTATAGTGCATTCATAGAGCATTATAAACATGACTAAATATTTATAAGAAGGCATAACACATTGACTGTCTTATAAAGCTTTCATTTATAAAAAAAAAAAAAAAAACTATAATGCAGTACAACAAATCATTAATTTTTTATTGATCCCTTTGGGGGAAATTCTCTTTACGCCTCCCCCAACTTGCTCTCTGTATATGAGAACAAGATGGCCATGAAAGACAGCCACCCATAGCAGTGGCCAAGGAGCTGGGGATTTAGGGTCTTGCTCAAGGACCTTCAGATGTCAGACTCAAACCGGTGACCTTCTGATGACAGGCCCAGAGCCTGAGCCCACTGAGCTGCCCCCCAATACCCCTGTACTCAGCATTATAGTACATTATGAAGGTATCTATAGTGCATTATAGATGAGCGCATTCATAATGCATAATAAACAGGACTATAATGTGTTATGCCTTTTGATAAATATTTATAGCCATGTTTATAATGCATAGATGGTCCAGTAATAAAAATAAGAGCCAACACTTCCACTCCAGAAGAAACGGTGATAACCTCGCCTTAGATTGGGTCCCAAGTGTGCATGAGATCAGGGGCCGTATTTACCTCCACTCCAACCATGCATTAGTCTAGGGCCCCCTTTTGGCAAGAAACAGTCACTACACTAAATATCAAATAAAGGCGTTTCTTATTTAGAATCAGAATCAGAAAAACGTTATTGATTCCCAGAGGGAGATTTATTTTTGTTGCAGTTGCTCTGCAACCAGTTAAGGGAGAAAAAGGAGAGAGTAAGTAAAGTTAAAAGTAGCACAAAAATATTACAGTGGCCAATAAAAAAAAACAGCAAACCAATAACTGCAGTAAATCACCCAATGTGCAATAGTGTAGCTAAAAATACATTCAAACAGAAACTGCACAGGTATGTGTCCTTCGAACAAACTGGAGACGGCATTGATGATATACCACTTGTGTGGACAACACGAGATGGGCAAGTATATCGAGCCGCGTATTATACACAGTGTGGTGTTATTCACGGTCTTGCACACAATGCAGAGCATATTTTACACTCAGATGTGCAAATATAAAGTTATATACAGGCTGTACAATGAATATCATGCAACGCGCAAGTGGTATGGATATAAATGATAGGAACAGAAAGCGTACATGGAATATTTCAGTGTTCAGCAGAAAGGAGAGGAGATGTATAGTCTAAGAAGGATCTCCATTTGCGTTTGGGTCGTACCCTTAATCCTTCTGAGTCTCTGGCTGAAGGTGCTGCTGTGTTCCACCACCGCTCTCTGCCAAGGGTGGGAGACACTGTCCATGATGGAGAGGAATTTGGGGAACGTCCTCCTCTCCGCTGACATCTGGGACTCCCCTCCCAGGATAGCTCCAGCCTTTTATCAGCGTGAGTCTGTTGGCAGCAGGCCCCGCGTAGAAGAGGGGTGTCAAACTCCAGTCCTGGGGGGCCGGAGCCCTGTGTATCTTACTTCTTTATCTGTTCCACCACAAATGATTCAGCTCTAGAGCTGTGTGATAATTAGCACAAGGAGCTGAATCAGGTGTGTTAAACGAGGGGAAACTCAAAAGTCTGCAGGTCTCCGGCCCCCCAGGACTGGAGTTTGACTCCTGTGGCGTAGAAGATGGTGCCGACTGCCATACTCTCATAAAACATCTTCAGCATGGTGCCGCAGAAGCTGAGGAACCGAAGCTTCCATGGGCAAACAGGACCTACCTTGGCCAGAGGTTTCAGTCCAGTGCAGTTGACCGTCCAGTTGACAGGCCCAGTTATTTGCATTCCAGATACTAAAGCAACACGTTCTGCTAGGATGCCATCTGGCCGCAACCTTCTGACTGCACTTGCTGGCTACGCGTTGAGTCTTTGAAACCTCTGCTGTGGTTAGGGGCCCCTCCAAATTGACTGTGAGCGGAAGCCCAGAAGGGATGTTTGGAATATGAGTCTTCATCAGCAGATGTGGACGGAGCGCAGACAGCTCAGGAAGCCTGAGCGACGTTCCCCTTCTGATAGTCTCCAGTGATCCTGTTGGTGGGGGAATCTGACACATGACTTCAGATGCAGGTACAGCACGTTCCTATAGAATTTCTATGCAATGCAGAAATATTACATTGTTGCCGTATTGCAAATTAAACAAAAGCTTCCAGCGATGCCTGATGAGGGCTGGTCCTTCTGCCAGACGCTGCGGCACAAACCCTCTCACCCTCAAGATTACAGGTAAAAAAAAATCAACATGGTTCCGTACCGAGGGATGAGTACAAAGCGAAGTTGACACCGTTCTGTTTTATTTTGCCTGCAGCAGGTGTCAGTTGACCATTACTCTTCGACACGTCTTGCATTTAGCACCCGGAGAAGAGAACAACATAGATAACCGCTGGCTTTAAGCTCCAGACTGCTATCTAGTTGACAATTTGGAGCTCATTACAGAGGAGCGGCAAGGGGTCAGCATGGCCTGCCGCTCACGTTTATGCTGTCTGACAAGGTGCTTGACAAGAGCATTCATCTTAAAAAAAAAAAAAAAAAGATTGAAAAATTGAAGATATACTGGGAAATAAAACCAAAAAGTGTATCACAGATATGAAGCGCAGATAGCAAGGCCATTTTAATGACTTTCAGTGTAACGCCAAGCTTGTGTCCATTCGAGGCTGGTATTTAAAAACTGACCTTGAGGCAATGGAGTTCAGTAAGTATATTTGATATACTTAAGGGTATATCTATAATAAAAATGAAAGAGTTGCTACTATTTTGGTTTATTTCTTATTTTTTTTAAAAAATGTGAGGCTGACAATAAATTTTATTAATAATTTTAAAAGCATCTCCATTTAATAATTGATATACCAGGTGATATTTCTGTTTTTCTCTCCTTCTCTCTTTGTAGAGTGATTTCTCCAGGGTATGATGCACAGAAAATATCTCCACACAGATTTTTCCTTTTGTTTAAAAATTCTCTTTTTGTTTCATTAATCATCCTGCATTTACAAGCCAAGGAAAATCAATTGTTTAATCAAACAAGAGAAGTCAGTTCCATTCGCAATGGTTTTTTTTTTTTTGCTTTAAGATGAAGATAAAATATCGCAGTACGTAAAGTTATGGAAAGATAACCCGTCATTAACTGTAGGGCTCATAAAATTGGTGAAGATCAGAGTCAGAATCAATTGAAAAGGATCCCTGCTCATGCCTGACAAACCTTGTTTCAGCCCTTAAAACAAGGCAGGTGCATAATATTTGCAGTTGAAACCTCTGCTGGACTTTCCGTCTTTTCTTTGTGATGGTATTTCACACACACCACAGATCCCAGACAGAGCCTAATAATTTCTTTATTAATTTTTAACTACTTTAAAGACTGTGACAAATCTTTCGAAACCCAGATATCCATTAAGCATTTCTGCCGCGTGAGAAATTGTGATTGTGTGAAAAGTGAATCTCTTCTCAGAAATGCCTCTAAATGTGTGTGAACTTGTCTGTCCTCACGGCAGGCGACACTCATTTTCCTAACGAGAACCGTGCGCTTTTGTGTTACTTGTTGACGTGATCATTCAACTAAATTTAATGCAAAATTAATATAATATAAAATGTGTCCTTTTAACAGGAAGTTTAGAAGCATTCATTCGTTTTTGAGATGTGATGCATTTATATTACGGTGCTTATGAAGGAAGCAGGTTTTCCGTTAACATCAGAAACGAATAGAACAGAGTACAGACACGCTGTTCGTAGACAGTATAAACACATTATTAAGATTCAGGTAATTAAGGGCATTTCTTAATTGCACTACTGGAGAAAACCCAAAGTTTATTGAGAAGGCCTGAAGGCTGTGTGGTTTGATTATGAGCGCTATCAAATATGTAACAGCTATCTATGCAGCGTAGCGGGAGAACAGTTTACCTATAATGCGAGGAGCTAAGCTCCCCTTTACCACGCTGGTTATTGCATAGACGCTACGCTAATTATTCAGGTCGGGGGATAATTCTCAGGTTATTGGTGGGTTGACCGGCTTTAGTGCAAATTGTAGAGAAACTTTGAGACGTCAAACTGAGGGCGACGTCATCGCGGTCTGTGAGTTTCGTTTGCTGACGCACTTAACTCGTAGAACGCCATGACGTCGCCCTCAGTTGGGTTCTGTGTGTCGCCTTAACTCGCCTACTGATTTGTCAGAATCGGGACTTGCATGGATGCATAACAATGGCTTTGATGTACATTAACTTAGTTGATGCTTTTACCCAAACCAACATGCATTTCAGGCTGCGGGGCCGGACAGTCCCCAGGTCACCTGGGAGGAGTTAAGGGCCTTGCTCTGGAGCCGAAAAGTGAAGTCAGCTGGCTGGGATTTCAACCAATGACCTTCTGATCACAGGCATACCACCTTATCCCGCACATTACTGGATCTTATCTGAAACTTCTACTAAAAGTAACAACATATGAGGGAAGCATCAGGAGATTTGAACCTACAACCTCAGCAATGCTCTTGCTATGCCATATATGTTGAGCTACAATTGTACCTTTACATACTGGAGTTTCAATGTTTATTGTATCTCCTCATCCCAACCTACCTCTATACCTATAATGCCCTGTAATAAAGGCTAATTAATTCTGTAGACCTGCGACAGTCATGTGAAACTGTCTGAAACTTTGAGGTGCTTTTCAACTTGTGTCACTTTGTGCCTTTCTGGGCCAGCGCAAGGCGACAGAGGGTATCGATACGAACCTACATAGCACCTAAAAAGTACTGCATAAACCACAGGAAGGGGCTGCTCGATATGCAGATAACATGGTATTAGTCTTATTAAAGGTCCACGAACACCATTTATCTCCAAAATTATGGAGCAGAAAGGGAACAAGAACATACCATGAAAAAAATGCCACTATTTATTAGTAATGGAAAGGAAAGGTTGTCTTTGATCTTAATATATCAGACAACATGGATAGATACTCTTTGGAGGTTACTCGTTTTATCATTTAAATGTTAATGGAAGAACCTCGCATTCATTATTGTGTAAATAACTAATTTTCTATCTCTAGAGTCTTTCGAGCAAGCGTGTTTAGAAGTCTGAGGATAATTGGATTTATTGCACTGTAAAACATTTCTCTATGCCACAGAGAAGATGAATTACAGCTCTCTACACCCAGTGAAGCTATTCAGTGAACAGCAGTGAGGCTTTCCCGCACGTCTTTTCGGAATGGGATGTTGTCGAACCGTTTTCGGAGACATTCTGCAGCAGGCTCTACATGAGAAATGGAGGACAAAACATAGATTGCCTAAGTGCAAACTTTTTCAGTGTCAAACGGCATCCTTTGACTTGTGTAAATGTTCATGCACATCCTCAGATTAAGCCGCAGCGATACATCACCTATAATAAATTCAGTGTCGTCAGACTCATCCGTGAAGCGTCGTCCCTTCCGTCATCCAGTCTTTCTGACATATGGAACGATCGACAGCAATTTTAATAGGACCAGAAAGATAGAAAGAAACTCGCAGCACATACAGTTTAACTCCATTTCATATGTATATTTTTGTTTACGGGTGGTAATTTAAAAAAGGTGTCCAGTGAAAATGTACAGATTTATTGTATCTGGACTCTTTTATATAGAGGTATTATATCCTGTACATGACAACCTTCATTCATCCGTTCATTTGATTGTTCATTTGGTTGGTCATTTGTTTGCTGATGATTATTAGACTATTTCAATTGTATATAAAATAACCATATTATGAGATTATTTAAATGAAATGCAACAAACTTAAGATTCAGCTGACTTTTAGCAGGTTAGACAGCCCCCCCCCCCCCCCCCCCCCCCCCCCCCCCCCCACCCCCCCAGTTTTTTTCCCCCACGGGAGACGGG
>JAABNY020000015.1:3061214-3074048 GCA_015164015.2 Brevimyrus niger
ATTTGTCTTTTTTTTCCTGCCCCCCCCCCCCCCCCCCCCCCGACACACACACACACACACAGGAAGCTCCAGGTCATTTCAGACTTTGATTCCAACACAAGTTCTTTTCTGAAACAGAGAAGGCAGGAAAGCCGGTGATTGTCCGGAATTATGCAAAACCGGGAATCCGTAAAATAATAGCCCAAATACTGGAGTTAATTACTTCATTCGGAGCAATGAAAATTCCGCCGGAGCAAAATAATGACATCGTCCGACAGCCCTAATCGCCTGCATATGATTCCGCCATTTCGGACAGCGGTTGCGGTACCGGGACGACGCTCTTCGGAATGTCGAACACACAGATCAAAGCAGCTGTAATGACAGACTGAACATATTCCGGAGCCAAATGTCTAATCTTGGATTCCTTATAGCACAAGTTCTTCTGCGTAACAAGAAAGGGGCTCTTCTGCAAGGGGGCTTGGTGACGGCAGAAAGGGAGAAAAAAGCTGCAGGTTTTCTGGTAGATAAAAAGGATAAAGGTCACATTTCACTTCACTTCACTCATACATCAAAGGAAATATTTGAGACAACTTCCTCAAAAGAATTTGACAAAGGTTCTGAATCTTACACCAATGAAAAGATCCATTTTATATTGGATTTTTTTTTTTTGCTGGATTGGCTAAAAATTTTGTTTATCAGTGCATTTACTTCAGGGAGAGTGTGAAACATCCCATTGGCAGGATGGAATGAGTGAAATACAGAAAAAACATCCAATTGAACGCAACATGGATACTAGTTTAATGCAACTTCAAGAGGAACATAAGTAATTCAGATTCTTTTTGACTGTTACATACAGAGCAAATTTCTGAGAATGACTATACTTCTGTAAAAGACCTATGAAATGAAGGTGTAAAAGTCTCCCTTCAAAATGCTCCCATTGTGCATTTCGGTTTTATTTACCACATTGATGCTCAAATTTTGATTACAAAAAGCATTTCAGGTTGCACCATTTTAATAGTATTTTGCAATGGACTGGCAACCATCCATGATGCAGCCCAGCCTTGTGCCCTGCGTCGCCTAGGGTAGATTCCAGGCCCACTGGCACCCTGACCAGTATAGGCAGTCATAGGATGGATGGATTGATCGATTAAAACAGTTTTTTTCCCCTGTTACTAAGAATCGTATCTACTCCAAACTCTTGACGTCACTGGTCACACTGTAGCGACTATTGCTAACTATTCAAATCTTTATCAGCACGGGGCAAAACCCACTGACACCATAGGCCTACTGACCAGTGCAGCTCTTACAGATCGACAAGTACGGAGTCACGTGCGACTAGGAGACGCGAGGGTGGCTTTCGTAAGATTAATCCTCCGATAAAATTGCTTTTCATCGAGAATCTCTTAAACGAAATTCAAGCATCACCAACCTGAGCGTTAATGATAACCTTCATTTAACAATTGGTATGCAGGTCAGAAAGTAAATTGCTGATCAGTGGGCTACACAGCGCTTACGTGCCAGACAGACAGAACGGAGGGAGACGGTCCCCGGGAGACGCGATTAATATTTGCAAAGTACATCTTAAAGCTGAGCCGCTTTGCAATTTATCATGTTTAGCTTTGCTGTCTAAACGAGATCGTTTAAGTACAGACTACGCATCACCGGAACAGAAACCTGATTGTAAAAATATGCTTATTCATCTTTTTAAACGTGCTTAATTCATAATAGGCTACGTTTATTTTTTATGTCTTTCTTTATCTAAGAGGCGTGCGTTTAATTATCACCGAATTTTCCTTACAAAAAAACGTTACTTTGTATACATTTCGTAAGAAACGCGCACGGACATCTGCGTGTAATTAGGCTAATTATAAAAAGTATGGAAATATTGAACTAATTTACATTTCTCAGAAAGAATCTTGCAAAGGGATCATTTTGTCGAACACGTTGAATTTTCATTAGAAAAAGACACGTTTACATAGATTAACTTGCGTCATGTTATTTGATTTAGACAATATTAGAACAGTAAAATTTGTGCGCTTAACCAAACTATTTGTCTAAGTTACAGCACATCTAATTCATCCATAATGACACGGTACACAGAAATTAATAAGTGTTATTGAGTTGTACTGTGACTTTTGCAAATTTTAATTCCATATAAACTCATTCTCAGAATGCATCCTTGCTCCCGGTCGTTGTTGGGTAATGTGTTCATGTACGATGGACCATTGTCAAGACTAGCGATGGGAACTTGGGAGTGACAGTCCCCCTAGCGTGAAGTAATGCAGCGCGTTCCCACACCATGAATGACAAACCCGTCCTTTTTCTAAACCCCCCACTTTGTCCTAGAGCAGCGTGGCAGGGGCCGTCCAGCAAACCTCATTAAGGCTGAATATTTATAAACAGCAGAATTAAACCGGAGCCGCCGCTCAATGGGGTCATTGTTGTGAAGAATCTTCCACATAAAAATAGGGCCAGACCAAGCCGACACATCTGCAACAACAGCCGGGCTACACTTTATCACCTTTTTAATTAGAATGACATTTGGTATAATCTGCTATGGCTGCCATGGATATAAAAACCTGAAATACCAATACTGCGTCAAATACCGACTATAAAATTAGCGAGTGCCGTAAAATCACATTTCCAACGACTGCAAGAAGTGTACCAAATAAAGGTATAAATAGTGTTTTCAATAACTACATGCTGCAAGTTCATTTTCCCAGCAAACCTAAGCGCAACCGCAGATTAAAAACATCGCATTGAACGGCTTCTGGAGTCAGGCCTACGGTGACAGGCCTAATAAATTAAACATCGGTAATACGATTAAACACGCCTGGGAATCACGCACAATACAACTTAAAGAGGCATCGGGGTATAGAAGAGCACTCACCAGACGAGTGACCTCGATTGGTGGCGTCATGGTCACTGTCTCCTTGTTCACTATCTCCATGTCCACTGTCTTTAGAACTGACTATATCTGCTTCCTGAAAAGCAGAACTAAAAATCACAATAAATGAATAATTTGATAGTAATCATTTTATAATATATACTTTACGTCCAAGTTCCACTGCCCAGCACAAGACGAAAAGAACACATAATTCTGCCATCAAATGGCCGCCACAGATGTTACACAATAAATGCACTTAGAAGCATACATCCCCACCCCCATATATCATCGTATTGTCATCACGAATACGATTCAAGGTAAACGCCACACAGGCCGTCTCCTTACCTGTTAACACGCCGAGGTCTATCGACAAGGTAGCTAAGTTCAGCTCTCTGGTGTTTATTCTAAAAACAAAACAAAATAAATAAATAAAGTACATAAACATATGACCTTTCGCCCGATGTAAAGCATGGCATATTATATAGACTGTTATAAACTTGTCCACTAAAAATACACATATCAACCAATGCCGTTATCTCCGCATATCTCTCTTAAATACCAGCGCATGCAATGAAATGGACGTGTCGTTGGAGACGCTTGTTGAAATGTATTTATTTATGCTTGCCTATAGTACGGTAACAGTTTTATTTAGTGGTGAACCGTCTCAGCTTCTGCTACAGACGAATCTTTGTTCAAGTGTTGCTCGGAAGGACCGTGCCAGGCATACTTAATTCCCACTGACTGTGGAGCCGCTCGTTCCACATACTCCTGCCGTGACACGTATCATTCAGGGCAGGGTTTCAGCCGCTCGGTCTTTCAGACACGCGCAAATTTCAACAAACAGGAGTCGGTGTTTCCATAAATACCCGTACAAATTTATCTGCCCCGCCCCACCCCTGCATAATCCGCAATTACTTAAAAATATATTAAACTACCTCTCACATTCAGCTTTCCTTCCAAACGCAGGGTTTTGCGGTTCAATTAAAACAGATAAGATGTGAAATCACAAAGGACAAAACATAAAAATATAGCATAAAACAGGCATCAGCAATGCTTACCTCGTTGGATAAAATGCTGCCGTTAGATATGATGTCGGGCTGTTGGTCTGTGTAACCTGTGACTAAGGCTCCACACGGGCTGTGGTCACTGTCTGCGCCCCTAGCGGGGCTACGGGGCTTTAGGAACATTAGGTCAGTTTTGGCAGACTCCGGTGTAAGACATACCTGGTAGCAATAGTTCTGGTTTTGATGGTGGGAGTTGAAGTTCCCCGATTCCTCGACCGGGACCTGCGCGGCGTTGGTGACATTAGTGCTCTGTACCAGCATTATATCAGACTTGCTAAGCTTTTTCTTTCTGGCTCTCGCTTGCCTGCTACAGCAAGAGCCGCAGCAGAGGCAGCAGTCGCCAGCCAGACACGTGTAAATGTTCAACTTTTTGTCCTTCTGACACCGCACGGCCAGCACGATCATGGCCAGCAAGAAGACGAAAGAGACGGAGCCCAGCGCGATTATGAGGATGAGGGTCAGGTCCAGCGAGGTCTCCTTCGCTTTGGCGGAGCCCCGTTCTCCGCCGTGTCCCTCCACTATGCTGTCCACTATCATGATGATGACACTGGCCGTGGATGATAGAGGCGGCTGCCCGTGGTCCCTCACCTCGATCAACAAGTCGTAAAGCTGGTGCGGGTCCCTTTTGCTGGACACGCGCCGGGCGGTCCTCAGCTCACCGGTTCTCCAGTCCATGCGGAACATCCCGTTCTCGTTTCCTTTTTGGATACTATATGATAATCGGGCGTTCTCTCCATCATCCGCATCCATAGCAACTATGCGTGTTACTAAGTACCCAGGTTCGGCGGAGCGAGGCAGTGGCTCCTTGGCCGTGCCGTTTTTACCCACTGGCGCGATGACCGTGGGCGCGTTGTCGTTTTGATCCACGATTATAACGTTCACGGTCGCGTTGGATGTTAATTCCGGACTCCCGGAGTCCTTCGCCTGAACCATGAAGTTGAAGTCCTTCAGCTGCTCATAGTCGAAAGACCTCAGCGCGTACAGGTAGCCGTTTTCGGAGTTGATGGAGACATACGTGAAAACGGACATGCCCTGAATGTCGCACTCCACTATGGAGTAAGAAATTAACGCGTTCTGCCCGACGTCCGGATCCGAAGCGCTTACTGCGTAAATGTAGGCGCCAGGTACATTGTTTTCTGTCACGTAGACGTCAAATGCCGGCTGCGTAAATGCCGGCGCGTTGTCATTCTCGTCCGACACCTGCACTTTGATGGACTTGCTTGTGGCCAGCGACGGGATGCCGTTGTCTTTGGCTACCACCGTCACCGTGTAGGAGTCAGCGCTCTCCCTGTCTAGCGGTCCATCCGTAACGATGGTGTAATAGTTCCGGAAGGATGATTTTAGCTTGAAAGGTACGTCTCCGAGAATTTCGCAGTGGATCTGTCCGTGGTCCCCGGAATCTTTGTCCGTGACACTGAGCAATGCGATCACGGTGCCCGGCGCAGCCTTCTCGCTCACTGAGTCGGTCATGGTGCTGAAAGTGATCTCCGGGGCATTATCGTTCCCATCTATCACTTTGACCAGAACTTTACAGTGAGCCGGCACAGCGTTAGGTCCAAGGTCCTTCGCTTGCACGTAAATCTGAAACATGCTGCTCTCCTCAAAGTCGACCTCGCCGCTGACTTCAATGCGACCGGTCCGCCCGTCGATGCTGAAAAGATCCTTTACTTTCGGAGCATTGTGGTTGCTGAAAGAATAGACAATCTCGCCATTTTGTCCTTCGTCCATGTCGGTGGCGTTTAACTGGATGACCAAGGTGCCCACCGGGGAATTTTCGGGCAGATTTACTGTATAAACCGGCTGGTCGAAAACGGGAACGTTATCGTTGGAATCGAGCACTTTAACCACCAGCAGCGCAGTACCGGTTCTTTGAGGAAGACCACCATCGACCGCAGTTAGTACGTACCTGTGCACCGACTGCTGTTCCCTGTCCAGCGGCTTTTCCAGCACTAGCTCGGCAAATTTCGTCCCGTCTCCTTGCGTTTGCACGTCGAGGTAAAAATAGTTGTTAGTGGTGATTTCGTAGGTGCGGAGCGCATTGGTGCCCACGTCGGGGTCGAACGCGGTCTCCAGCGGGAAGCGCGTTCCCGGAGTGGCACTTTCAGAAATTTCGACAGTAATGTCAGTTTCAGGGAAACTG
Source organism: Brevimyrus niger (assembly GCA_015164015.2). Classification (NCBI taxonomy): domain Eukaryota; kingdom Metazoa; phylum Chordata; class Actinopteri; order Osteoglossiformes; family Mormyridae; genus Brevimyrus; species Brevimyrus niger. The sequence continues at coordinate 3,067,285 of JAABNY020000015.1, forward strand.
GGCGGATTGTCATTAATATCCACGACTTCGATCTCCACACGGAAAAGCTCCAACGGGTTTTCCAAAAACACTTCCAAATGCAGGAGGCAGGTTGCGCTCTGCTTGCAAATCTGCTCTCTGTCGATTTTTTCATTCACAAAAAGCACCCCATTTTCCAAATTCACTTCCAAATAAGGAGTCCGCGAACTTGGCACAGTCTGAAATCTACGAGATGAAAGTTTTGTTATGTCCAAGCTAAGATCCTCGGCAATATTTCCCACAAATGTGCCATGGTCCTGTTCCTCTGGAACAGAATAGCGTATTTGGGAAAAGACTCCATCCGCTATACTCATAAGAATAAGTAACACAATCATCATCAAAAAAAAGCAGAAAAAAATGCACGTATAATTATTCCCTCTGACTTGAATTGGAATTTTCCATCACCCTTGTCCGTGGAAAGGCGAAAAATGTAAGGCTTCCGAAATCAGACCTGTCTCCTTTTTTTGGTATTGCCAACCTCGAACATTTTTCTTATAATGAATGTAGGTCTCGGATCCTCAACAGTTCTTTTGTATACGGAGTTTTGTGAGCTTTGGCTTTACAACCGACATTGTATACAAACCACCCGTATAATACAGCCATACATTAAAAGGATGGTATATCGCGTAAAGACAAATAATTACTCAATTACATTGTACAAAGCGACGCGTTAATTATTTTATAGTCGCTGCTGTCATATTAGTCCTATATAGGCATATAAATATACAAAGGCAGTTTTCTTACTTTTGCATTATCTTTCTGAGCCGGGCGCGCACACGGCGAACTCCCCTAAAAGACTTCTGAACACGGACTGCTCCGGATTTCAGTTTTTGCGCAGCGCTCCCCCCTAACCGACCAATGGCTGCCATCGACACCCACAGACCTTACGGCTGATTGGAAGATTTTGACGTCAATTAGATCAAGTCACAGGCCCATATAAAGAATCCGTTTAGCATCTTTGCAGGGGTTCGATTAATTGAATTGTATATCTGATGATAGATTTAATATACAGAGACATATTACTGGGAACAAATACCACGAAGCTGTAATTCTGAGGGCTCTTTAACGAGTTTATGCCGGATTTATTATCGAATTAAACTGCAGGACCACAGACTTCACTGTCCCAGTAAATGCTTTTAAATTACATAAAAATATATTTACATTTCTGAGACTGGAACTTGATACACAATATCATTCACGCGCTCCGTTTAATAAGTTTCTCTTTTAAAATCAAAGCAGGCAAATAGCGGATCGGAGCAGACATTTGCGAACACCACGTTGTTGAAGAGTAACAGTTTGATTGTTTAATGACGCACATCTGATCTGGATATATTCTATAGCAGTTTGTGTAAAGCTGGATGTTCGGCAGTCAGAAATTAAGCTTTTTTTCCTTTCTGTATCTGTAACTGCTGTATTTTCAGGGTCAGTCCCAGATATTAAATCACCACTAAAACTTCCGGATGCAAATCAGATGCTGCTTACTGATGGGTGACTTATGAGTTAGTGTATGTTAGTCATGTAGGTGTTTAATTGTAATTACAGCTCGTTATCGGCCGCAACGAACCATATGGCGTATACAATAATACACAGAAAACATAGCTATATTAATGAAGCAAGAGAAACAGCAAAATGACACAGGACAAAAGGGAAAGGCATACGTAGCGTGTGCGTGCGCGGTTGTGTTTGCACACTTTTGATCTCTCTCTCTCTTTCTCTCTCTCACACACACGCAAACGGGCACACGCGGGCGCGCGCGCACACAATCACGCAGTCCATTTCAGAGATGAGAGTAGCTACTTAGAAAAGTAAACCGTGATAAATTTAATGCATGATCAATAAACAGATTATGCCCCGTGTGAATATAAACGCTGGCGCGAATCAATCACTTTCCCAGGATTAATGTTTTACCGTTAAATGCTAAGAGCCACTTAAAGGTTTCGGCAACAGTTATATAAGCTGTTTGTGGTTAGCCACGTGATATGCATCAGACAGGAGTATAACTGCCAAAAGTTGTATGTATTCTATAATCTATTATATATATATAATTTATTTTATTTTTTTCCCCCAAATCATCTACACCTTAATATATGCGGTCTTATTTATAGAGGCGTGACAATTTCTTCCCTTTCCCCAATAGCTCAAGGGGCTTTGGAAGATTGTTGAGGACATTTTTGCATCGCCCTAAACATAGGCTGAATATGCCCCCTAGTGGTAATAAAAAACAAGCTATAACACAATTAACTATTTTGTTGTGTTTTACAAGATTACGACACATGATACCGCTCAATATAAAATCTTAGTTGTATATTACCTAATCACAGCAAAGGCTTTTGTGCGTTACTGCAAGGCAGAAAGGTTAGTGTGAAGCCCCAGAGGACTTGTGTACTGCGTTTATCCGCTTATCTATGACACGAGAGGAGTTACCTAAAATTATAAAAGGGGTCATGCAGTTTGATCTTAGTAAATTTTATGTGCTAAATATGTCTAGCCTCTATAATCGTTCCTACTACATTAACGATCTCTGCTGACGAGTAAGCGTTTGTAAATGTTGGCAGCGACAATGCTAGAGTTAGTTTTTTCATGTTTGAACATTCGGACTGGAAGAAACACAAAACGAGGTTTATTTATTTATTTTTGCATATACATATGGCATCGGGGTGGAAAGGGTTTTGCGTTTATTCTTCAATATAGAACCAAACTAACAAAGGGCAGGCCGAGTACAATAGCTCCCTCCAGTGAAACATGGCAGTACTGTGTGTAACATGTACATATTATCAATCAGTCAATCGACTGATCAATAGATATATAGGTAGATGAGATTTCACCGAAAGGTCTGTATTTTATGTAGCTTACAAACATTGACCGCGAATTCTTTTTATTTATTTATTTATCTATCTATCTAATTATTTATTGATTTATTTATTTAACCATCCTGTGGTGAATTTCGTTGAATTTAATCGATAACCGATACTTTTACTCTGGAAGTATGGAAGTAAAGATCACAGCCACCGTCAGCGATTAGATGCCTCCATGTTGCTGCCAACAAATTGCATCTGATCTTTGTGGCCGATCGTTTTTGAGATTAATATCTCATTCTTGGTCGGTCTCTCTCTCTCTCTCTCTCTCTCTCTCTCTCTCTCTCTTTCGCAGAATTGGTAAAACTAGTCAGTAACAGTGGAAAAGAAGGGAAAAATGCATTATCATTGCACTTTTCTTTGGCTCTTTGGCACCGTTCAGGTGTTAGTTTTCGCTGTTGTAATCAACTACCCCTTTAGCCTCCAGACTTCAAACAATACCAATAACATCACAGCATTTAAAATGTACTGAGTGCGCCAAAAAAAATCCGTACGGGGTTTCAAAATCATGCGTGCTGATTTCTAAAATTACTTAAACAGCCATAAGGTTGCAGCACCAATGTAGTCAGGACGGTGAGTGTAGGGATTTGGGGGCGAGGGGGGGCGTTATCATATATAGGAACCAAGAAGCTGTATCCTGTCCACAGTCCAGAGAACTATTGTCCAACTGACTGCTCCCTGCCATTGTTTATTGTCCCTTATGAGTTCATGTCCATCGGAACCAAGCAGCTCGTTTAACAGGAAAAAAAAATCGTGGCTGTAATATCCGACGGCAGCGGAGCAGACGCAAAATGAAATCGTGACTGCGAAGAAAGCACGTACCGCTACTCATTTTATTATTTGGCAGATTATACAAAACCATATTTAGAAATATAAGCTAATGGGTGTCGGATGAAAGGATGACAGATATGCTACTGGCGCGGTTTGTTTAGCTAAAATCCATACTGACGCCGAAGAGTGGAGGGCGATGCCTAACCTCCGTTTGAACTTAAAAAAAAAAAAAAAAAAAAAAACGTGTAGCTTGTCTTCACGCCTCTAGGGTGGTGGGGTTGAATCCCCCCCCACCATTGCCTCTGTGTGTGAAATTGAAATGTCCTCCCCATGTTCAGTTCCCCCCCCTGGGAATACCTTGAGAGAGGAATCCAGCCCAGGATTGCAGTGGGCATGGAGTCTATCCAAGATGCATGGAACATTCAAGCTCACCTAACACTCCATGCAGGAACATAGATCCCTTTGGGGCAGAACAGAAAGGCAAAGCCAGAGACGAACATCACCAAATGACATTCATACAGTACATTGATGTCCTAGTTATGCTCCAAGGAATAGCTGTTAATCTGCTCGAAGCTTGGTTCCATAAAGGTTTAGGGTAACGTAGCACACCCCTGACCTAACCGTTCTCCAGTACGCGACTGACAGCGACTGACCATTAAACCACGTGTAAGTCACCAGCTGCCCAGGTTTGCAGAGCGGATGGAAGAAAAAATTGTTGGGGAAAAAAATTAGCGAGATGTTAAAGGCAAAAGAAACGACAAGGCAAAACAAAAACAAACACAACAAAAAATAAACAGAAAGCGAAGATATCCATAAGCAGACGGAGACGTCTCTGCGTGTTACGGCAAGCGCCCAAGCGGCGCTCAGCACGGATGCCCTAATTCAGCCGCTACCTTCTTACCGCCAAAGCGGTTTTAAAGACGACTGTCTGGAGATGTCGAGAATGGGAACAGGAAGCCTCCCGCATGAACACAGAAAGAACCAGGAGCTGGGGAGGAAAAAAAAATCCCCATATTTCCAGCTCATATGTAGGCCATAATTCTAATAACTTTGACCAGGAAATTGTTGACATTAAAACATCCACTAGCAGCTGGGCTAAATGCTAACATATACAACCAGCATATACGCACATATATAACTAAGATGTGCTGTATAATGCTATTATTTTTTATAGAGCCGAGAAAATGCAATTGTATAATTTTAATGGTTTATATCTGTATGTCGCACAGTCAATTTTTATTCCCGCAAGGAAGAACTTTGCTCATCCCAGCTGTAACAGAACAGCACACTTCAATTTAATGTCTCACATTCCCTAGGGGTTGCTGTCGTCCATATTGGTTTCACATTGTCTGCTTGTGAAAGACGCTTTTAGGAGCTGTTCATGGCGCTTGACTGACATGGAAGTGACAGGGCTATTCCGAGGCGTTGGACAGGCAACGGGCTGCCATTTGACAGGGATTGTCTTAATTCGGATCTTTTTCAAATGATCTCGGGAATTTCATGCCTTAAACGTTCCCTCCGCACTTCTAGGGTTGGATTTTTACACGAAAGACAGGGAGCAAAGACTGGTTGACGACGCAATACGTGTCAGATCCAGCTCACCAAGTGTTTACATTGTGAACTGAAGAAAATCCAACAAGAACTCAATGCAAACTCAATTCACAACCCCCCCTTGTGTGGGCACAAATAAAATTGTATGGGAAGTGAATTTTTTTTGGGATATCTTTATTTATGTAGGAACAGACCTTGAGTCCGGGGACCAATTTTATTTCACTTGTTGCCACTTAAATTAAATGTAAATATAAGTGGTAGTAGGATTGGAGCAAAACTGGGAGAATAAAGTACAGAAAATGTTCTTCTTTAGCACCTTTTCCTTCACAAATTGAAGATAACAATAAGACTGGACGCAGCATCCATTCTCAGACAAGTACAGACGGCAGTATTCAGAGTAACATGCACCCATATCAGCAGAAGCAGACTGAGATCCAGTATAGCATTGCAGATGTTGGTACCCTATCACTGGGGTGTTGCCAAAAATTTTGGGCCCCATGACAGTATCATTTTGGGCCTCCAACCCAGAGCAACCCAGTTACATCCAGAAATGTTTAGGGCCCCTGACTGACAGGGGCCCTTGGACTCATCCTCTGACAGGGGCCCTTGGACTCATCCTCCCTTTCACCCTGCCCTATCGTCACGCCGATGTATGTGGTGAGGCATTCATGCTAACGCTAATGCACGTGTCAGTGTGTCCGCGCTGGGTTTGTGTGTTTCCATTGTCCTGCTAACTCAGCTGGGGAAAAGGCTGCACGATTAATGCCGGAATAATAACAAACAGGAAACAATTCATCACTTGTCACCTTCATGTGAAATTTCAATTAATTACTGTAGGAAGACAAGGTCAGTGCTACTTATACTTGGCAAGTAGCTGGGATCGATAGCATGGGAATGTTCCAGCGGCCTGCTATTAAGGAGTTTATTAAAACTAGGCTGCAGCCACAGTCTTATGGTATTTCTGCCTTGTCCATGGTAGACATGGTAGACATGATCTTAAAAGCCCAAATGCAGAATATATATATACAAAAGGTGCTAAATGCATTTTGGAAAACATTATACCATGTTCTAGGATGAAAGTGGCATGATGGTCAGGGGGTGGCATGATGGTCCAGTGGGTGGCATGATGGTCCAGTGGGTGGCATGATGGTCCAGTGGGTGGCATGATGGTCAGTGGGTGGCATGATGGTCAGGGGGTGGCATGATGGTCAGTGGGTGGCACATTGACCTGGCACCACGTCTCTGAGGACCTTGCATGGTCTCCCCGTGTCTCTCTGGTTCCTCAGCCTTCCTCTCACCCCCCAAACACATGCAGTTTAACCAGATGGGGTCTCTGAATTATCAATAGTGTATGATGGCATCTTGACCAGGGTGTACCCCAGCCCCGTGCCCTATGGTGGACTGGTATCCCGTCCAGGGTGTACCCCAGCCCCGCGCCCTGTGACGGACTGGCATCCCGTCCAGGGTGTACCCCAGCCCCATGCCCTGTGACAGACTGGCATCCCGTCCAGGGTGTACCCCAGCCCCGTGCCCTGTGACGGACTGGCATCCCGTCCAGGGTGTACCCCA
>JAABNY020000015.1:3116405-3128389 GCA_015164015.2 Brevimyrus niger
CAGGCGGAGACTCGAACCCGGGTCCCAGAGGTGTGAGGCAACAGTGCTAACCACTGCACCACCATGCCGCCCCCCCATTTCAATACAAACAGGTAATTTATACACAAACTTTACTCTTGCTACATGCCCCCTCCTTTGCCTTCAACCTGTGTTATTTTGGAAATACACTCTTGTTTGCAGTCCCACTGTCCGTCCGTGGCGTCCGAGCTACGGCCTTAGACATGCGGCTGTTGCATTTTACTCCCAGCATTTCTTGGCTATATGGTGCCGGTCTGGTCTCAGCTGGCTGCAAATCAGACCAGTGCAAAGTCCAGCATAATTAAGCAGTCTGCCCTGGCATAAGCCCAGTACAGAACGGCCCGGAGTGACTCAGCCTGGTACTTAAGTGTATTCACTGAGCTTTCAGTGAGGGGAATGTGCTCTCTGTTTCTCAGTGATCCGACTCTGCCACCTAATTATAGTTAAGAAATTAATCTCTGGCTAATGGAAACAAAGGCACACACACACACACACACAAAACACACAAAACATATACAGATGAAAAATATATAAGTAAATGTTCCAATTGCAAACATAATTGAGGATTGTTGTATTCTATACACACAGACAAACGAACGTTAAACGCGACCAGCTCCCCTGCATTTCATTGTGTAAGCAGCTCGTTTGACGATAGTGCTACCCCGTAGTCACTGCTACTTCGCAAACGTCAACGTTTCCCATCATTCATGAAGATTAAACCACTAGTGTCCCTTTCAGTGTTGGAACCGGCCAGTGGAAAATGTCAGGAGGAATGGGGGGGTTTTTGTTGGAAAAAGGCACATTTTCTGAGCAACGTGGGACAGCAGTGATGTTTCCTCGGAAGACCAGAGACGGCAGCTCCACAGCCTCTGCTGTTGCTCGATACCTTCGGTGGGGATCCGTTAGGTATTTACGTGAGGCCGTCACGCCTCAATGTGGGCTTTAGTTGCAACTGAATGGGTAGAGTGTGGGTCAACCCATCAGGCAACATAAGTGGCTGTCTAGGCCGCCATATTTTGAGGGGGTGCAGACTTGGCGAGCCGATTTCTTTTTGTCCCGCGGCAGGGGGTCTTGCCTAGGTTTCCATATGGCCTTTGCACACTGTGAATAGGTGAGTGTGAGTGCCAGGGGCGCTGTTGTGTGATGGGTTATTTACAGTGAACTGGGACTATGTGTGACATTGGTAACTTCAGGCAAAAATAAAACGAACAAGCGACCGCAAGCTAAGCCTCCATAACAACACAAAACGAGTTGGCAAGATAATGACATTAGTGTCCTGCAATCCGAGACAGAATATCCACACAGAACAAAAACACTAAAACGGAAATAAATACAAATACAAAGAACCTGAAGAAAGTAAAGCCTATGCAGGGTCACCCAAGGCGACATCAAGACAGGAATAACGTAGAAACAATACCAACAAGTAACATAGGTCAAGAAGTGACACCAAGATGTCCGCACAAGCGACAGGTCAGGCCACACTGCCAGGCACAGAGCAGAGGGTCTTCCGAAGGGGTAAAAGGTGAGGCAGGACAGCCTGTCACTGGTGGTGGAGCAGGAGGGGAGGCCTGACCCATGGGACTACAGTGACGAACGGACAAACACAACCCACATCAGGCAGAAGGTACCCGCATGCATACCTGCATACAGTACCTGACTGTGGCAGTTACCCGCCATTTACATCGATGCAGCCATCGAGTGGATGGTTTCTCTCTAACATTGCGTGTTTACAGCAGACTGCAGAATTTTTTTCCCCCCTCCATGTTTATTGGTGTATATTTTTCCCCCCTCCATGTTTATTGACCGTAATGTATGGCTATAGTACACTTTTAATTGTAGGAATACATTCATTCACAGATAGACATTCACATGAGAAGAAAAGGAGTTTGCTATGATAGATAAGCACAACAAAATGTATAGATACATATTACAATCTACCAACAGTAGCTCTGGGATTGTTTACATAAGAACAATTCTACTCATCTGAATTATAACAGCTAATAACATCAAATTTGTTTAAATGATGTGTATGGTTTCTATTTGTTCTCTCATGTAGAGCTAAGAGTTCGTTGGATATTTATTGCACAATTCTCTGAAGGACATATGAGATATAACTGACTTCAGTTCCACAAATATCCCTTTTTGAAAACGTCTCATGATAGAAGCTGCAATGCACTTAAATCCTAGCAATGGGCTTATATCCTAGAATTGCCCAAGTAATGAGAGCTGGTGTTAGTTTGAAACACTTCATGTATTTAATATGATCACTGATTATAATGACATAATAGTTTTCTTTGTGGATAATCCCATTGCATGATAATCATATTGAAAATATCACCATTATCACTGTAATATATTACATGCTTATAAGTGAATTAATTCACTTAAATGACATCTGTTATAGATACATTTAAAGGTGTATGACAGAATGCTAAGAAGCAAGATTTTAACAGTATTGCTCTTCTGTATTTAGTCTTGTTGTGCAAGAATTTTAGTACAAAATCTGTTCAAGTAAGGAACTTCAATTAATACAGTAAATTACTGTTCATTATAAGAGAAGTTGACTCGTAGTTCAACAGACGTCTATGTTTATAGTCCAATGCTGTAAAGCATTACAGAATATTTACGTTTGTGATTGCTGAACTTTGAGATCAGTTTTATCAGAAAACTAAATGAGAATGTTTTTGCCTTTAACTCCCATATGGTCCAATTGATTTAATTACCATTTTAGTGGCTTGAAAGAATCTTCCAAGCCAATTTAAAACACAACCTCCGATATTAAAATTTACATAAGCAATTCATAACAAACCACGTAACCCATTCGACCTAGTAAATTGGGAGCCATTTGACTGAAACTTTGCGTATTCCTCTGTGCCATCTCCTGCCCTGCTATGGGCTGCCATACAGACTATTTAGACATGACGGCGTGTTATTTTTAGCACTGCATCGCCTTGCGCCTGGCACAAGGGGAAAGGGAGTCTGCGAATTCCCACACATGGCTTGGGAACCATACCAGCAAAGTTGGGAGCGTAATTCGCAGCTCCAGGCAAGTTGAGTAAAACAAATGTGTAGCGAGGGATCGGCACTCCATCCTCAATAAGAAAATTTGACGGGTTCTGCCCGGCCGTCATTGAGACGCAACGGCAGCCAGATCCGCGGATAGAGAGAAATTCTTCCAAATGGGACATATGGACAGTCTAATTAAAGCAGAACTGCTCCTTTCTCAAAATCTCCATTTATATAACTACACGGGCATGCCCAGTCGGATGGCAAAGTGACGAATGCGGTGCAGATTTGGGTGGGCGGGGCTAATGCAGTATGGTGACTCTGCTTACAGCTTCCAGCGACTAGAAGCGCGTAGGGTTGGCTGGCTGTTGCATCTTGGGGCTAATACAAAAACTAACATGGCCCCTTTGGGCTCCACGCATGAACATTATACCAGGGGCACAAACTCTCACGATCTGGCCTGAGACTCTCTTACATTAGAAATCTTACTGCACATCGATGTTATTCCATTATAAAACCAAAATTAGCCACATCATCAAAAGCGTTGGGGTAGTTCGCAAACCCAACAGTTTGCAAGGTAATTAAACTGTCACACGTAAATGCGTGTGCATGTATGTGCATATTTGTCTAGGATTCAAAAATTCACGCCAGCCACGCAAAAACAGCTATCCAAGTGAACGATAGTCATATCCGCTTCGTGATCCAGTACTTCATTTGAGCCGGTTCTCTTAAGTGAATCATTTTCAAATTTAAAAGAATCAAACTTTTTGTACATCCACGCATTGCACGGGTCAATGTCATAGATTCTCTCCGATCAAAGAAGGGCTCAAAGCTTGTCCCAAAGTAAACCAACCGCACCATCTGATGGGGTTTCGAAATACAGCAAATGGTTCATGAAACTTATTTTTGGCAATTATTATTCCCGACTCTCGACAATAGGCAGGTTAGGGAGTTCGGCTCGTTCGGCTGAAGTGGTTATGATATAAAGTATTAGTGTATTATTTCTATTGTTGTTTAAAATGCATATTTGCCACTGCATATATAATAACCCCCTCCAACCCCCCGCACGAACGCTTACTTCCAGTGTTGCCAACGAAACTAGATCGTGCTGCTTTCATTTTTTTTTTATTATACTCTTATTCGTAAAATAATATAATTATTATAACTGGGTAGCATTAAGAACAAAACGTCATTTTTCATCAAAATACTGTTTGTTACAGGAGGACCAGACCTCCACAAAATGGTACCCATTATCGGTCTAAATCAGGTTGCGATAGACAAAAAAAAACGTTTCACACTTGAAAAATCAATGTACTTATCTATTAAACATGCATCATTTTACATTAGCATTTGCCTCACACTCGTTCTTCATATATATCACTCACTCTCTCCTTTTTTCATAAGAGAAGGAAAGAACCCCAGAAGATAATCCATCGTGTGTAATTTGAATCTTAAATGAGTACTGGCACCCTCATCATGTAAAGCAGGGGATCAGTGCCTCTAGGCCTGAGATCTATTATTTGGATGATATATTGCACTTTTTCGGTTACCCCAAAACAGTTTGAAAATGCATAGAAAGTCAAGTAAATTTACAGTATTTTTTCTCATTTTCCTTTTTTGACCTGTGAGGCATGATCTTTTGAAACCTGATGTAATTTTATTTTAATATAAAGGTTGCATCACGAAATATGCCAAAATAGCGTGCAAGTACTACAGCTATGTGGTAGGCCTAATTATTTGCTGGCTTGTTTGTTTATTCTGTTATTTGGCGGGAGAGTTTAAAATAATGATGATAATATAACTTAATGTTATTGTGCTGTTTTCGCGTATTCCGCACATTTTATTTCTGCGTGGCGACAGGATTGCATCAGATTTTAATTCGCCTGTCATAATTTTCGTTTTCCGAGTGCGGACTTTAAAGACGAAAGATTATTAGCAGATTGTGTGTGGGCCAACGTAACGATTTGAAAAGTGGGACAAATGAAATGAAGTAATTGACTGGGGAGATGAAGAAGAGGGTCGGGCGCGCAGATGCTCCGCGATCCGCTCCCCACCACCCTGACGCTAAATCTGCTATCCAGTCTCCACATTACGTTTTTTAAATGAAGCAGATTGTGATTTGCGTTAACTGCAAGAAATATATATTATTCCATTATAAATCTAAAATTAGCTAAATGAAAAGCGTTTTCGAACCCTACAAACTATTTGCAAGGTAATAAAACCGCGTGCATTTGTGTGCTGACCAAGGTTGGCAACCCTGCAATTCAGTTTCAGCTCCGTAGACTATATACACACAACAGAGAAAGAATAATCCAAAGAGTTTTCACCTTCGTTGTCGCGCCGTCCAATAAATAAGCTATGGAATAATGACATTGAGTCCTGTTTATCATGAGAAAAGTCTCATAAGCTACCTTTGTGTGCTATTATTTCTTATGCGTGTAAGCACATGATAGACAAGTAACTGGTCAAAGTTAACACTGAAACTCTTTGACACTTATATACATACATATAATGTATTTTATCTGACGACAGGCTGCAAAGAACGTCTTTATGTTACTGAAATAAATAAGCGGGCCCCTATCGAGTACATGCAGGCACTACAGCTCTGGTCGGGCTTTGACGGCGCTGTCATAGGGGGGGGTAGCTTAGGGCGCCCGCCCCCCGGTAACAGGCTGCCGAGGGCTCGCAGGACAGGCGCAGCCCGCGGCGGGGTAACATCGGCAGTGCTGAGCCTGTAAGGGAAGGCGGCGAGCGATCCATCCTTCGGGAAAAAAAAACCCAGTTAAGTTTAATAAACTTGCATTAGGGAGCCACTAAAGGAAAATAGGAGAAGGAAAACAGATCTTCACAGCAGTGATGTTCAAGAAAAACAGCTCGGTGTAAATTAGATATATACGCCGGCGCATAATAGGCCACCTATGCACTGGTTGATTAGCAACAGTACTGCAGTAACTGGGCTTGGGCTGGACTTAAAGCTTTTGCATAGCGTGAATTATGCCAGCGTGATTATAAAGTGTGTGTTTGATTCATTTAATAGTGTTCCGGCTTTGATTTAGTTTTTTTTTCTGTCCTGCTAAGGGGTTGGGTGGCAGAAGAAGGAGAATAAAAACAACACTTTATTAATAACTCAAGTATACTATCACAGAGTGTATAACACAGTATGGGCCATCCTTCTATACACGGCCATGCTGCTCGTATAGGCTTGTGGCAAGTATGGAACATACTATAGAAGCGCAGGCAGTTCTCGGCTGATGTAAGTAATCCGTTCCACAAACCCTTAAGTCAAATTTTGCATAAATTGGATTTATCCCACATAATATTAAAGACGCATAAGGCAAAAAAAAACGAATAACATGTACCTTATAAGAACACAGATTAAATAAATGAAAAGATGATGTGCAAATTTACGTACAGGCACCTATTGATTTTTTGCGGTAGCGCTTCCATATACTAAATGTACCGTGGATTATTATTTTTTTGTGTGTGTTGAAGTCTATATTTACGTAAGTCGATTTTTACATAAGTCGAGAGTTGCCTGTGTAAAAAATAATGCAAATAACGCACGTGTGGGTCAAAAAGCAGCAGCTGCCTCACCTGCCTGACACCTCTCGACATTTTCGGCACTTTTCGTGGAAATGCCAGCTGTTCTGGATCCTTTCTGCTCGGGTGGATTCTGGTACGCAGCACAGTCTGTGCTTTCAAAGAAAACCATTCGCCGATATTAGGGTACACGCGCGTGAAAACGCACTGATTTTAGCAGCTTATACCTGCTTGTTTCACAGCATGACCAAATTATTTTTTTTCCCTTCTTGGCGCGCATTGTAAAACAGCAGAATGTTCTGGCACTCTGAGAAACCCTGATTAAGGGCTCCGGTGTAAGGGTTGGCAGTGGCCTATTTCATGCATTTACTGAAACAGCTGAAAATATAAATATGTCGATGCTGATTAAAGGGCCCTAGATATCTGCAAGGGCAGTAGGTAAGTGCCCCTCTTGGGAAGGTGTTGTCCTGTTGTGCCCAGCTGTGCTCCTTAATGCAAAGCCCATTCTTTGGGGGTTGGGGTTATATCTTTGGACCACCGTAAATGGTAAAAAAAAAAATAAGGCGGGACAAACCGTAGAAATATCATGGATACAAGTTCAATCCCATAACCATATTTACATACATTTTCACTAAATTCATTGCCACGTTTCCATTTCGCCATGTACTGTCAGATTTTATTCTTGCTTCAGTAAAGGAGGGCCGTAAAAAGTAACAGATAAAAGACCTTGTAGCACACAGTACCATTGTGTATGTGACTTACAGGAGTTCATATTAAATGATAATATACTGTACATTTTTTTTTTTTTTAAACGCAGCACTAAAAAACAGACGTTCGGAGGATCTCTGAGGTGTCTGTCAGACTGCAGTGCACAGCCGAGACATTCTAGAAAGCAAGACAAACTGTTATGCAAGACCTAACTATCAGATCACTAAAAAAAAAAAATCTGAAGCATGGTAATCAGCCCTAGAAATCACGCATGACTTCATCTTCATGTCGGGGAGTCTAGAGACGTCTACAGCAGATTTAGGACAGTAAGCCAGCGAGATGATCATTCCTGTATAAAGGAGAATAAAATTAAACACAGCGCAGTGTCGCTCTGTTGGTTAGGGATTTGTGGGCCATGTCCGGAAGGTTGTGTGTTTGAATCCCATGGCTTGCAGAGTAATTATATTAGTGTTGGGCCCTTAACCTCAGTGACCCTTGGGATTCTGGGTGACCCCGGCGTCCTTCCTCACATTTCCATGCACAGGTTTATAACTCTCATTTTTATACCCATAGGCTGTTAAATCTCAAACAGCTGCAGCGGCCAGTGAGTGTCAAGCGTGTAGAGCAGGTAGCTGAAGGGGCTGGATTCACACATTTAGAGATGTTTCTCTGTATGTCTCTTTTACCACCCTCACTATTTGTTTGTTTGTTTCCTTGCCCGCGTTAGATGCTATATATCAATGTATGATAGACCAAAAAGAATCAGGCGTTTTCAGTCAGAAAGCAAGACAGTTGTACTAAACAATTATTATAAATATGCTTTTTAATGTTATGAACAGTGCGGCTTCTCACTGAATCATTACATCATTGTAACTGGGATGTATTTTGTAGGTTAGTCAGTAAAGATTGTGAAGAATGTTTAAATGTCACTCTTGAAACATGACCACATTGTAAAATGTATAATACTAGTAATAATAACAATTGCAACAATAATGGAAAAAAAATACTATAATTTTAATAATGTGTCTTCATATTTCATTTTGTTACCATGTCAGTGATTATACACACACGCACACACAGGGGCAGTATAATTTCTTTCTTATTTTCGGAGTATTCTATGAAGTACGTATGAGTATTGCATCTCCCATAGCTCGCCGTTTATCTCCTACTCCGCCGGCTGTGGTAGTATGTTGAGAAGTGTAGACCCATCCTGCAGCAGCTTGCGGGTCACCCAATCTGCACTCGGCTGCTGAAATACCCCAAGACTATACTTCTAGAATGTTGAAGCGTCCTCTAACTAATTTGCAGCGTTGGTGTCCGCACAAACGTTACTGCGGCAACTATCATTTCGGTACAGCTTGATATGATCACGAAGAACGACTCGATATCAGTCCCGTGTAAAAGTCACGGAAAGGCTTCCGTCAAGTGGATGTTTCTCAGGTGCTCGCCTGTGATAAGCAGAGTTTCGAGGCTGTAAAGCCAAACCGTGCATAGAGTCTATTATGAGATCCGGCACGTACATTATTTGATGTTTCATCCTTTTTCTGTCGGGTTATGAGTCAGTCTCTGATGTTCCTGTTTCCATGAACACACACACTGTACCGCAGTTGTCTTGGCAGCGTTATGCATTATAACAGCAGCACTCGTTGCAATTGGATGTTGTACAAAATCTCTCTCACACACACACACACTGTGAATCACTTTGGGTATGTGGAGCAAATCTCATATAAAATGTACACAATATATATTTATATATTTCTCAAGCTTTTCTAAATCCCCTGGTTTAGCTTAGTTATAGTTTAGGTTGTCTTTTTTCAGTGAGAAAGGTCACTGGAGGCTGTAACAATGGAATATTCAGGGTGTGAAAGTCTGAGCCTTAGATGAATCAAACTGAATACTCATAGGCGAAGAAAAGCAGGTGTTGAAACGAGTAATCTTCTTTGTTGAAAGAAGGCGCTTAAGGGCTTAACGTCTTTACATCACTGCCTCCACGCAATTTTTTATTTTTTTTTTATCCTGTGTCTTCCAACGCTCTTGAACTTTGCTGACACGTTTGAACCCTTGAGAGTTTGTGCTTGTGCGCAGGGAGCCAGTGCCATTCCTGTTGGCAGCGTCTCTTTGCTCAGTGTGAGGTTTCTTTCAAAGAATCCGTCCATTTTACTCAGTTGCGCCCACTGGAGCAAACCGAAGCAAAGGACTCGAGCCGCAGTTCTCGGTACGAGACTCACAGGGGCAACCTTTTGGAAAAACGGCCTTTCCTGCTTATGCAACAGTTCAAAGGCTGCGATCTCTCGCTGTGTCGCGCGATGCGCCAAGTTAACAAACGACACAGAAGGGAAAATGACTCCAGGTTACGAAATGCGTCAAGAGTTCCCTTAAGCGGTTCTCTGAGAGAAGACGGGCGAGAGCGAAGCGTGTGGTACAAGGACGGAGGGAACCGAAAGTCAGAACGAAGACCGGCAATGGAGCGAGGGAAGATGGATAGAGAGGGAAGGGAAATGAGGGCGAGCAGGAGAGAGCCAGAGCAGTGCCACTGGGTGTCAGAGTCCTACAATGTGAAATACTGACCGAGCAGGCTAGCAGTCAGGAAGCAGCCCCAATAATCAAGACTACAACAAGCGTATGATCCACTGCAGACAGCAGTGCGCTGAGCTGTGGACTCCGCAAGGCAGTCAGCTCTCGGCCCACTTTTCTCCGGACTTATGAGGTCACCAGGGGTTTTCCCCGGTCCAGACACCTCCCTGCAATTTGTGGGCATCTGGGTTCAGCCTGATCTCTCAATATCTCCTTTACCGCTACAGGCAAACATTCACGTGCTGCCCTAACTGCTGAGGATGATACAGTTCTGTCCAGTGTATGTGTGCACTGTACTGCATAGTCTGCTTGTCCAGATTACTGATAATACATGTTTGAATAATCCAACCTAAACTAAGTCAAAACTAGCCAAAAAAATTTTGCTTCTACCAGTAGCATGATTAAGCATGTTTATTAATTATTTGCTATCTGTAATTTTGTTTTCCCTTAAAATATTTGTCAGATACAAACAAAATAGCTAATCGTGACCTGAACACGGCTAACAGGTTAGGCAGCAGAAACGAAGAATGTTATTTTGGGTGACTTAACAACCAGGTTTAAACCTTCACGGTCAATTTGGTGGGTTCAGTTCGTTTAGAGTCTGGAGTTGAAGAGCGATGACACTGAAATGGAGGACAGGGTCCTGCAGTCAATTACCTGCGGAGACTCTAAGCCGACTCTGAGGCCAATTTAAACATGACAGGTCAGGCCTTCAGATCACCTGTTTGTTTGTGAGTTTCGTGATGGAGGTCTTCGGCGGACTAGCCGCTCATGTCTTACGCTACTCGCCTGTTTTGCTAGCTAGGCGTTCCGTCGCTTCAAGCCCAGCCGGATGTAAATGAACGTCATACTAACATGATAAACCTCTACATGTGCTTTTTGTTTTGTTTTGTTCTTTGAGCTAAAAGCTCAAGCGCGTCTTGACATTTTAATTGGTATTGACTAACACTGTGATTGTATAAAACAAAGTACAAGTATTATTTTACCTTTTTTGTTTTCTCATTGGACTGTAATTGTAATTGTTTAATGTTCAGTTCAGTGGACGGTGTGCAATTTACAATGGCAGGAATCTTCAGAGTCTGAGTTTCTGATTGACTTGATCAAAATCTTATGTGCTGGTAGAGTTACACAGTGATCTGTGGCAGGTGACATCAGAGAGCATTACAGACAGAAGAAAAGCTGCGTATCTGCATAGATTATACCACATTGTATATTTTCAAGTCCAAAAGCATTATGCATGTTTAATTGGGTTTGTAAGTGCCTTTTTACTGGAATGCTAATATAATCAAAACAAATAATATTGTTTTAATTTTAAAAGAGAAACATTTTAATAAATTTGAATAAAATTTTAAATACGAATGTAATAAAATCATTGGAGTCCAGGTTAGTAGTGCTGGAATGTTTTTTTCTGTAATTGTGTAATTAATGGGGATAAATCAGATAATTCAATAATTAGAGATGGTTTAAGGATCTGTATCTGGAAGGTTGTGGGTTCAGATTCCTCACAGTTGAGTCCTCGAACATGTATAGCCACAAGCTTCCTCAGCTGCATGTTCCTTTAGACGAGAATGTCTGCTCGATAAGGTAGTATAAAGCAGATGAACAGATAAACCCACAGGATGGTTTGGCACCCCATCCTGGGTTATGTTATACTTTGCGCCCATTGCTTCTAGAATAGACTTCAGACACCTGCAATCCTGCGGATACAGAAGATGGGTGGGTGGATGGATGGATGGATGGATGGATCTATAGATGGATGAATGGATGGATAAAGAGAGAGATGGCATCCAATTACATCTTGTTGACTTGTGGTTTCTGTTCAGTTACAGTAAAGATTATAAAATGTGAAAGACCTGGGCTTTGTATTCAAAATAAAAATAAAAAAGGGCTTCTCAACAACTCTGTAGGTCTAAAGGCACTTGTGTTTTGGAAATGAGTACGAAAAAAAATCAACCCAAAGGCACTTTCTCTAACCACTTTTGCCACAAGGGTATCTAATATTATTGGTTGAAATAAATATGAAATAAACACATCACACAATAAAGAGAACTCAAGGAGAGTGGAAGCCAGAGTACAGCCTTTCATTTCTGCTTACAGAGAGCAAAATCCTCTTCACAAATTTAGAATTCAAGAGGTTG
>JAABNY020000015.1:3142752-3154467 GCA_015164015.2 Brevimyrus niger
AGGCTGCTCACACCGCTCATCACACGATTATCTTATGAGGCTGCTCACACCGCTCATCACACGATTATCTTATGAGGCTGCTCACACCGCTCATCACACGATTATCTTATGAGGATGCTCACACCGCTTATCACACGATTATTTTATCAGGCTGCTCACACCGCTCATCACATGATTATCTTATGAGGCTGCTCACACCGCTCATCACACGATTATCTTATCAGGCTGCTAAATTCTGAATATGCTTGATAAGAAATTCAATTCTTTGGAATCTGCTTACGTTTATATATATATATATATATATATAATGTCCAGAAACAAAACAGACTGTAAATCCACACTTAGTGAACATCTCCCAACAGTGAAGGGTAGCTGTTTACGCTTGTTTACTTAAGAAAATAATAAACTTATATTCTTTTTTTGTGTTACGTTTCTATTTTGATTATCACTGCCTACTTCCATTAGTCTTAGCCTTGCCTTTTTGTGCCTGTTTCCCGTCCGTTTCCGTGATTAATTTCCCATTCCAGGCTGTATTTCAGAGTCTTGGAATGTTCTTCCGCATGTTACATATGCATGAGATGTCAGCAGAGGCCAAAGCTGCTCCGGCCGCACATCAGCGCCTCCTACTGGATCCGCAGGTGCACTGTCACTCAGCGCCTCCTACTGGATCCGCAGGTGCACTGTCACTCAGCGCCGTTAATTACAAAGACATAAATTGCTTTTTTTTTGTTTGAGTGGGCACCAAAAATACCTGGCACGATATTAAACGACGGCAAAATTAATTTGCCGATGTGTTTATTTACATGTTCGGGGGTACCTATAAAGGGATGTTATTTATAACATATCCTGGCTAAATTAAGCTGGATCCCTCTGAGACCCTCAAGTAATTAATACCAGTTTCTAAAATGGAGCCCTGTTTATGAAGCCCAGGATTGAGCTCCTAGAATTTGTGCTCTAACTAGCTGAGCTAAATGTTTGATTGTGGTGCAGATGTCGGATGTTTCTGTGGACATTCAAAGCAGATTTCTGTCCGTCCGTGAACCCTCCAGGTCACTAACACCGCATCCAGCGTGTCCCCAGCCTTGTGCTCTGCATCCTGTTAGTTTTAATTCCCTTCTTTGTACATCACTTTAGATTATCAATTGTTATTTTTAAAAGTGCTATATAAATACACTGCCTTGAATTGACTGCGCTTCCTGGTGTCAGGCTTCCGCGTTACCAGACACATGGGGCTAAATGCTTAAGCAGTTACAGAAAAGCGATGGACTGATAATTGGCATGATTAGCTGAGCACGCTAAGGGTGTTTAACAAAACCAGTGCATGCTGGATACGTATGTTCGGTATGTAAACATACTCCAGTTCAGGCGCGGTCAGGCCTGCTAAGACGCAAGGCCTGAATTCAGCTCTCGCTGGCGCGCCAAGATCCGGAAATCCCAGCATCACTTTGTGATGATTCATCAGAGACGGGAACTGCTGGGCTGGTAAATGCAAGCGCGAATTTCGGAGTGATCCAGGTCTTTGCCATCCAGCTGATATCCTCC
Source organism: Brevimyrus niger (assembly GCA_015164015.2). NCBI lineage: Eukaryota > Metazoa > Chordata > Actinopteri > Osteoglossiformes > Mormyridae > Brevimyrus > Brevimyrus niger. The sequence continues at coordinate 3,144,295 of JAABNY020000015.1, forward strand.
GTCTTCATGAGACTCACTTCAGACCCGGCGACAGCCGCACATAGATGTATATTCTTCATTACTCCAGCTCTCTCCCACACTGCGGGAGCCATCGCACATGAACGGAATCGCTCATCTGCCTTGAATCATTTCCCTTGCAAGGGGTACTTTTTCACTGGTGTGCTATCAATCCTACAATAAAAAGAGCAAAGCAAAAGATGTGTTTATTTAACTGTTTCTGTATGTTTTACATTTAACGTACATATAACCATCAGAGTACAAAGCCTAGACAGGTGATTGGATGGTTGCTGGTTCAAATACCATTTTCGGCAGAATAGCTATACATCTGCTGGACCCTTGATCAAGGCCCCTAACTGGCCAAAATACTCCAGGGGGCCCGGAAAATTGGCCCGACCCTGTGCTCACACCTCAAGCTTCACTCAATACTGTATATCTGTGTAAATGTAGGTCCAAAAGTCATGCATGATAGGATATGCAAAGCTAAATATTCCAATATACTTATGCTCCTTCTGTACAAATAGTCCATTAGGCATTATTCTGTTACATTTCCTGGTTCATGGCATGTGATGAGCAGTTTTAAAAGGGTTATACGTTTTGAAAGATAGATATGAGGAAACACATACAGACATCAACATCTTAATTAAAGTAATACTTCCTCGACAAAAGGCGCAGGCGGGAAAAGAGGCGACAATCCACTTAAAGCTCCAAGATAAAGGGGTTTATTGGGTAACTGAACACTCTGGGTAAACTGCAACATTACAGGAGGCCAAGGGGCCCCAAGCAAACTGGGAAAACAAGAAGCAACTACAAGAAATGGCAAAAGGTAACAGAAAGGGGAACAGAGCAAGCAGAACTAGGAAGAGCAGAACGTCAAGTCAGAGTAACATCCAAGAATGACTCGCTGGAGAGCAGACCAGGGGCGTATTCCGCAAAGCAGGGGGAGTTCCGTTTCATCAACGTGTCTTAAATGAATCCGCACTGAGCTACCATGGTAACTTAGGCGAGTGAACAAGTCTGCACCGGACCAGGTTAACTGTCTCGCTTAGTTAAGCGTTGTCTCAAAGAATGTCCAACGTGTGGACAGAGATTCCCAAAAAATTGTTCTTTTGGATAAAATTCCTCGCTCACTACTCGTCATGCAATAAATATAATAAAGCCTATAAAATCACGGCTCAGCATTCCAATTAATTCCAAAATAATTGAAATAAACCCATATTACTATAGTCAAACATGAAATGCAACGGCTGAAAATTAGAAAAAAAACCTGTTTATATATATAAATATACTTTGAAAGTTTATTAGTAAAAAGCAAAGACAAGATACACTTATTTGTGCAGAACATTTCACACAGATGTGATGGAAAGTACTTTATGGAGATCAAATAATACAGAATAACGTCACATGAACTTAACCTAGAAGGTTCGCCATTGGCTATGGGGATCGAACCAGCAACTTTCACATTATAAGGTGATAGAATAAACCACTGCACTTTAACATTTACGTAACTTGTGCATTTAGTCTGTCTGCAATTCCCTGCCAAGCCGAATCCCTGGCTGTGTTTGCGAACACAGTGTTGCCTTTTTCTATTATTACATATATAGTATTTTTCATACAGCTCCATCAGCAGCGTTTGTTCTGTGGCGGAAAAAAAACAACACTCTCGTCTTACAGTCTTTCCGACTCATTTGATCGATCTATCGTTCATCCATTCATTTGGGCTTCTTAAATATCTTGGGTGTGCGACTATGCAGGTGTGTCTTGCATGAGCCTTGATTAGTTAAAGCTGAGCTACGCTGCGCTGTGATAGTGGAACAACATACGGTTTGGAGATGGCACTAGTTTGAGTCTGACCTTTTCAGGAAAGTCTGCTTTTCTTGAACTACTTTCATGGGATACGCCCAAGGGCAGGTACTTAAATACTCAGAGAAAACTTGGGCAAACAGGGAACAGGTGTAGGACATAATCAATTAACCAATCAACATGGGCCACATGACAAAGAACAACAGAATAGGACAATTAACAAGCACTGACACGAGAAAATGGGCAACAGGTGGAACTAATAAAGATTTAACAAGCAAACTAGGGAACTTAATACCAAAAAACTAGAAACCATTAACTACATATTGGGAATTAGACACTAGGAATAGAACGCTAGGATAATTAAACCAAACCAAAATGGAACAAAACAGAATACAAGCAGGGATAAGAAAACTAATACAGAAAATAAACACTGGGAATCAAAAACAAGAACACTAAACAGATACAGCTGAACCAAGACCAGCCTCAAACCCGTGACCAGGGGGTTCCAGAGCACGCGGCCATCTGGAAAATGAGAGGAGCACAAGAGGGCTGAACGAGCAGAGAGAGCGAGGAGAACAGGATGGCCAGCAACAGCTGCTGAGCAAAAGGGAAGGAGACACGACGGGCGGGGGCTGACCCCAGCCTGACAACTTAGGCACAGTCACACACAAGATGAAATATAACATCTAAAATGTGTTTCATCAATTTGTTCCACTCAGACAATATTAGACAATGTATACCCAGCTTTGCTGTTACATAATTGTTATATAATTTTGTGTTATTATACTGTTCCAGGTTTTTTTTCCGATTTTTGTTTTGAATTCATTTGTATTTACACTGGTGAAAATTAAACTAAATATTCAACATATTTTCAACCCAGGCATCATTTTTTCATGGCAGTAATTGAGTTGGAACAAAAAAAATCTAATGGCTTCAAAAGTCACAAAAATATATATATGCGTCCATCCATTTCCCTTAATGCTTATCCAGTTTCGGGTCACAATTAGCCTGCAGCTAATACTGGGAAACGCAGGGGCTCCCTGGGAGGGATGGAAAAGCGTACAATATTTAGCAAATACTACTTCTGTCAGGGTACGTACATAAAGAGAGAGGCGCCTTTACTCTCCTGTGTCTCTATGATCCCAGTGAAGCACCAGGGGTCCTTCTCCTTCTGAATTTGACAGTAAACAATGTGCATGTAGTGTTTGTAGTGACACAAGGTAACAGGCATTTCTAAAGTTGAATGGAAATTCAGATGTAGACAAAAGCACGTATATAGAGAACTGGAATCATTTATCTCATAAAAAGAAACACTACAAAAGGAAAACAAATTAAATGCTGGTTTTATAAATGGTTCTTCATCCACACATTATTGGAGAAACAAATCTGACCTCTTAATTGTTGTGTGTGCCTTGTTTTGATTTCAGAATTGATTCATTGCTTGTTTATCACCATATTATGTCCTTCACACATAAAGGTACCTGAGCGTAAGGCACTGGTAGGTCCCTGCTGTTTCACCGATGGGTATTCTCGGTCAGGCTTCCGGCTGGTAATCCTGAGATAGTCGTAAATGCATTAACCATGCATAAAATGTCAACATGTTGAAGTGAAGCCATTCCGCACTACAAGTGACTAAAAAAAAAGAGGTAAAATTTCTACAATTACGCACCATGATTCATTGTTATTCCACACCAGGGGAAACTTGTGCCTTTGGCAAAAGGAAGGATGAACTCCATCTCATTTTAAACGTACAAAACAATTTTAACACTGCATGGGTCGGCATGCTTTGTACCCATAGCCTCTGGGATGGGCTCCAGACTCCTGTCACCACGAATAGGACGAGCGGTATACAGAAAATGCATGGATGGACTGAAGGTATTTTTAACAATAGAATTTAAAATATACACATAGGAAAAGTAACAACAAATGAAGAAAAATGTGGGAAAAATGTAGCAAAGGGTCTCCCACTCGCTCAGAACGATACAGCCTGAGGCTGTTAGAGACAAAGTTTTTCTCACGTAATCATGCAGTCAAAATAAAGTGAAGCGTCAGCTTGCCTACGGTGTCTGTTTATCTGTCAGGACACCTAATCATAGGGTTAATGTTTAAGAAGTCGCACAGGCCCAAATGTCATTGTAGCATAAAGGGTTTGCAGTTCAAGCGGACGTTCGCCGCAAACACCCCTCTCACACGGAAACACTTCTGATACGACTGAATGCTGATCGATAGGCACCGTTGGTCATGATCACGTCATTTTAGCTATCAGGACCACTCTGGTACAGTAAAAACAGCTTCAGCCTCACGCAAAAAGTCATGGTACAGTCGGTCGGTCGTGTCCATGGCAACATTTTTCTTTGATTCTCCCTGCCCCCCCCCCTCCCTCACAGGTGCCCCGTTATCCTCTCATTACACTCGAAGGCAATAAAGGTGTGGACGTTGTGTGCAAAAGCAGCCCTAACCCCCACACACTATCAAATCATCTCCTTTGCATTCTCAGCCTCTGTGTTTTCAGAAACGGGGCCCTTTTTCCAGTGACCGCACCTCGTTTTTTGCCCACTGTCATTTTATTCCCACCGCATGTGACTCGCTCTTTCTTAGAAACATGTCCTGCTTTGACTGAATCTTCAAGCATTCAGTGCTGCCGGAGCCACCTGTGCTCACAATCAATCAACACTTCTCCGCTTTGTCTCCATTCCCTGTATTCAAGGTCTCTCACCTCTTTTCTACCCACAAATTAACCTTGTGGCCCCCAGATCCTATTTCACTCTTCTGCTCGCCCAGTGATGCCCTTCATTTCTGCTATCTGTACCAGGCTCTCATTTTCGGTTGTGACCTTGGTGCCTTCAAACAGCCATGGATTGCACCCCTTTTACAAAACACCCACACCTGAATCCACCAAGTACAGAGTATCAATCTTCCCTTTCCCGTTCCTTTGAGAAAAAAAAAAAAATCTGTATCAAATTTATGCAATTATCCAACTTTGATTCCAATAATGGTTTCCTGGCACAGTAAAACTTTGCATTTAAAGTTTGCGATTCCTTTTTTGACCACGTTCTTTTTACACCTGAAGAGCCTCTCTGATTAATGTGAAAAGACTTGCTGTTCCCCTCTGGCATTTAATGAAGCACTCTCATGTCTCGTATAATTCCCCCATTGGCGTTCCCCATGGTCCTGCCCCAGGGCCTCCATTTCATTCTATAGAAAAAAGTATTTGTAATCTCTCTTCAGAAAACAACATTTGTTCTCCATTTGTTTATATTCTCAATGACCTCTGAAGCCAAATCCATGTTCCACGTTTCCGAAATTCTCATAATCGCTGCCAACCGCATTTCATCTTGAGGCTCTGATTCTATGTGGCTCTGATTCATAACTAAGGGGCCAAGAACGCTGAAGCAGGAGAACACTAAAGTTACTTGGATGCTTAGTAGGAAGAGTAGAGGAGATGTTCATCTATCCTGCCGACATTGGCATGATGCTCCTGTTACAGCAGATTCACTTTCTGCCAATGAAAAGAATAATATCATCTTTCTTAGCTTAGCTCACGACTAAGATCAACAGAATATCTGAATCCAGCAGGCTGCTTTTTTGGCTTTGGTGTTTTGGTCACTTAGGTCCAAATGTTCCAAATCGTACCAAGACATGCCAAATACCTACATGCACAGGAACAATGTGAAAGGAACTAGTAAAATATAAGAAACGGTGGTGAAAACAGGACAATAGCAAAGAGAAGGGCCCTTTAATTTTTGAGAATGCAAGATTATAATATGCAAAATCGATGAATGCCTCGGTGATTGCTTGTCATTTCACTTTAGATAGCTGGGGTCAGAGCCCGTCGTTTAAAACTCCTCAAAAAAATCTAGAGAGACGGGGAGAGACGTGCACACAGTGAGAATCTATGGGGAGAGACGTGCTCATGTAGAAGTGAGAGTCGCACAAGCATTGTAGCAAATTCACCGATCATCAGGATATCACACAGAATACGGTACCTGGAATGTAACGGATGAGGAATAGCTATTAGTATGACGCCGTGCAGGTGAAGGGAAGGGCAGGGCTGTCATGTGAGTGGAATGCAGCACCGGGGTTCTAGGTCAAGGCCATAAATCTGTTCAAACAGCTATGGGGAGCAATATATTCACATGATTCATTTTGCTTCATAATGCATTTCGCTGTGGTTCTGCCACTGAAGCCTCCAGACACAAAAATCCATTCACACAAATGATTGTTCCGACGCTGATTTTTTATTTCTTTCTTTAGGTACTTTTCACTGCGTAAAGCAGCCTCTTCTGCCTCTGTCATTCATACACGTGCACGTCTTTTGACATTTACGTCACATTAGATCCCACGCGGCGCTGAAGCCGTAGCGGTGCGCTACGAAGGCAACGTTAGATATGCTTTCCTGCTTTCTACTATTTGCATGAGTCAGGCGAGAACTTTTTATATTACAAAAATAAAAATGTGTTGGAAAAAAAATTCAATATTGAAGTTCTTACTATATAACAGCTTTCACTCTTAGGTACTTGGCAGATTTATGAAGTCCTACGCCTGTTTCATATGTAAAACGAAATTAAATTTAACTTATCAGTCATATAGAAATAAGGGAAACTTTTTGATGTATACCTATTTGACAAATTTTGTATAAATGGGTATAAACACATTATTAATTAAACACAATTATGAAATAAATATTAATAATAAAATAATCAGGTATCTGTGTTGATAAAAATTTTGCTTTCTGAAAAAAAAAAATTCAATGAGTAATTAAGAAACTGTCATTGTCATACTGGAAAAGCAATATTGTAATGATAATACTGGCATATATCTAGTTTTGCTATTTAAATTGCAGCACATTCATACTGCAAGGCCTTCTGTCTTTGCTGTGCTCATGGGAGTTTAACTTAGACAAAAATGTTCAAAAGGAAATGATTGGTTCAGAGAGATAACTAATCAGATTGTAGAGGAGGTGGGACCAAGACATCTGATTGGTTAGCCCTGCCTCCTGTAGTTGCTTCGACCCACCTTTTCTACAATCTGATTGGTTCAAGGAGATAACCAATTATTATTCCTTCAGCCCTTAAAACATTTTTGTATAAGTAAAACTCCCATGAACTGTGCAGGCAATCTCATTTTCATAAAGTGACGCATTTCATGCTGGAGAGGTTTGATAAAATCATAATTTAGACACAATGTCAGCTATTCATTCCTCAAAGCTTTAGGTAAAGTATTGCCAATGGAAAGGCCTTTTCTGTCATCTTTTCAGAAAATGTCTGGGGCCCTTGTTAAATGCTACGCAATTAATCAAACTTTGGGCAATGAAGAAATTCAAATTACACCATCTGCTCATCACCGAAACTTTTTTTTTTTTCCACTCCACGCTTCAATATTGAAAACCAATTGGAAAGTGATCCTGGCTGTGTGGTGGCAACAGCTAATTGTGGACTAAGCATTCATCGTGCAGAATAGCGTGGCGTGCTAATGCTTGTACGTTACAAAGCCACTGACAATGCGTTTGCAAGTGTGCTTAACAACCTCTTCCACAGAACTGCAGTGTGTGTAAGGTGGGTTCTTCCAGGACAGAAGGAGAGTGACTGTAAGTATGCTGTGAACTTGCAAACCTTATTCAGTAACACTTTTACTTTATCACATCTTAATAGGTAGCCTGTCATTATCACAGTTTTCTATGCTATATAATCTCACACTTGATTTTGCATTTATCTTCCTAAAATAAAAGCAAACGGCCAAAATCCAGGGGCTCATGGTATCGCAGTTGAGTTCAGTATTGCTTTTAACTCCATACTATAGAATACATGAATTGAGTTTAAATTAACCTTTAAACAGCCCCCACTTCTGCTCTCTTGTATTGGTATACCTACAAAAACATCACTAATTACTGAGCTAATTCTCTGACGCAAAACCAATCTCAGCAGTCTCAGATCATTATTTTGAAAAATATGGCGAACGAACTGGCATTGCTCTAACATATAATTAAGGTAGTATTTGCTTTTTTAAAAACACCGCCTCTGTAGAATCTCTGGGGATTGGAAACATATACAGTCTGCAAAACCATACGCAAGTTATATATTTATATTCATGTATAATTACTTGATTTGCATTCCTTGGAAGAAAGATTTTTTTTCAGGTAAGATTGTTAACACGTTTAAACTTTGTACCTTATGAAATTTAATACATTATACAATAATTTATGCATTTATTTTTATTCTTAATCATAAGTTGAATTAAATGACAAAGATTGGACCCATGTGACCCAGGAACCTGACTTTAATTGGCTGGTTAATTGGGGGTGACAGTCTTCATTTCAGATAGCTTAGCAAGTTGCATCTCGGACACAGACACACACACACACACACACACACTACAAAGATTCTGCCCATGGGGCAAATCCCAACAGTAACTTAACGGTGGTTAAAAAGTAGGAGACACTAAAGTATATTGATATATTATCAGGACCCCCCCCCCCTCCTGCTCGCCCACAGAGAGAGAGAGAGAGAGAGAGGTATTAATTTATGCAAATGTAGGCAAATGGTTCCAGAGAATTTATGTGCATCTCATTTCACCTGTGTTCTGCTCAACGGCAGCTGCAGCAACAAGGAAATGCAGACTCCTGTAAACAGATGACGGTACCGTAAAACTTCAGCTGCAGTACAGACTAAGATATGCATTTATATGTCACACTTTTCCCAAACTAACAATACTGAAAATTGGGGCTATGACAAACTGTAATGGTCTTTTTTTAGCACTCTGAAATCAAAACGTGATTGATGGCACATCCCTCACTGAAAATTGAAGACCCCAAACATTTCTCCAGATGGAGTATGTTAAACTGGGGTAAGGCTCGTTGAAATAACACTCGCACGCTTTTGTTTGACTTATTTTTTTCCAACTTATTACCTGCCTCCGTCACTTTGAGCCACAGTTTAATCCATTTCACAGAGGAGCATCTCAACATGCCAATTCCCCTGAAGAGAAACAGAGGAGGCTGTTTATGGATCAGCTTCGAAGCAACTGTGATTATAGAGTGTAATTAGACAAGAACCACAGTTCTCTTCTCGGTGGTCGATCACTGAAAGGGGAAAGGTTGGATGGTGTGTAGATGCCAGGCAGAGAACAGAGCGCGTTGCTATAAAATGCCAGAATGTTCCAGATTCAAGAGTTTAAAATCACATGCACAGTAAACAATCAGTTACGCTATACAACAAATAAAATCTTACTCTGGGTATCCTTCGGTCCATGAGTAAAGACAAATTAAACACAAACGCAAATTAAGGTGCATTTGTTCTTGTGATTATACAGGTTCACTTCCCACTGGATGCTCAGAAACATTCAAAATAACTTAACCTTTGCGGTGACGATGAGTTTAGGTCGTAGGAGGACAAGCTAAAGGAAGTTTGCAGGATGCTGATTACAGGGCTGTACACAGGGGCGTGGCCACAAGAGCAGCTGAAAGCTGACTGGCCCCAGGATTAGCCCCGCCCCTGTCACTCATCAATTCAAAACGCCGTTGGTTGATGACGGGGTTGGCCCCACTGTGCGAATTACGGCCCCTCTAATTCCCCACACCGTAGATTGCTGCTGCTCGATTGACTGTGAGGCTTAGGTTGAGATCACCAGACAAACTTCTCAAGCCATTTGAAGGCACATCAAGGGAGATCTGAGAGAGAAAAAGGCAAGAGCTGAACATTTGGAGGAAGAAGTACAAAAGAAAAAATAATGGGATCCCACGTTGATTTGATTACAGTGTTAGCAGCATGGCGCCTGCTCTGGCATCGCCTAGCTAGCCTGGCTAATTTAATTAGCTAAAGCCAGGCTGTTCGCCAGCCCCCTGGCAGGCCAGGCAGAGGTCCCCGCCCCCCCCCAGCCTTTGCATGCTCCCCCTTTCCACCATCTTCCACGTACCAAAGCCACGCAGCTCTCCGGCAAGGAAAAGTAGCCGCTCAAAGTCCGCAATTGCATAGTCGTCTGAACCTGTGTCATTGTAATTATCTTTATTATTGCCATTGCGTATTAATGATCTAGCTATGATTATACACCTGGTCAGCTTGGTGTAGGTATGTAGCAGTGGGAGAAACCAAGAATGTCTGCCACTTCAATAACTGTGCTTTTCGTATTTTTATTTTTGTTTTATTATTATTATTATTATTATTATTATTATTATTGTTGCTGCATGGTTATACTTTGACTCCCCTTTTTCCCCTCATAGCCATGTTGGCTGTGCTTCTGCTAAATAGAGGTCTTTCGGTTGTTCAACCCTCTGACCTTTAACCTGCCACAAAAGCAAGATTTAAAAACCACAATTGATGTTTGCATATATACCGATCATAAAAGAGCGACCGTTAGGAGTGGATCGACATTGAGGGG
>JAABNY020000015.1:3171856-3192715 GCA_015164015.2 Brevimyrus niger
CAGAGCTCGATGGGAGTAGAGGCAGGTCCGCCAGCAGAGCTCGATGGGATTAGAGGCGGGGCCGCCAGCAGAGCTCGATGGGAGTAGAGGCAAGGCCGCCAGCAGAGCTCGATGGGAGTAGAGGCAGGGCCGCCAGCAGAGCTCGATGGGATTAGAGGCGGGGCTGCCAGCAGAGCTCAATGGGAGTAGAGGCAGGTCCGCCAGCAGAGCTCGATGGGAGTAGAGGCGGGGCCGCCAGCAGAGCTCGATGCGAGTAGAGGCAGGGCCGCCAGCAGAGCTCGATGGGAGTAGAGGCAGGGTCACAGTCATAGGTTTTGGTGGGACATCAGCACTTCCATTATCTTTTGATACTTCCTCATTCAGAGGAAAAGCATTTTTTATCTATTTTATAGCCTATTTACTTTTCTTTTAAAATCAGAATGGCGAACCTTTTATTCGGCAAGCACGGAAATGTGCAAGGCGTGTTGGTGTAGCTGGTTCCATGGGCTTGGGCTGCAAACATAAACATTAGGCCAAGATGAGAAATAGTGTAAAATATACATATTATATATATGTATATATATATCCTTACACACACACACACACACACACACACATTTATACCTACATCGGTATGTATAATACTATTTATTGTCATTTGTACTTCTGTCTATAGTGGATACAGAAATGTGTAAATAACAGAAATGAATAATATGACCAACCTTACCAATCTGAATTAAAATGAAAGGGAAAATGTTTTACTAAGCACTTCTGAGGGGCATAAGCAAAATCTGGGGTCACAATGTCCCTCCACACAGCGCTGGGGAGCTGCACTACAGACACATATTATATCATTATAATTATAGGTTTAAAGCCGCCCGATTCGATAGCCACCTGTGACTGAGGACTTTCCGCTCCCAGGAACTCCCAGAAATAAGTGTGAAGTTTGAGGCGTAAATACTGGTGTGTCATAACAAATAGCCAGCGGCACGCTGATCACTAAATGAGGTCACCAAGCGCAGGGCAAATCCAAATCCCTTCAGCAGCCACAAACTTTTAAAAAATCTCTTCCCATAGTATTTTATGAAATACTGTACAATCACGATGCCTTTAGCTCAGCATTGATCACTACCATTGATTAATCATCAATCGGCCAAAACCTCCCCAGTAAACTTCTGCGGGGGTAAATTTCTACAGCCTTTTGAGGAAATGAAAAGATTCATCTTTCAACAACAACGAAAAATAAATTCCTGCAAACACATCACAGCAACACTGAGCGGCACTTTGACAGCGGACAAGGACAGTCAGGCATTTTCTCCACGGAACGTCAATTACAAAACAGCCCCATACCAAAACAAACAATACTTCAATCAATTTGTTTAAAAAATATATATTTTTTTAGAAGTACGCCTCTGCCTGCATGACTGTTTTGTCTTAGAAGTGCTTAGAAGTCCAAGGAATTATAGACGCCTTGAAAAAGATTGGAGGGGTTACAAAACCTTCAAAGTTACTAAAAAAGAGACCTACACATACGCATTCACACGTATTATAAAACGCAGGATTCCGGCGGCGAGACCACGATGCCGGAAACGTAACCTCTTCCCAGTGTGCTTGCAGGACAGGTCAGCAGCACTTAAAATCGCCGAAGCGAAACACTCCTCCGAAATATTTGTTTCCAATTCAGGGTTTAATATGTTTTGTGAATGAATGATAAATGGCGGGTAGATGAAGCCGATAGCGTTTCTGACTGGATAAAAGCTAACGCTTCATTTAAAAGCTTCAAAAACCCCTTATTACCCCGTATACCTCCTTTCCAGAGGTTGTCTGTAGGTATCTAAGCTTAAAACACATGATGTATTGCTGTGGATTACAGTGCGTTAAGAACACACTTTTATTTCCTGCCATACAGAGTATTCCCCAATAGATCTGTAAAGACAGGGTGACAATCTGGGGGAGCGATGAGTTGATCTAATGGGAGAAAAATCTCCTTGTGATTGTCTTTGCGAGACAATGATTAAAGGCCAGTGTAAATTATATATTCATGGTCCACGTCTGAAGGAATCGCAAGACCATATAAAATGCTGAAAAGACCACAGGAGAGACAGACTCACACTCATTAATAACTAACAACCTTGAATAGCAACAAAATTGCCAGAAAGCCACCACAGGGTCACATAGCCAGCCTCAGTTATTTTGTGCCCGTGGAGTAATTAAGTAATTATGAAAAGGGGGTCGGAAAAAACAGGGCAGCATGGAGGCGCGGTCTCTGCCCTGCTCTGTGCGTGTGAGGTTTGCGGAGTCTGACGTGTCCCTGTGCGAACAAGGGAGGGGCTTGTGTTTCGCTTCTTTAACCAATCACAGGCTTCATGATATGATGTCACCACATTAGTTACAACCAGTGTTCTCTGTTAAGTGGTAAGGTGTCTGTTTTTTGTGTGTGTGTGTGTGTGTGTGTGTGTGTGTGTCACGTCATGGATAAACATAGACAAAACATAAGAATATGCTCCCCTGCAAAGGCTGTACGGAGCGATGTAAGGGTGCGTCTTTATTTCATGATAACAACAGTAAGAAAAATACTAACAATTATAATAAGAAGGTTCGAACCAGCAACCTTCCGGCCCGAAGCACAAAGGCAGAGCCACATGCCGGCCTTGATGGCCGGATGCCTTGAATTTGGTGTGAATATGTTTATGAACGGTGTGTGTGTGTGTGTGAATGGTGTGTATGTGAACGGCGTGTACAGTATGTGATTGGGGCTTGTCCCCTGTGAGGGGTTTGCCTCCCATCCTGGGATATTCCCTTGCCCTGCACTGTAGCTCCAGGACAGCCTGCAGACCCCTGTAACCCTGCAAAGAAGAAGCGAGGATGGAAATTGGATGGACTCCAGAGAAAACGCTGGTATATTCGGCAGGACAAAGTACACAGTATAGGTTGGTGGTCTGTTTTAGACGTATGGTGCTTGACCTGCTGGGTAGACTTGTAGATCATTACTCTCTCGCCCCCCCCCCATCTGAGAAATGGGCCACCGGCTGGTCAGAGCGCCCCCTAGCCGAGTGGGAAGGTCAAACACAATCTGAAAGCTGGCCCTTCAATTTCACCCATGACGGGTTAGGAGAGACCCTCGCGCAGCAAGTCTGCAGTGTCCTCTGCTTAAACATGCTGTTTAAACAAGGAAGTCAGTTTTGCTCTGCTAAGCAAAGTTGTCTCAGTGTCTCCTGCTTAACAAAATCTACAGTTCACTGTCAAAAGGCATCTGGCTCGGCTGATTGGTGCTGTGTGTGGGCACGGAGCATGCAAACGCGTCACTCAGCGCAAGGGGCGTCATGGACACAAGCAGATATTGTTCAACATTCAACGTCCAGGCAGGCAGTGGATTTGAAAGATGGTTACATTTAATCTATTTAGAAAATGCTTTTATCAAAAGTGATGTACATTTTGAGAAAGGGGGAGTTAAAGACCTTGTTTAAGGGCGCATCACTGTGGACCCTGGGATCTGACCCAGCGACCTTCCGAGCACCTACACAGCATCCTAGTCTTACACCATTCAAAAATAAAGCATGATTTAACTCAAATATTTTAGTGTTTAAGTCAATAGTTACCAGCATTAGCTGTTATGAGCAGGAGTCGAATATATTATAGTTGTTTACGTAAGAATCGTGGTCCGCTTAACCGTCCATCTTTCGCTAATTTCCTTCTGCGCTTGTTTGGAAAAAGAAAAACGTTATCATTTAATACGATTATTTAAAAATGACTACGCGTACGAACTTCCAAGCGACAGTCGCGGCACCCTGCCTGGGCGCAGACGGAGGCCAAATCACGCCGGGCTGCGACGGGCTGCCAGGCAGCTGCGAGTCACCGGCGGTGCGCTTCCCGGCGGCCCTCCAATCACGGGGACGCGCGGGGATCCTGCCAGGCACCTGCGAGTCACCGGCGGTGCGCGTCCCGGCGGCCCTCCAATCACAGGGACGCGCGGGGAATGCGCTCCTGCCACCCGCTTACTGGATGCTGGCAGATTTCAACACTGCTGAGCAGCCGAGCCTAGATGACAAATTGGATATGACTAAATTGTGAGGGAAAACTAGGGCTAAATTAAGGGGGAAATACTGTGTATTCAAGGACTATCGCGCGCATATCTTTATCTTATTATTTTATATCGGCGTGTCTGAGTTCATACTTGTAGCCAAGTCTGTCAATTTACTAATGACGCATAAATCATCAGGTAATCCAGATGCACAGAGATAATGCATATTGAATATAAATCATTCATTGCGGTGGAGTGAATTTTCCCAAAAAACATGCTAATAATCGAAGTTTGACATATATTACTGGGTGTTCTTTCTTAAAGAGTATTCGTAGCCGTATGCATAAAAATGTATTGCTACACACTAACGCCAGGTCTGTAACCTTTTGTTTTTAATCATCTGTTTGCTTACATGCTCCTTGTTTTGTTTGTTTTGTTTGTATGATTTCAAGTATAATTTCGCTAAGGTAATGGTTTTTAAATTACTTATTTACTGGGTTAATTTCCATTTTGGCATAACCAGCCCATGTGTTCACAGCTCTAGAGAGAGGGATATTATTAACTTGTATGCACAATACAGTGCATAGAGAAAATCAGTTTGCATTAAAGTTCGTAATGAAGTAGAAAATTACCGCGGGCAAGATACCTGCTCAGGTGCAACATCAAAGCTGTGCTGCCATCTATTGGAGATGATATGAATTGTAATTAAAGAGGCACCGAGGGATTGACCGAAGGGGCATTAAGGTGCATAATCACAGGCAGCTGCGTCACCAGGATGGTAAAAGGTTCTGACAGCGTTATTCTGCAACCGTGTCAAGCTCCCCAAACTCTGCGAGACAGAGGTTTTCTGCTCCTGTGTCTACAGCACATATATTTAGCAGACAGTTTTAACCAAAGCAATGTAAAATTGAGGAAGCAGGGTCAGACGGTCCCTGGAGCGATTGGGGGTTAAGGGTCTTACTCAGGGATTCAACGGTGAAATCACTCCGCTGACCAAAGGATTTGAACCAGCGACCTTCCGACACTGGCACCTAATTCTCCGAGCCACACACCGACCCTCATTAGCACAATAATAATTAAATATAAAATTTTTAACAGAAAAATCGAAATCTGACCAACTTTATTGCGGATAATGAGTAAAAATATAAATATATGAAAAATACATGGAAATCCCTCTAGGATTGCGCTGCACGGCGTGAACTATGACTTCACCATTAGGTTAATTTTTACTATTTAAGGCTTACTGAATTTTTGCATACATAATAGGGCATTTATAAATATGGAAGTGAAACTGCCTTCTGTTATATAACTTTCAGTGGGGGGGGGGCCTGATACAATCGCCACCTGTGATTGAGGAGGCGTGTATTCTGGAAGGTGCCAACGTACTGTACCCTCCCAGGAACTCCCAGAAATAGTGTGAACTTTTAGGTGTAAAAGCATAATTCCGCCATTACAAATACCCGACGGCGCGCTGATCACTCATTAAGGTTACGTAAAGCTTTGCATTGTGTCACATTAGGAGGAATGCTAGTTTTCCCTCATTATACAATCCAAGTGAATAAGGAGGAGCAGCGGAACCGTGTGACTCAGAAGACGCCGTCGCCAGCAGGGTCTGAGGTGTCAATCGCTAGACGTCGACGCTTCTTCTTTTTTTTTTTTCTTGTTAACGATGGACGTCAAATCCGCCGGCGTCCAGACACGCGCGTCTTCGGTCAGAGCGCATCCGTCTGCGGTCACGTGTTCTCCACCCACCTCTGGCACGAGTCTCCCCGGTCCGCAAGGCGCTCCAGCAGGGTGGCGGTCCGGGCGGGGCCTCCGGCGGGCCGTAGAATGCGGACGACCCGGGGTCACGGGCGCCACCCGCCAGAGGACATTATGACGCCTCCCACTCCGCCACTGGGGCACGGGAGATCAGGTGCGGCTTCCTGACAGCTTGGCCGTGCCCCGCAGACAGAAATGACAGGAGCTGGGCCCGACGCCCGGCAACTAATCATACGAGCTGGCACAAGGCTCCCGATCGCTCACTGGCGACAGAGACCGCGAAGCCCGACAGCTTATGAATGACGAGCCGCTGAGGCCGGTGGCTGTTATAACAGCAGATAGAGTCAGGAGTCATGGTGGATCCCCGACCGACAGGGTAAAGATGGGGCGACAAGGCGAGCTTATATACAACCTGAAAACCCTGTCAAGACACGTTTGGATATCACCTCCGTTCGATTTTCTCCTCGCGTGGGTGTTACGCGCGCTAGCAGACTGCATTTTGGAAGGGGAAAAAAAAAAGACACGAAAATGTGTAAAAATGTTTTGATCCGGTAAATCACAGGCAAAAATGCATGGTCCGGATACCTTAGCCGTTTGCTGAAGCGTCACGTTTCCTTATCACGTTCTCCCTACTGGTAGCACTTCCCCCAGCTACTCTTGTTGGAGATGGTTCCTTCCTATTTAATTTCGAGTACCAGCTGGTGAATTTCAGCGACGCACTTCCGAAATAAAACACATTAGGCGTTACTTCTATGTGGAGTCGATTACAGTTTACGTTGCTGGATGCCTGTGTTTGTTCATTTATTCAAAGTTAAATGAGTTTAGACGTGCCTTTTCCTTGACGGCACGTTCGCCTGCATTCACTCCAGCTATCAGACGTGCATTAGGCTGCTGGCTCTAAATATATCAACCCTGCAATACTTTTTTTAATGATTATGATTTTGTGTCTATTATACGCCATGGAGGGATGAATAGGTGTGACGTGTTTCCTTCTATTGCATAGCGGGTCGTGTATGTAGCTCGAGCATAAAGGTTGTACAGCTGGATCAAGCGCTCGAACCTCGTGTGGCAAATGCAGAATAGGAGATAAATATAGTTATTTGTTGTTTATGCGCTGATGAGATACCGTACATTTTGTTCCCGGCTTTTGCCTGTGGATTCAAACGCAGGGTTAAATATACTCCCGCAGTGAGGCCGTTTTCCGTCTCGCCTTCTGTTACGTCTGTGAGGACATCATCAACGCCCGACAATCTCCTGAGAAGATGGGCATGTCATGTAACCACAGTCCTCCTTTCAGGTGAGAATGCGAGTACATCCTGAATTGGTCCTTAAAAGAGTCGGTGTTCGGTCGTTACTGTTGCGTCTCGGTAATAGAAATGAAAGTTTAATATCAGATGTACAAATTGTGACACAAAACTGGCTTTTCTAACCATGTAATTACTGAGGGTAAATAAGGAAACTATGCAAGACCTTGTTTTTTAGAGATCCAGTCATGCATTCTGTGAGTAATCACAGTTTAATTTGCTTCTATAGAATATTGCTATGGTTTAATGATTTTAATCAAACAAATTTAGCACAGTTGGGGCCTACGGTAATGGAAATCCCAGCTCTCCGCAAACCCAGAGATGCAAATTGCTTGTTTTTGTCTGGATGTATTATTTTCTCCTAAACAACAATATTCCACTAACTGCATCTTTCCAGATATAGCGGGATGTTGCAAAACAGATGGAGTGGGACATCTCTGTACCTCGGGCAGGTGAGGAATCTCCTAACACGACGGCGTCGGGCCCCACAATCACCAGAGACCATCACGTAATCAGCGGTAATTTGACAAATATGAAGTGTTCCCACTGACTGCAATGCTCAGTATGGTGGGAATGTTGTCTGTGTTCAATTCATCTATATCAGGAAAAAATGGACATCTGGTAATTTCCAGGAACCTCCTTTAATGCCACCAAGGAGAGATATTCATATTCGCTTATAAAAATGCAGCTTAAGTGCTGAGAATCTTGGCGTGACTTTTTTTTTGTGCCTCGGCGGAGTGAGTAACTCCCAAGTGGAGCACGCAAATAATTTAAAACGGACATCTTTGCCTGTGATTTTTTTTTTTTTTCTTTCCTATTTGCATATTTTAGAATTTCCATAATTGATTTGACGGCCTTTCTGAACATCTGTTGTGAAATTGCTGACAGCTGGGGCTGAAATGTTCTGTGATTCTGAGGAGTCGAGCAGGTCAGGCACTGCGTTCCGGAAGCTAACCGGCGCGCGTGTGCGCAAAGGGCGCGGCAAACGCAGGCCCGACGTCACGAGTTTACTGTGACAGAACGGAATGCTAGCTAACTGTGGCACATGCTACGTGGCTAAACCCGTCGTTTCAGGCCGTTTCGGGCAACTTTGTCCCCCTTCCCTGGCGAAATTTACCCCAGCGCACAAGGGAGGCTCCCTTAGCAACAAACCTTCACTTTTCGCTGAAAAAAATCCACTGATAGCTCGCTCAGTGGAGGAAAGTCCTGCCTTGGAGGCAGGCCCGAGTTGGAAGGCCCGAGTTGAAGCCTGACGCACACAAACTATAATTAACAGCAAGCGGCAGTCAGAGAGAAACAAAAGAAGACGAAAAGGTTGAAATGAGCAACCTGTGCTAAGATCCATCTGGCGAACACATTACAGTCTGCCACTCCATTACTTATTTGCAGCCTTTTTAACTGAGGATCTCCCACCACAGGGGGGCCTCGCCTATGTCTCCAGGAACATGAAATCCACTGATTGTTTGTTCGCTGATTAAGGAAAGCGGTGGCAAGCGTGAAATAAAATGGAGGCTGATTCGTGTGTGTTTATCCAGTTGAGATGATGACTTTCTTCGTTCTTCTTTGGTCCTCACATGCTGACGGAATGAGGACACAGTCCCTCTTGAGGAGAAACAGCACGAAAGGCTGCTATCTGAATGAGCTAGATATACATTTACAGTGCAATTAGACGAAGGAACACACAGCAGGAGGATTCTCGCCAGTCCCGTCATGTGACTCTTATACATCAAAGTCATAACACGATGACGGCAGGCAAAATATCATTTTAATTTGGCCTGTTGAGGGATGAAGACCTCAGTGTAAAATCAATAAAATCACTACTAAATATTTCACTCGCGAGAGCGTCTCACAAAGCTGAATGTCAAAGCCAGCAAATTAGGATTCTGATGAACTTTTCCTTTCGGAAAATCGAGAACAACGAAGAGCCAAAGGAGTGTGTAACCACAAGGTGTAATATATTCGCCAAGCAGATAACGCAACACAAAAGCCTGAGCAGGCCGTTACACCACAATGTGCTTACGCAACACTATATAGAGTTGTCTTCAAGGCAGTTTCCCTGGCCCTGTGCTCTCGTTTCTAAAATAAACTTTGCAGAAGAATTTAACACATACATTAAATCAGGTGCGGCTGGAGAGGAGCTAAGTATGGAAATGGAGCTTCCTGCTCTGGGAGCTGTTCCTTGTCAAAGACGCTGGCTATTCCAGATTGTCTAATCCGGTCACAGTCAACAGAGCTCAGTGAGGGTGTCAACGGCGGATCGTCAATCACAAACCAACGAGACAACTGCTGTCTTCAGGGAGGCAGCCTGCCAATCAGAAGCCTGCGAGGAACGGCAGTTCATATGCTTAAGCCAAAACGCCGGCAACCTGCAAAAAAATATCATCTCTTGCAATATGCAAATTAAGTTTGGGAGCGGTAATTCCACACTGCCCTGTATGTTATTTATGTTTAGCCAATTTTAAATATTAAAGCAATGTATAATGGATTGCCAGTTGAGGCTAAGACATATATATTAAGATTATGATTAAAAAAAATGAGCCGCATAATAATGTGGTGAAATCATGTACACAAGGTATATAATCATATGAACACATAAACAGAAATACTACGCATGGTATATAAACACATCAACAGAAACACTATACGTGGCACGTACTTTTGCCTGAAAGCAAATTGCTCCTTTTCTTTCTAAAATACACACATTTTTTTTTTTACTCCTCAAAATTGAAAACTGATTAACTCTAGGTTTGCCAGCCAGATACAAGCATGAGCACCAGCCGCTCTGTGCATTTCAAGAGAACGGCCGCCATCAGTCTCATCTAGATTCCCTTTTTCATGAACCGGTGAAGCATCTCGCATGGTGAACAGCATTTACAGGGAAAGGGGAGCAAAGGATCGTCTGCAGAATATGCTGGTTGTACTGGACTTTTGTTCTTTCTTGTTGTCCTGTATGCATTCAGAAATGCCGGTTTTCTTCATTCTTAACACGGAGGCAGGCAGCTCAGCTGGCTTTGGGGTGGGTGTCACCCTGCATACGATCCCTGGCATTGATCCCCGGGCTGCTTCTTGGAGTAATTCGGAGATCTGCATTGAGGTCGTGTCTCCCGGCCTGCATGCACCAGACAGCGCTTCTGGGATTCGGAGGCGACCTTATCAGGATGTTTCTGGCCTCCCTACGAACGAAGATGACCATTAGCGCATGCCCCCCCCCCCCCCCCCCCCCCCCACCCCCCCCCCCCCCTCCCGCGGCCCCCCCCGAAACGGGCTTTTGGGTTCGGGGGGGGCCCTTTTAAGGGTTTTTTTTGCCCCCCCACAAAGAAAATAGCAACTTAAGGCACGCCCCCCCCCCCCCCCCCCCGACAGAGCTCCGACCCGGCAGGGCGTGGGCTGATGTGTTTCCGTGGCGACAGCCACGCACTTGCGTCCCTAGCTCACACATGGGCGAAAAAAAAAAAGAATCATTCAAAAACTATATAAAGTCACAGCAGGCAAACGTTTGAGTTGTAAGAAAATCATTAGGGCTTGTCAGAAATCTCCCTCGCACGTCCCAAGTTTTGGACCTCCCGGCGTTCAGTGTCACGACCTGAATTAATCTTTATCATCCTTTAACGTCGCTGTTCTAGTCACAATGAAACTCCATGAGACAGAGCTTTCAGTTCCTCCTGCCTTAACCGGCGGCTTACAACATCCCTCCCCCTCTGAGCTTCTGGCATCTCGAATTTCATACAGAATCCCGTATATTTACGCGGACGGGTGCAACTTCCTCGCGCCAGATGCACTCCAGGCTTAAATACTGCCGATAAGAATCTGGCTCCTTCTCAACGGTTCCAGGAGAAGAGGAGCCTCTGAATGTGGATGCCTGACTTTGGAGGGTGTAGCTGGCAGTCAGCACCTGATTACTCAACATGAACACCTGCCACCAGCGAGAGCCGTAGCTGCCTGGAGCCATGCGCTAGCCCGGGTTGCGCTTTAGCTTGCATATTATTAGAAACCTCGATTAGCCTCGACTCGGCTGAAGCGGAACGCATCCACGCTCGAGACGAAAACGCAGAGGTGTTTGTTGCGAGCGGAGGCATCTCGTTACCGGCGTTCCCGCGGACCTTCGCCTTGTGATCACAGTCCCCCTGGAAACAAGCGAAAACAAACTCTTTATTTAACCAGTGCTAATCGAATCGGCTCATTCAAACAGGCTGACCCCAATCCCCCCCGGAGAGAAACGCCGTGTCACTCAAAAGTGCACCATCCTCAGCGCCTGGCCTCCCAGAAGGCCTAGCAGTTTATGCATGCCGCCGGCTTGCCACCTGGTCCTAGACCTTATGCAAACAGAGCACTCACACGTACACGCAAACAGAGGAAGAGAGATCTAATAATATTAAGTCTACCATGTCCCCCTTTTTGTCAAAGCCCCCATGGACCTAGTCGTACACCTGCACAACCTACCCACAATGCACCGCAGCTCCCCAACAGCCACATGCCCCTCTGGTTTCCCCAGCGGACAGAGGTCGCCGTGGTGAGGAATGATTGTTGTGTGGTTTACAGGGACCGGCTGTACAGCCTTGGCTGAAAGTGCTGAAGCGTCCCCCCTTCAGCCAGGATCGTGGCAGGTGGATTTAACGGGGTGGCGTTTGTGCGGCCTCCTGGAGTCCCGTCACGGCGCTGCCCTGCTGCTGTCAGTGCTGGCATCCGCGTTCGGGGTGACTGAGGTGCTGACAGGGGGCAGGCACAGCACGGGGGCGCGCGGTAAGTCTTGGCAGAGACGACAAAAGGCTTCGCTGCGCTGTCCTGTGTCCGCTAGAGACCCCGCTTGGCCACAGAGGGCAGTGAGAGGACGGAACCTTTGAGTAATGGGTGTTAATGTGTGGCCAGACCCAGGAAGGTGCACATTTTCCTGATCAGCACCGGCCCCAGGCTTGAGCTCAGCCAGATCTGATGTCGCGCCACAGGGCCTGTTGGATTTTCTGCATCGCTATTTGCAGGTGGGCCGGAACTGCGTTGAAATCTGTCATGCACACCAGAAATGCCATCCAGGAGCACAACGCAGGCTGAGGCAGCCGGCTGAGGCGGCCGGCTGAGGGGCAACACTCTGTGCGGCGCTTAAAGGCAGCGAGGCTCTTCCAGAGGCCGAACAGCATGACAGTGAACTGCCGAAGGCCGTCTTAGGTCAAACGTTTCGGAGCCAGCCTAATGGGTCACGGCATTCAACCAGAAGGGCTCATCCTTCTTATACCACTTACTTGGGCAGTCATGAAGGCAGGATTCCCCCTGGCTTTAGCAGGCTGTACAATGCAGGTCACTGGCTTGACCACGCACCTCTCCCCAGTCACTCCGAGGAGCCACAAAGAGGAGTCAGATGGCAGGTGTCACCCGCAGTTAGGCCCGGTCCCAGGATGCTGTCACGAGCCAGAACCTTCACCGAGCCCCGGATGAGCAGCAAAGAGCAGTGGCCAAGCGTCTCGGCTGTCTGGCAACTGTTTCCAGGGAGATGCGTGTCGCCACCCAGCCTCCACCTCAGTCTGCACGCAGCGTCCTCCTCTTTGCCAATTTGTCTGGCTCCTCCAGCAGCCGAGATCCCCGAGGGGCAGAAGACACTTCAGTCGCCCACTTTCCTCGGTCGCCATCGACTACGGGAGGCGAGATGACGCCGGCTTCTCCACAGTGATCCGAGGGAGCCGCTGATAGTGGCCAGATCTGCATTTAATGTTCCGTCATGAGTGATTTAAAGGTGGCCGACGGGTCCTTGGGTCGTCGGCAGGGCCGCCGCATGACACGGCGTCCTGGGGGCCACAGCCTGCAGAGTGGCTTGTCCAGTGACACTAAATGGGCTGCTCCCCAGGGATGCATATTCGCCCAGTCAGCTGAGAGGGTCAAACCGGATGGTTTGGGCTTTCCTGTTTTGCATCGATTTCCTTCTTGTTACTCTGTTATTAACATTTTCTGTGCAGACTCTTATTGGCCATTGTGGCTGTAATCAAGGTCTTCATAATGTAAATATAGAAGCAGCATGTCTGTTTACCTTAAGAGCCTAACATGCCTTAATAGCTGTAATGCACATTAATAACAAACATTATATGATAATAACAAACATAATCACATAATGTTTGTTATGAATGTATATTATGAAAGTATATTACAGCTATTAAGGTATTAAATGTTCTATGTATTATGAAGGTGCATTGAATGTTCCATGAATTCATTATGCATCGGATGTTCAACGAATGAGTTATAAGGTGCAGTAATGTGCTGTTTATGTTTATGTTCTATGACTACATTATAAATGCATTATGAAGATGCATTAAATGTTCTCCTAATCCATAATGAATGCATTAAAAATGTGCAGTTAATGTAAAGTGTTACCCTTCTTCGCTGAAGTTCAGTGAGGTCACAAAGACGTTGATTATAGGGTGAAGCACCTCACTGCAAACTGCACCTCATGAGTATAATTCTCATCCTAAGAAATAACGGCTTTTATTTAACAAGAGCCAATGGAGGTTGTTAACTCAACCATCACAACACTCAATCGGCAATCAGCCACACTGCAGAAGAACAGACTCTCATTCTTGTCTTCTAGAACTGGGGGGAGGCTGGAGAAGCCTCATGATGAGAACATGCAAGATCACACATGGAGCCACGAGAGAGACCCCAAACCCCGGACGTGTAGGACTAACCACTGCCCAGAACCAACGACGCATAAACTATACAGTCACCTATTTGCATTATGCACTGATCTACAGGCCGACAACTTTCCGGGGCAGTTGGTACGTTACTTAATCTTTAACGTGACATTTCTTTCGTAAAGAGCCATGTTTCTAATCCGCATTCATCAAAACGGCAAACATATAAAGACCAAAATAATACCCCAGCCAGGTTTTTCTGGGCTCTGCTCCGTCGGTGGGTCATGTGATTGAAGACGCCTTCATGCATTTCCTATAAGGAATAGGCTGGGTAATCAGACCGGGTGCCCTAAACATATAAGGGGACTGCAGTGCCATCTATTGAAGATGCATATCCTCCATTACGGCCCGAGTTTCTGAATCAGAGATTAGGGATGAGGTTTCCCTGTAATGGGATGGGTCCGGTTGAACCCCGCTTTGGGAGAAACCAGCCCCCACGGACGCCAATCCCTCAAGCGCACCTAAAGTGCAGACATTATTCTCACGAGATATTTCCGTTGATCTTTTAAAATCAAACTGCAACAGTGATGCTGAGAAATAAGCACTGCAGCCGGAACGCTCTGTTCGTTCAGATGCTCCTGCAGCAAGCCGTGAGTTTGAAGGGCTGAGCTCCGGCCTTCATTCAACCATCTGGAGAGAAATTAAGAAATATTTGACTTCTCCTGAACATAGTGAATCAAGTGCACTGTTCTTCAATCCGTCTTTAATATATTACAATAACTGAAAATACGAAAAGTAATAGCGAATTGGATGTATAATTTATGTGTGAAATAAACATGGTGACTAGTTGATATATTTTTAAGTCTTCTATTTTTGTTAATAATAAGAGCATCACGTGTAAATTCCCAATTATTTCCCAGGAAGTGTTAATAAGATGTTAGATTTCACAGATTGCTAATATGTGTCTAAAATTTTAGGCATTTTTAAGGCATTTGGCACATTTTAATAATAGTATTCTAGAATCAGGGCCCCACAAAAGCGCACGGAACCAGCAGGCAGGATAAAGACGCCTACACTTCGAATTAGCTCTCCTTTTGGACCTTTGGTGGCTGGGGTCCTAAGAGACGCAGCATTTGCCGAGGATCTGGCATAACTCAGCCGTAATGATCTCATCGCCCTCTGTGATTATCCTCGGCCTGGCTGACCTTTTACAGCGAAAAACACGGCAAGTAAGAAATGATGGCGCTGATGCGTTTGTTGTTAATCCGGCCTCCTCGGTGAGAGCTGGTTTAGAGGCCGCTTTATCTGAGACGAGAGAAACGGCTACAGCTAATCAGTTTCCTAGAGCCAGTTAAACGATGACATCCAACGACGCCAGACCACCGCCGTGGCTGTTAAACTCCTGAAATAACACACAGAGCCACAAACGTTAATATCTGGGTATGAATTTGTGAGTGAATTTGCCCTATTACGTTTCGTAAAAACGAGGTTTGCTGAATAACCATGTTTGACCAGGGGCTAAAAATTGCACTATTTATATATACAGTCAGATGCGCACATACAGGGAGACAAAGATAATGTTCAAAATATGTGGGTATTTCCATCAGAATTTATTACTGCCATACTGGCTTGGAATTACAATCAATCTCAGAATCCAGTCACATGACACGCCAACATCATCAACTTGTACTTTAGTGTCCTTGGAGCAATTATACATAATACACAGTGAAGTAAAGAGCTGAATGCTGAAATCTTATTTTCAAGATTTCACTTCAATGGCCATTATTATGCGATATAACCAGGAAGTCAGTTCAAAATGAGTTCAATGTGAACCAAGAAAAAAAAAGGCCCTATTACCTTCCTGGTCAGTAATGATGGCTTGAGAATAGCAGGGTCCTATGCATGTATTCATCTGTTAGTTTATTGGTTTTATTTAAATGGCTTGAGCATTTTATGCCTTTGTTCTGCTCTGTTTTGATGGGCTTATCAAAGGCCGCTGCAGAATAGCAGAAGGAGGCTGGATTTTCGAGGCTCTTCGGAGCGAGTGCTGGAGCAGAAGCAAACCTTCACGCACAAGCACCGGCTGCGTGCTTACTGGCAGGCCTGAGGGGACCCAGACGGAGGTGGCTTCCTGAGTCAGACCCGAGGACCGACAGAGCTTCCGGACTCGGGTTTAATAAGCCCGGGGTCACCAGCAGACTCCGCCCACTTCAAGTCAGCTTTGTGTTACTGATGGAAATGGGGCTTCAGGAAAAAAATAATATTTGGGGACTCCTGTACTGTCAGAAAAAATACCAATTTATACCTTCGAGGTACAATTACTTGCCAGTGGGACTGTACAGAAAGGAGGAACATTTCTGTACCATGAGGGGGGGGGGTACATTGATGTTGTTTATACCATGGAAAAGGTCCATGTCTGAACCTTTAATTAGACTAAAAGGTACATTTACCTACAGCTAAGGTACAGTACAAGTGGTAGATCCTTGATGGTACAGAACCCAGTGACAAGTAACTGTGCTCTCAACGGTACAAATGCTCTAAAGTCACTTTCTGCTTCACTTTTAGCATCCTGCTAACTTTGTATCTGGTTTGCTAGCAGAAACACAACACCACAAGGCAGTGGCCAAAGTGGGAACACAGGTGTCAGTACTGGCTTTGGTGTTCAGTGCCGGCAGATTACAGAGTTCAGGTACCCCGACCCACTTCATTTAGACTAACGGCTACCAATATGAGTGGGATCAGGTCACGTTTCAAATCTTGCAGCGTGACAAACATTATTCTTGGGAACCATAAGGTATCTACCGCTGTGAACTTGTAAGGAAATGAGTGATAGTTAGAGATTGCGTGTCAAAAGTGTGTGGGGGGGAAAACTCGCATTATGCATCCACATGACATAATCAGTTTGGGTGATTGGCGATTGGTTTATCTCTCCTCCATTGTACACAGATTTTATACAGAAGGAGTAGCCGCACTTTGTCAACTCGCCGGTTTTTATTGTGAATAATGCTGCTTCAGTCGCCTTGCCCGGTTCATTTCTCTCCTCGCCTATTTATCTTCGCCTTTTAAATCAGGAACTTCAATCACTCTCCTTGCTGTACGGGTGGGAAGGAGCAGACAATGTGCGGGAATTCAGCAGCGCCCCAGGAGGGACCCGGTGAACAAACAGCCTGCCGGCAATTAAAGAAACTCAGCAACTGCAGCAAAATGAGACTGAGGTGATTCGGCACGAAAGGAAACTGACACAGTTACTAATGTATTCCTGCGTGAAATCCCAGAAGGCCCAGCAAATGTATGGACAGATGGTACGCAACTCCATGAAATGTCTTATGTAAGTAATATATTTAGTGGTGGGGGAGAAGCCCTTGATTATTACACAGAACCGTGTTTGTGTCACGAGACACTGCTGTGATTTCATGTGTGACCTTCAGCATTCGCTTGAAAAGTAAATGTTGTCTTTCATGCATAATGCAACGCGTAAGACCCTTAGCGTCCTTAAAATTAGCCGTAATTGCCCTGTGAATATAATATAGAAACATCCAAGATGGAACCACAAAGGGAGTGTGAGGTCCTTGCAGGAAAACGTGGTGGTTCTGCTGTGTAACACTGACAGAGTATACATCCGTGTTCATATTCGGGGGGGGGGGGGGGGGGGATTAAAGGCAGTAACTACTGTACATACTTCAGAATTTTCCCTAGACGAGTCAGTGACAGAAGCTCAAAACATGCATCCCTCTTGTTGGGGAGCACAGGGTACAATTAATATGGCGGCGAGACACAACATAGGACTGAGTGGATATATGGTAAAAAGTATGAATATGGATGTGCAAAATTAACGGCCACTTTTTGTTGTTAATTAGGGATGTTCTGGCCTGTGTGTTGGGCAGCACTGTGCTCTCTCACCTCTGTGGTTGTGGGTTCAAATCCTGGTGTCACCTAAATGGTCTCTTGACGTTAATAATAATAATAATCTTTATTTATAAAACACTTTAAATACATTGAATGCAGCACAAGTTGTGTCACATATGAGATTAAAATAAAACCAAAGACAGGGAAGCCACCAACCTGCAGGTCAATGAAATAACACAAAGACAGAATAAATCTCATTTAAATAAATGAGTGGGAATAACAGCACTGTCACCTCACATCACTGGGACCTGGGTTCGAGTCTCCACCAGGGCACCGTGTGTGTAGTTTGTGTGTTTTCCCTGTGTCGTTCTGGGGTGTCCTCCAGGTCCCCTAGTTTGTGTGACTGGTGTGTGAGTGACTGGTGTGTGAGTGACTGGTGTGTCAGTGAGCCCTGTGACGGGCTGGCACCCCATCCTTGGTTGTTTCCCTGCCTTGTGCCCGTAGCCTCCAGGATGGGTTCCGGACCCCCTGCGACCTTGAATAGGTCGAGCGGTTTCAGAAAATGAATGGAAGAGAGAGTAAATAAAAGCTAAACAAAAAATAAATTAAATTAAATATAGAGGAATGAAAAGGTCAAAAGATATAAAAGTATAAGTTAGTAAAAATTGGAAATAATTAATACCGTATTTTATGGATATAGCAACAAAAAAAAGAAATAAATGACAGCTAGTAAAATGTCATAAAATCCTATGAATCCTATGAATTGGTTTTAAAAGAAAACCTAAGAAGATGCATTTTTTTAGCATTTTAAAAGTGTTAAGTGACTCAGCGACTAATGATTTTCACGTCGGACCCACAAACACCTGGTTGGTTTAGGTTCCAACTGAGCGCCATGCCCTGCATTGGGCTTGAATCCCATCCAGAATGCCCCTGACTCACACCCTGTGATTTCCGGCATGGGGTCCAAGCCCCCACCATTTCAGTACAGCATGATGAAGTAACGGGAAAAGTAGCTATGAAAGAAGGATGGATTTCTGTCATTATTCACAAAGACATGCTTGCATGATGTCATCGATACAACAGAAGAGAAGTACAGCCGCGGGGATGGCGGTGAGAGGCTCGGCGAGTTAGCCTGCTGTGACCATAGCGAGCAGGTTGTTGGTTCAAATCCCAGGGTAGACAGTGGTTTTACCGTTGGGACATGATAAAAGGCCCACAAGCCTCAGTAGCCCCCAGTGGCTAGCTGACCCTACTTTTATAAAAAAAAAAAAAACAATAAATTAAAACGAAAGTTTGTTCTTTTGTGCAAAAGGGTTTCCTAAATAAATAAACAAACAAGACCAAACTCACCCCTATATCTCACAGAGGAGGGTCTCAATAAGGTCCACTGCACTCTGACATGTAGTTCAGTCAGTAACCTGTACAAGTCACAGTACTCCTCTATACTCCTCATACTCCTCTATACTCCTCATACTCCTCTATACTCCTCATCATCTTGGCACCATCCGGATCCCCTTTGCAAATCGACTTCATCGCTTTCCATAAACGTCGACCTTAAACCCAGATAAATATAGGAGCGTTTTTGTTGGCCATAGAGTAATAGACCTTAGCTTAGTAACTGACAATGCTTTCGATGAAGGGCTTAACGGGGAACCGCGGTGACGTTGCCAGTGTTCATGCATGACGTTGGTCGAGTGTGTTCTTGGTACCGACAAAATAAACATACCTGGACATTATGTAGAGTATCGGCTCAGCAATGGAATGTCTCAAAATGAGCACGTAAGGATTATTAAGAATATAATCAGGAGTAATTGCATGTAATAATAACATATCTGTGCCTGTCTCGTAAAGTCATGCGGGTTTTGGCCTTTAAAGGACCAGCCTCTCTAGAGGACAAATGCTTTCCAGGAGAAGAAAGAGGAGATGTAAAATATATCATTTTTAACCCCTTAGAAATGGCAAGGAAAGTCATAATTTTCCCGGAGTACGCTTTAAAAGGCAGGGTGCCATGTTGGGGCATGTCCTCTAACTTTAACTTCCTCTCCTTGATGCTCTGGATTGTTTTTTTTTTTTAATTCGTTGTCTTACCTTTAAAATCTGAAGTCGTGCCAATATATTATTAGCATTTTGGCAGCCTTGTCACGGGTTTAATGGAATGTGAAGCCGCTGCGGTCTCATCTATTTGAATTAGCTGTTTCTGGGCGCCCGTCTCCGACGGCCCTCAAAAACAAAGGGGGGGCACCTCTGGGGGCACTAAATGGTCTCATGATTGATGGCCGCAGTTGGAAAAATGAAGAAATGCTGCACCTCAAGCAGCAGCAAGTGTTAGCGGGCATGATGTTGCCTTTTGCTAGCGTGCGTTAATGTGTCATTGTCTTTCATTAGCAGGTGCTAGCTCACCATTGTCTTTGCTAGCATGTGATACTACACTGTTGACGTTCATTAGCAGGTGCTAGCTCATCATTGTCATTGCTAGCATGTGTTACCTCACTGTTGACTTTCATTAGCGTGTGCTAGCTCATCATTGTCTTTGCTAGCATGTGTTACCTCACTGTTGACTTTTATTAGCGTGTGCTAGCTCATCATTGTCATTGCTAGCATGTGTTACCTCACTGTTGATTTTCATTAGCGTGTGCTAGCTCACCATTGTCTTTGCTAGCATGTGATACTACACTGTTGACGTTCATTAGCAGGTGCTAGCTCATCATTGTCATTGCTAGCATGTGTTACCTCACTGTTGACTTTCATTAGCGTGTACTAGCGCATTATTGTCTTTGCTAACTCCGGCTCACTCGGATTGACAGCTCACCTATCCAGGATTCCTCCTTAAGTCTAAACATATTCCAGATGACAATTTAGCATAGCTCAGTTTAGTTTTCAACCAATCGGTTGAGTTTAAAGGGACACAGTCACAGAGCACTCAACTGGTTGGTTAAAACAAAACCTTGGCCTGGATTTGTACTTCCCGGACCTTTCGTATCTGTCTGTAATGGATTGATTACCTTTGTGAGTGACTTACCCAAGACTGTGAGTTGCCCAGAGTGTCCGGATGTGTCCATGCCCTGTGACAGACTGGCAGCCCCTCCAGGTTGATCTTCGGATTTTTCAAAAGATGCAGGCTAACTAGGTATATAAATGGAATATGTCAGTGAATATGTAGGATTTTTCTTTTGTAAAGCTAGATTCTTTCAAAACATTCAATGATGTGAATGGAGCCCGTCATCTATGTATTATGGGGGGGGGGGGGGGGGTTGGGCTCAGTCGGTCTGTAACCTGGTTGTGTGGTCAGACGGGCCACCGCTCTTACCCCAGGACAGCAGGGGGATGTCACTGAAGT
>JAABNY020000015.1:3192725-3202962 GCA_015164015.2 Brevimyrus niger
AGAAGTGAGAATGGCGAAAGGGTGTTGTGGGGGGGGGAGTGTGCTGGGGGGCGGGGGGGGGGGGGGGGGGGGGGGGGGGTGTGGCTCAGTCGGTTTGGAAACTGTGTCTGTGGTCAGAAGGTCAACAGCTCATATCCCAGGACAGCAGAGTGATGTCACTGACGTGCCCCAGAGGAAGGCCCTTTGCTCCAGGCACCCTGAGCATTGTCTGACCCCAAATTCACAAAAATCTCTTACACTGGATAAATAAACACATAGTTTTCATTCTTTCTTTAACTACTTTGGTCCTCGTTCCATTGTCCTACAGTGACTTTCAGGCATCGGAAGAGGGCAACAATGAAGTTTGTGTGGTGCGTTTGATTAGCACCCTAAATGGCCTATAATCAATGACGCGATTAGCATTGCGCCTGCGCGATTACAATCTAATTTTGTGATAATTCAATAATGGAATTATCGGGCAAAGGCATCACGTGAGACCTGAAGATATGGCCGATATCACAAAACTGGGCCGCTAATTAAATGTCCAAACCTGTCACCCCCTATCACAATCTCCTGCTCTCCCTCTCTCGTTCTTGCTCTCTCTCTCTCTCTCTCTCATCAGGTGGGCAACTAAACCTTGCATTTTCAGATAACCAACAGCTATATTTGAGGATGAAAATACTAACAGCCACAAGGGGATAACCATGCGGAGATGATAGGGCTTCGAAGCGCTTATGCACTCGATTACTGTGAAGCAAGACAGTGTTCAACGCCAGAGCACTGCAAATGCAGAAATATGGTTTGCAAATGGTGTATGAGTATGTGAGTGTGTGCATGTGTGCCCTGCCGTGGCCTGCTGTCCCGTCTAGGAGAAGCAGTTACCAGATGGATGGATGGATGGATGGATGGATGG
This sequence comes from Brevimyrus niger, assembly GCA_015164015.2. Taxonomy (NCBI): domain Eukaryota; kingdom Metazoa; phylum Chordata; class Actinopteri; order Osteoglossiformes; family Mormyridae; genus Brevimyrus; species Brevimyrus niger. The sequence goes on from JAABNY020000015.1 coordinate 3,193,618, forward strand.
ATGGATGGATGGATGATGTAGAAGTTCTTCATACAGTAGCACAAGACTAATGGTGTGAACAGGCAGCATATTAAGTAGAATGAAAAATGCGTGAGTACCCTTATTTAAAGATCATCTTTTGCGCTTAGTCTAGTACTGAGCAATATGAACGTCTCTGAGTACTATGCAGATGATGTTCTTGCTTATTTAAATAGATTATTAACATATAGAAACTTCAATCTTCATATGGGATATAAGACGTACCACAGAATTCATATTAACGAGCCTAATTAGAAACTAATTACCGCAAACCGAAGACATTCGAAATAACTGGGGTGCAGGGGGCCCCCGCTTTCAACTTTAGGCAATATGGCTTTATCCTTCACCACTCGAGTGTAAAGCGTCTTCCCTAGATGTCCTGACACTCATGGCTTGCCTTGTGATCCGATAGCAGCAAATCTGTCAGTCATACACTATTAACGGTAAAAAGACCCCTAAGAGAGCAAGTCGCGGAACAACAGACTGCGATGCGTATCTGCGCGATCGCCGCAGTGACACAGATGTGCAGCTTACGTCTCGACCACGGCATCTGTAACTAAATTAGCTACGGCGACGTGACGCGGAGCTTAGAATGCGTGACCTGCACCATGTCCTTTTTCAGTTCGTAAGCACATGACCTCATTTAAATGTACAATCGTTCACTCTCCCTCCTTCTAATGTTAATTGTAATACTTAAACAGCAAATTATTTAGTACCAGGTTTAAAATATTTCTAATATGATAAATCTAATCTTTTTAAACATATTCATTTATTTTAGCATGACTGCATGATTAAGTTAACAATCAGCCAATTGCAGTTTAACAATAGCATGTTTATTTATCATTATCTTTTTTTTATTATCAGAATCAGATTTTTTTTACCCCGATTTTTTTAACCGATACTTTTAGCCAAAGTAAAAAGGCTTTTTTTGTTGTTAGACAGTCCCTATAGTAACTGGCGGTTAGTGGTCTTGCTCAGGAGGACAGCGCCAGCGTCACCCCACTGATCCTGTGTTTTAATTGGCAACCGTCCGATCACAGGCAACCTTCCCCGCAGAGCCACACTACATGTGCGGGGTGTGCAGTATCCCTGCCCCACGATGGCGAAGGGCACCCACAAGAGCGACCTCTAAGGACTAGCACAACACCTCAATAATAACTCAGCTACACAGCATGACTAATCTCTCACCTCATTTTCAAAAACAAAATAACGTAAATGTCAAAAACACATAAAGCAATGTCCTGTTACTGACTGGGATTTTTTATTTTAATTTTTTTCTTGCCCCCCCCTTTTTTCTTTTTACTGTAGAGAAGATGAATTCCTTTACACGAGGGAAAAAGAAGCTCACGGTCTCGAAGAGGAGGAGGGGGAATCCGTCTTGCGTCAGCTCGGGATGAGGGCGGTGGTCGCTATGTCCCCCGTTGTGGTCTCGCGTCTTTGAAGTCCCCCAGCTGTCCACTTCACTCTTATCACACTGTTGCTTCATTTGAACTCGCCGCCTCACTCCTTGAATACAGAAAGAGCAGATTATGAGTTTTAATGAGAGAATTTTTAGAAAGGAAGGGGAAAAAAAGAGGGAACGCTATCAATGCACGTCACTTTTTCCCTGCATAATTACTTTGTAAAGCATTTCAGCATATTTGAAAGAATGAAGGGGAGTGGGGGGAGTTTTAGGTCTGTTTCCCTAACATGTTTAATTGTGTCAGCAAATTGGGCCACCTCTGCGGCGTGACCTTGCACAGACTTTCATATATTTCCCCCTTTGGGGCTTTGCATATTATAGCTGCCAGCTGGCCAGTGTCACTACCTTGGTGTGATGTTATGTATGCATATATGTTACTGCACTACAGTACCCATGAGGCTATGTGTGGGTAGAGTGGGCAGACGCAAAGAAGATGTATGTAAGATACAGAGATGTTTTTTCAGTAAAGATTATTACACGCACCCACACTCGTCTTTAAAGGACAAATGTAATACTTGGAGTCTGAAAGAATTTGCACACAAATCTCAACAGAGTTATACTTTTTTCCCAGCGGAAACCCGTACTTTTAGCTCGAGACGTATATTCCTTAACAAGCCCTTTTCATTACTTGTTACGTGTAAATAATTCACGTCGACGCCCGCTGACACAAGGGATTAGCTGTCTGTGCTGTTCGCATGCCGCAGATGCGCCGGCAGAATTAGCCGCGGCAACATGGACGCCACGCTAACGGACATATGTTCTATCCCGCAAACCGCCATCTGGCGATCGACTAATCTGCCCACAGCTGCTGCCGGAGCCAGAGTGACGCTCGCTGTCAGACATGTGACAAAGTTCCCACAAAGCGGAACGCTCCGCTTTACTCCAGCAAACAGCGTTAAAAATTCATGCAGAACGTAAACTGCAATGGGTTAGCACGTGTTGGGCAGCCGCTAGGCTAATAGATAGTGTTCCTCTAGCTTGTTCGTTACTCGAATTAAAACGTGCCGTAGCCGAGATGTGTCCACGGCGATTTGGCCGAGGCATCCTCGTCTAAATCTAAAGTAACAGCGCGGGCTGCGGCATTATGGGTAATTTCCCTCCGTCTGCTCTCCCATCTGCCTCGGAGCACAAACAAAAGGTACGTTTTCAGTCAAGTAAATCGCACACATGTGTCAAGGCCGTCTTAAGCGTTGTCCTTAAGACACTGAAGGTTTGCAGCTGTACAGAATTCCTACGCCGCAAATGAGCTCTTCCTCAGACAATGGAGTGAAGTAAAACAACAACCTGTTATTTTATTTATAATGGATAAATTTAATCCAGTAGTGTTGGTAGTAGATTTTCACAAGGGGCAATGGTAAAAGTTGTCACCTGTGCTTGCACAATATGTCTTATTTGTGTAACATTTCTTTGGCTGATTATTTTTGTGGGGAGGGGTCAGCTATCATCAGCTGCATAAATGGACAGGAATAATGTGAAAGACGGCCATTACAGCACCGAAGCGTACGCCGTCTGAATATTCAGCATGAGGAGACATTACAACAAACTGCTTGTCTTCTGATAGGATATATCAACCATGCTCACTGTGCTGGCATCCTTCGCATTGCTTCTACACCCATTTTGAAGACTAACTGCGCACTGTCGGCTTTAAGTGGATGTACCCGTTTCCCAGGAAACGCTCACTCCATGACAATGGCGGAAACCGACTTTGCTCACCTTAGCATCTGTGCGGAAGAGCGTTTTAATCGCAGCACGCTCAACACCGGCTCGGGTGACGCCCGGCTCACGTTCCCCAGTCCCACAGGGTCGGAATGCCAGGAGCGCGGGTTAGGATTGGCGTTAGGAGGCTGATGGGCCCCTGAACAAGACCCTTGGCCCCCAATTGCTCCGGGGGCCGCTGCACTCTGACCAACCCTGTGATGTCACCCCCGGGCGTGGTCTCACCAGTATATGTAAGACGTCCAACGAGATGGGAAAGGCGAGAAGACAGATTCCCCACGTGGATGAATGAAGTGTCACTAATCTTTTATTTTACAGCATTAATTAGCATCTCTCTAAAGGACCTGGGCTGTGGGGGGTTGACATTAGCAGGCCCCCAATGGCCCCTTAGACTCGGTCCTGCCCCCCCCCCCCCCGTAGCGTGTGCGGCAGAACCGAGTCTCTTAAACAGCCACTCCTGTGCTGAGTGGCCGAAATTACTTTCATTAAGGAAATAATTGGTTTAACTGAGTGCCTTACTGCTTAGGTACAATGAAGTCTTGCATTCACCATGCCCAGCTTGAACCTGGATTGGAAACCCATTTTAGACAAAACGGCAGGACAAACTATTTCTTTTCTTTTCTTCTTTTTTCCATCCACTCCACCTGCCTGGTTGGTACACCTACATAATTCAATCCCAGCCTCTGAATTTTCAGTTGCACAAATTCTTGTATTTACGCACAACAAAACCACATCCAAACTGCATCCTGTAAACTCCCCCGTGAGTTTCTTGCAGTTGTATATTTGCTCCCCTTTGATCCTCCAGTTATTGGCACCTTCGGATACAGTCCTAAAACAGGGGCGATTGTAGGGTTTTTTTAAAGGGTGGGCGGGGTGATTTATCACATGCTTTGAACCAGTGAGTGAGACAGCAGGGGAGCAATCAGCCTTCAGCTGCGGGCTCTTTCATCAGCAATATACCTAAGCGTCCTCTAACTTCTGACATCTCTTTCCTTCCAGCTGCAGTCAAATCTTTGGTTGCCTCGACAGTACAATGAACTTGTGTCCTTTAAGCGTGGAACATCCCCTTCATTTACCTGTCTTACCTGAGTCACGAACGAGTCCAAGTGTGGGAACTGGTGTCATTCACATTTGCATAGGAAACGTGGGTTTATGTAAAGCAAACACTAGCAGCATAAAATCCTTGCCGGTTTGCAATATTCTTGAAAAATGACCAGCTGCTTAATTGTACAACCGGCTAAATTCAGCAATAGGCGGGGGGTTAAAAGCTATAAATTGAAACACTTTTCAGGCTGATTTCAATATGGGGGCTGTAAATTATTGTGAGCGAGACAGGTCTCTGGTCGTTTTGATTTATGAGCGTTGGAGTCACACTTACCTGCTTGGCCCATTAAACACATTTTCCAAGGGCCATCATTTGCATGTAGGGGAAGCCCTTCTTTGTTTCCGCTTTTTAAATCAGGGTTTATCCATTTAAATTGTCCAGAACACAGTTGAAATGTTTTGTGGGGGGGGGTTCAAGTTAATCTCAGGGATTAGATTATGTTAAAATTTAATTTACATACTTCCTCCACGTTTGTCAGATTTGTTAGCCGAAAGTGAAAATCGCTTGAATAAAACCAGCTCCCTCCTCTTCTAAATGTACGTAGCGTCGCACCTTAATGAATGCTAAAAACGCTCTTATCTTTGGTCTCCTTGTGGATGCCGGTAAACAAGATAACGTTCTGCAAATAAATGAACGCTGTCACGGTAATCGAGCGGCTTGGCTATTTACCGTTCGAACAACTGATCAAACAGTCCAAGCGATATATTCCAAAATGCTCAAGACGGATGGCATTTTGGGAATCGCAGATTGTCATGTTTGGGTAAATTGTATAATGAGGCCTCGCATCTCACAATGTTGACACGGCGTGTTTGCGAAGTTGCATCGACGTAATGAAACTTTCTTCCGCTCGACTGTGGTTTTAGACGGAGACATCGTGGGATGTGAGTGTTTAGGCACCTCTTGAGCATCAAGTCTGTGACACCATCTCTCTCTCTCTCTCTCTCTCTCTCTCTTTTTTGAGCAGAGTAAATATTGGATGATCAGTTTGTGTGTCAAGTCCCAGCGCTACCCCAACATCACGGCAAACAACCTTTCTTGTGTAAAATGTTCCTGTCAAAAGTGTCTTTGTGTGTATAACTTGAACTTCAGAGAGTTGTTATTGTAGACTTTGGGAAACCAAGGGTGCCTGTGAATGTATTGCGACAAAACATTTCACTGTTCCACCACCTCGGAACAAGTGCGCTCTGACAGATTGGCAAACACTGGGGAAGCGTCCCGCACTGGATTTCAGGGTATTGGGGCCGCTCCCACGCTTACTCCAGCCTGTCGCAGAAAGAATATGTCATAGGAGAGAAAAACTGAACACGGAGTTACCATAAGGCATTTCATGTTAATATAATTATTTTATAATGTACACTCACTGTCCGGCTAAAAGTATGTGGAGGATACAGTGTCCGTCTTCTCATTCTAAAAGCAACGGTACTGATATGGGGTTGGGCACACTTTGTCTCTCTAGACTGCTGGGAAGGATTTCTATTGGATACTGGGATATTGCTCTTGGGATTGGCCGCTGCTCAGCTTGTGCGGCCTACCGCCAGACGGCTGAGCTTCTTCCCAGGCGTCTTGACCTGCGTAGCCACTTCGCTCGAAGCTGACTAGGGCAGGATGTAGCGGAGCAGAAATCCGGCGAGACGGCTGCCCGGGAAGATGGCGTTTGACGACGGTGCCTAGTGGAAAGTCCGGTTCTGCATGACCGGCTTTTCTGCTGCCGGTACTGTTAGAGGATTGTAAGTCTGTGTGCTTAATTACACACCTTTGCCAGTTACGGCTTAATTGGGCAGCCCCTCCAATTAATACGAGTTTGGGTTCCGATATTTTAGAGTTTCATTCAATATGTTTCTATAGCAGTCGTGATTTATGTTCGACCCCCGCCAGTGCATCATAAACAAGCACCTTTCACTATTAAACTTCAGAACTTAGACTGAGTGCAGCTTACATTAGCCGCAGCACTGAGGTAAAGCATCACACCCTGCAAGCTAACATCTGGGAGATTCTCCCGGCGTCAGTCGCAGGAAGGCCATGAAAAACTGCAAGCACCGGCACATCCTATTTGTATTTGAGGGCACGAATTCTTCACCCCCCCCCCCCCCCATCCCTGAATCCCGGGGGGGGGGGGGGGGGGGCAGAGAGACATGCGCCACCTGATTGATGAGTCACCTCCCTCGAGCTACAGCTTCACTCCCCAAGGCAGGGTCTCGCGAATCGGCCTCATCAAGCCGACTTCCCCGTCAGGCACGCCGACGAACGGCCGCACCTCCGGCCAGCAGGTGGCGCTGTGCCTTCCTCTCTCACTCAATACCCACATAACTTTGCAAGGGGATACGCTAAAAGTTCTTCGAATTTTGCTGCTTAAACATTAAGGTTAATTAATTATATGGTGCATGAACAAATTGTCATCATCGGATGACTTGGCCGCTGGTGAATACCTGCGAAACAAAGACGTTCAGCTGCAGCCTGGTTCTGAATGGGACACATTTCAGCCACGTTCTACACTGGGTGCCACAGTCAGGTAACAATTTCTCATGTCATTGTTCTGACAGGGAAAAATAAACAAAATGAATGTCCGCAAAGCTTTTTTATACACAGTTCATGGACATAATAGTTTAGGAAAATGCCTTTTTTTGAGCAATATAAATGATCTGTGGCTAACATTTAAATGAAGCATTGTTATGAAGCACAATGTACCACATGGCTCACCTGGAATGTCACACTGCAAACTCCCGAATGGTTGCCTAGCAACACTGCACTGGCGTGGTCATCGACATTCTGAAATGTGTAGCACTTTCCAGACATTATTCTGTGCCATAACTTTCGGGCCAGGAATTCACCTTGCAGACAGACAGAAAAAACAGTGTTAGTTTTACTGTACTAATTCCCAAATGGGTATTAATATTTTATATTTATAACACTTAAATTTTATCCTAAAGTATTGGGTCAGTAACCGGCATAGACGTGAATCTTGGAGATGATCATCGTGATTGAGGGCGTGTCCAGTGTCCATCTTGGGAGAGGGAGTTTGCCGACCTGGGTTTTGAATATAATTTCTCCATGTGTGCCTGGTGAGCCTTCAGCTCAGCCCATAATCTCATCCTGGCGGCCCACGTAACCAACCCTCATCCCCAAATAAATATGTCACTTCCTGTCAAGCTCGCAGAATTTCACGCTAAGTGATGAATCGGCCTGGATGCCGAACGCATCAACTGAAATTATTACTCTGGGCATTTAGACCAGCGACACCCATAATGATCAGAGCATTTAGGACAATATGTGTGTGGGTATTGGCTCATTACTCTGTCCATCCTGCAGGCTCCTTTCAGGCTTCCCATCACATGACGAGGGGCCATTACCCAATTAATAATTCCATCATGCGTACATTAGCCACACAAGCTGCATGACTGACTTCCACTCAATTAAAGGAAGGAAAAACAATATAAAAACCCCAGCATCCACAGACCACCAATAAAGGATAATTAAACATAAATTAATCCTCCGATCTGCCCACGTCGCACGCCGCCTTGAACCAGTGGAATTAAGGGTTCTGCGTTCCACGAGAACTGCATTTGTCCGGCATTTCTGAAGGGCAGAGCACTCACGAAACAACTAGCCAACGTGAAGAAGAAGCAGCACAACACTGAAGAGTGCCAGGAAGGGTTCTGCTGCCACTCAGCTGTCTTTGGAGAAGCGGCACAGAAATCCTGAAGAGAACCCGCGGCTGTTTTGGCATCCAAACGTCACACCACCATCCAAATCTTCTGCCTCAAACAGCTAATTTACTTAACATATACATATATCATGGAATATTTATGTGCATCTGTACTGTATATGTAATATTTAAACAACAACGACCACAATAACCCATAACATCACTTCTTATTCACCATTATAGGCAATCAGAGATGCTTGGCTGGTCTTTTACGGGCTAAATTAACCCTTTCAGCTTGCAACAGTCGCTTTAATGCTTTATCCCCGGCTAATGCCAAGGTCTAGGCAGGTAAGGTCTAAAGAACACATCTCGGAATGTATCGGAATAACAAAAAGAGGTCAATGTTTGTTTCTCAAAATGTCCCACACAACAGTTTTAATCTTCTAAGCCGCGTGGCCCAGGGGAAAATTAGTTTTCAGTAGCATGACTGGCAACACCATTAAAGGTTCAATTTGAAATAATTTAAATCTTAAAATAATGAGAAAAAAAGATTAAAAGTTTAAGCTAATATTCTGGGATTATAATAAACACGCGTCAATGACCACTTAAAATGCAGAGCAGTTTAATAGAGAAAAAGCCAGTTTCAATGTATCCCTCCACAAGCTTAGGGGTTATTGATAAACTTTATTACTCGGCTTAATCAGACCATTAAGGAATTACTTCCCCGTGATTTTGTATTTACACAGGGTGTATGAAAAAGTGTTAAAAAGTTTATTAAATAATCTATCCATCCATCCATCTATCCATCTTCTACAATCACCCATCCAGCACGTGGTCACGGTGTGATCGGTGAGTCCTGTTCCAGAAACCCGGGGCACGTGGCGGGGGGGGATATCCAGCGTGTGATGCCAGTTCATTGTGTGCGGGACACGCTTTCGGCCAGGGCGGGGGGGGGGGGGGGGGGGCCCCGCCCCCAAAATTTGACGGGGCCGGGCGGGGGGGGAAAAAGGGGGGAGGGGGGGGGGGTCGCTTCCCTAGGAGCACGAGCTTATTCCTCCTGTCAGCAAGAATCCCTCTGCTCACTCCCAGATCTGCAGCGACCGCGCCACATCCAAGTGGGAGTGACCCCCCCCGCCCCCAGGGATGCTTCCTGCGAGTGCCTGTCCGAGTGTCTGCCTGACATCTGTGGGAACGGCCAGTGTTTCTTCAGGGGGGTCTCTGGGCCCTGGAGGGGTGTGTGTGTGCGGCTTGGGGTAATTGGGAAATAAACAAATTCAGCAGCAGCTGTGAATGGTAGTTTGTATGCGTGCAATCTGTCTGGTGCCCCCCCCCCCCCCCCCCCCCCCCCACCCCCCCCCCCCCCCCCCCCCACCCCCCCACCACCAACCATCACCAACACAC
>JAABNY020000015.1:3247993-3259973 GCA_015164015.2 Brevimyrus niger
CTGTGTGCACTGCTGAGCTGAAGGTTGCACTTTTACCCCAGATCTGGTGTCAGAGACGCAGAGAATGACAGCAAACTTGGATGTCGGCGACGAGACCGTTTCCATCTCAATCATTGTCTGACCCCATTTTGTAAAAAAAAAAAAAAAAAAAAAGGAAAAGAAAAAGAAATCTCGTAACTCATTTGGGCTATATTAACAGGAAGAGTGCCAAGACCTAGATTTACAGCCGCCCATTTTCCATACCCACTTACCCGATCCAGAGTCACCCTGAGCCGGTCCCAGGCAACAGGGGACACAAGGCAGGGGACGCCCTGGATGGGACGCCCTGGATGGGACGCCCTGGATGGAACAGCAGAACATGACATATAGAAACTGAACGGATACCAGAACCTGCCCAGAGTTGGGGGTGGAATTTAAACATGGGCACGAAATTGAAACTAACTGGCAATTTTGTCATCTATGTCATACTCACACTGCTGTGTTATTGGTTAAACATAAATACAGATACAGATCTATACTAGATAAATACAGATACAGATCTATACTAGATAAATACAGATACAGATCTATACTAGATAGATACAGATCTATACTAGATAAATACAGATACAGATCTATACTAGATAAATATGATCCCCATCCACTCTGGTTTAGTATTTCCACCCACACTGAAAATGTACATGACACAGGTATTAGTGGGTATCAACACACTGACCGGTGAATTCGTTTCTTTTTATGCAAATATGTAGCAGTCGCACTGCGTAACGCACTATTTAGCTGCATACCGGTCAGCAGCCACCTTATCCGCCATTTTGGAATACTGTTTGTAGGGTGGTCAGGTGACCAGAGGGTGTAACTAGCAGGATCAAATCGGGGGAGGGTCACATAGTGAGAAGAGACCAGGGCTCTTAAAGCCTCTATTTTTGTCAGTCTGTGTTTTCACTCATTCACGCTACATCGCTAAAACGGAATTTACAGACGTATCCGTTTCTGAGAGCATTGTCAAATGTCTCCATCTTTGGGGACTGAAAACTACTGGTGTAGTGTGGACAAGATGCAAAGACAGAGACTAATGTCTGCATTTTTAAATAAAAATTTTGCAATGTGAACGTAACCTTCGGCAGTTATAAAGAGGGGCGACTTCTGCAATAGGCAAATTGCCTTTTAAGTGTTTTACCTGGCTAGCTAACAGAAGGTATTATACATGGACTGAGCAGGTGTTTATTTTCATTAGCTGTTTGAAGCTGTTTTAAGGCTCAGTAAATTGAGGTGGCTATCTGGAAATAACGGTAATTCTATCATGACACTTTGCACTTTTGCATAAGAAGTTTGTTGGTACCATATAGGCAGGTAAAATAATAATTATATGTAAATGATGTGTATATTTGTCCCAAATAAAGTTTTTTGAATTGAATTTGAACTGAATTGAATCAGATACATGACTTAACCCACAGGGTAAGCAACTGTATTTTTTCGTCACCCAAAGTGCAAATATCTGCCTATGAATTCAAGACCCCACTTTGGACACATGGGCTACCTGCTACTAGGATTTACACAACACTTTAAAAAACGGTGTTTAAAATATTGGGTGTATCATACAGCGTCTAGATGCACTGATTTATCTGAAAGCGATTCACCTGTTTTCAAACACACACACATCATATTAATTATCTTATTAAATGCCTGATCAGGGATCTACTGCCAGCTCAGCTGGAAAGGTATTTATATTTTAATTATTATTGAAATCTCTTAGGACTTTGCTGCACAATATTTTTAAAGGTATTTACTCAGCAACCATTAACCTTATCCAATTAATAATGTTCTACCTTTATTAAAAAATCCTCCTTGTGCCTTAACGGAGACAATCTGGCGCAGTGTTGCCACTCATTAGCATGTGTAGCGTAGCGGCAGTGCGTCTGTCTCCATAGTTGTTTATTCCACTCCTGCATATTGTTATATAGCGCCTTTCACAACACAGACTCTCCACTGCACTTGCCAGGAGTGTGTGGCAAACACCCACTGCATTATTCGTACGACGCAATGCATAGGATGGAGAAAAGAAATACGAAGAGCAGAGGATAAGAGAGGCTGAAAAAACTCCAGAATCAGGAGAAAAGAAAACCCCCTTGGGGTCCAAAGTCCACTGGCTGCCCCCCCCCCAGGCATGCTAACATTATACTGAACAAGGAGAATGAGGCTGCTTTAATAAAGGCAGGGAGTGAACTGTGATCATAGTCAGTGAGCCGTCAGTGAGCCAGATCCCCAGGCAGCAGACCGACAGCCTGCCCGCGGGGTCGCAGACCGAGAGCCCAAGGTTCGTCCCGTCCCACGCTCTCTGCTTCCTGGGTGAGGCTCCCGACTCCAGGCAGCAACCCCAAGCTGGATAAACTATTGCAGCAAAGCAGCAATTATCCAAGTTGTCTTAAACAGTCTAAAGCCTGCCTATTGACATTTGAAAATAATTTTTATGTACAGTTACGTCAACGGCACGATTCAGCTTGCTAGGTTAAGCGTCACTCTCCACAGCTCACCTCATGTCGACTGCGCAGTGGGGTTCTATTCTGTGACCCCCCCGCCTCTCCTGGTCCCTCCCTGAGTTGGGGTGCTGGTACTGACACTGTCTTTGCGCTGCCCCCTCTCTGCGCCGCCCCCTGTCTGCGCCGCCCCCTGTCTGCGCTGTCCCCTCTCTGCGCTGCCCCCTGTCTGCGCCGCCCCCTGTCTGCGCTGCCCCCTCTCTGCGCCGCCCCCTGTCTGCGCTGTCCCCTGTCTGCGCTGCCCCCTCTCTGCGCCGCCCCCTGTCTGCGCTGTCCCCTCTCTGCGCTGCCCCCTCTCTGCGCTGCCCCCTCTCTGCGCTGTCCCCCGTCTGCACCGCCCCCTGTCTGCGCTGTCCCCTCTCTGAGCCGCCCGCTCCGCTGGTCTCCCCGCTACGGACACCTGCCTCCCCAGCTGGTCGTCGGTCCTGTGCCATGCTGCCGGACTGAGGTCAGAGAGCCATGTCACGCTGCCATATACCAAACACTCAAGCTGCAAATACTGGCCTAAATATACATATATAAATAACGTAAAAATTATTTATATATGAAAAAATATTTTAACATGTATAACGGCATATATACTGTGAATACACTGGATTTTTTTCATTTGTTCAAAGTGACAGCCAGTCCCTGGAGCAACTGGAGGTTAAGGGCCTCGCTCAGGGGCCCAACAGTGAGGCTACTCAGCTAGCCTTGGGATCTAAACCGATGACCTTCCGACCACACACGGAACGCCCTTGACCCGCCAAGCCACACACCAGCCAAAAAACAAGAACCGCACAAGGTGCATTCAACTAGCTGGGAAATAAATGGTATATCACTCGAATGAAACGGGGGGGAAGTAGCAAGCAGTATATGTAGGGCTTGCAGTGTACAGAGCGCCCCCTACTGCCCTGAAGGAGGAGAGAAGGACTAGGATGAGCGAAGACCTGCAGAAGCTGTCAGACACCCTCCGACAGCCCTGTTCCTGTCCGCATGCTCAGCTACATGCCTTCTGGAGCCTGCTCATTAGCACGCGCCATTAGCATGTGCATTATAATTAATTTCACATCTGTCACAGTTAATTACATACAGCGCGGCACAACAGATCTGATGCGGGATACGTTTCCCAGGGGTTCAAGTCAATCAATAACAGCTCGCCGTTCCCTCCAGAGGCAAAAATAAAGATAAAAAAAGTGAACTACAATAGTTACACCCGTGTTTCTGAAAAGCCTAAAGACTCACCTCCTCTGCTAATAAAGGGTTCTGCTATTTTAAATAAATGAAAATGAAATAATTTTATTGATGCACTTTTAGCTGCCGTCGAGTTGCAGTATTTTAATCGCAGCACGCCCGTTATATTTATTTTGTTTCATCAGAAGCGTGACAAATATCTGGAACGAGATTTTGAATCAGAAAGAGCACTTCAGAAGCAGCCTCAGGAACATAAGTGCTGTGTCTGTGTATGAGTGACTGAATGTTCCCCACATCGGGCATGATTTGCTCTTCTTCTTCCTCTTCCTCTCTTGCCTCAGTTGTCACGCAGCTCCCAGGAAGCGCGGAGATGGATGTGCTGTAAAAGCCCGGCGATCCACTGGCCTCCCCGCTGAGCTGCCCGCGCATCCCGTCTCAAGCCTCTCCACCCGCGTCCTGCTAATTGCTCCCTCAGTTACTTAAGCCAAGGATTTTAACTACCTCTGAGTGGAGACTTCAAAGCCCTGTGACACGGAATACAGAAATATTCAGGCTTTAAATTATGCGGGTGGTTTCACACACCTCCAGGATCTGGAGACGATACGGAAGGGCCTTCACCTTCTGAAGGGGACGCCGAAGCGGGCCGCGACTCGACGCTCCCGCTCCCCGCCGGGATGCGAGAGGACCGCAAGCGGCACGTCAAGAGCGCCGAGACTCGCCTGTTCCGGCAGGAGCCGTTTTAATGTTGAAACGACGACAACAGAAGTGGGTATTTATGGGGCGCGGTAGTGACAAACGGGGGGGGGGGGCGGGGGCACCCGGTCGGCAGGGCTAGCTGCGTTTTATCAAACATAACGGGGCTCTGAGGGACACAAAGTGAGCAGGACTTATACCGAGGACTACAGAGAGGACCAGTGTGATTGGAGGGATTCTGAATGTCGAAACATTTCATTTAGCAGACGCTTTTATTCAAAGCGACATAAATTTTTGAGAGAGCGGGGGTCGGACAGTGCCGGGAGCAGCTGCAGATTACAGGCCTTGCTCAAGGGCCCGGATGAGAGCACAAGTTGTGAACCAGCAACCTTCTGATCACAGGCACAGCGTCCGAACCTGCTGAACTACACACACCTCCTCCAATGGGGTCTCAGATACCCAAATCACATAAAGCATAAAGCACAAACAGCATGTAAGGAACTAAAACTATCCTCAAAAGTAATAAAGTGCTTCTGAAAACAGGCAATAGGTTCTTCATTATCTGAGGCTAAAATAACGGATTGGTAATTAATTTGCATTTTAAAAAGCTGTGATGCAAAGGTTAATTAAGAGTAGAATTCCACCTGTTTATACTGCCTACAATGTCAATATTATACTCAAAGGTTGCTGGTTATGAATATTGTTTTCTAACAACTAAACATAACAAAAATAAATAAATCATCACCCCCCCCAACAGATGATGTCAGTTAAAGTGATAAATATGCATTACCAGTCAAAAGTTTTCGCACTAAGATTTTCTGCATTTGCATGTTATCCACTTAACATTTACTAAAAATACATGGAATATTAACAAATAAATTTGCAGTATGTTTACCATTTCAGTACCTTCATTTGCTAGAAAATGTCATATCTTTGATTCATCAATGTAATCTCCTCTATCAGTTATAACAGCAGAGATAATTCAAGGCATTCTTTCTACAAGGGACATTAAATACTGCTCTGTTTCAGAGGGTGAAACGCCTAACTAGTGCTTTTAAAGTTAAAGGACAGCCGAGAATCTGACTACGCCATCACTACACAACCAGTTAATAGGATTTCAGACATGCGATATGTTACATACTCTTTCGATGTTAAGGAAACTTGTTTTATTTGACTTATATTTTCATTTATAGTTGTTCACTCAACTTTGCAATGCTTGATGTTCATGAAATAAATGGAAAATTTGTTAATAAATAAATAAATTTTGTAGTGTAACAAAAAAGTGAATCTTCTGAACTTCAAGGTGGCAGAATGAGGATATTAATGAAATATCTGATGGCAGGAATGAGAACTTTCAGCATTCAGTATGAAAATGGCACCCAAATGAATGCATTCAGGAGACTCAAAACTGGACAAGTACGAGTTTGGTTTCTGGTCCCTCCATCACTGAAGATACCCGTCACTCCATCGAAGCCTCAACTCTCCCTAAGCTCACTGCTTGCAAGGTTCAGGATACCCCAGGCTCACTATTCCTAAGGCTCGACATACCCCAGGCTCATGACATCCAAGGTTCAGGATACCCCAGGCTCAGTACCCCCAAGGCTCAACATACCCCAGGCTCATGACATCCAAGGCTCAGGAAACCCCAGGCTCACTACCCCCGAGGCTCAACATACCCCAGGCTCATGACATCCAAGGCTCAGGAAACCCCAGGCTCACTGCCCGAAAGGATCAGCACATCCCAGGCTCAACACGCCCAAGGCTCAGAATACCCCAAGTTCACTGCTCCCAAAGCTCAGCATACCCTAGACTCAATAATACCCAGGCTCAAGATACCCCAGGCTCAGAACACCTGAGGCTTACCATTCCCACTTGATACCCTCAGGCATTCTGTGCCTTAAATACAAAGCACACACTGGTCTGAGGCCACACATGACAACTGACAGTATGATGGAAAACCCTGCAAACACTCCAAAGATCAGCTCACGTTGCCAAAATTCCTTACAATATCTTGGTGCCACCAGAACGATCTTTCCTTAACTTACTTTGTATATTTCTGGTTATCCTGGTTACTAAAATAAAAAGGTTTTTTCCTATTTAATCTCCCTTAGCTAAGACTGCACCTACTCCCAAAATCTCACAGTATGACTATAAATTATATTTAAAAATGTTAAACTTTTTAAAACTTGAATAAAGCCTTTTTCAGGAATGTTTTTCAGACCCAGAAATACAATATTTCAATTTGTCAGAATTATTGTTTTTGTCCTTGTTAAAGACTAAATAATTGAATCCATCCTTACTGTTCTGCTCTCCGGTCCCCTTTGTGGACATAAGTCCCAGCACCCCTGGCGGATGGAACTTGTCGCATGACGCATTTTGATTTTATTTATTTTTCCTTTCAAGGTCTGGCTGAAGCAGACGGGCGACGGAGCAGGAACTGCATCGAACTTCAGATGCCTTTTAACATGGGATCCCTGTTGAGTTTAATTAAAACTCATGGGGCTACAGTTCATATATCCGGGCGAATGCTAATGCTAAGTCCCGTCATTAGGGGCCTCCTATCTGAGGTGGGGTATCACAAGGCAGATGTAGACATATCTGAAGAATGAATGTGTCCCTTTTCCTGTCCAGAGGGATGTGAGAGCTGGTTTTCTCTTATGTATACCTTAAAGAAAAAGTACTAATCCATTCTTGTTTCATGTCATGAAACAATCTGTCACTTCTTTGTAACACTCACACAAAGTTGGCCAATTTACCACAGAAAATGCAAGCTAACGACAGCTATAGATCACTTTTGTAATTACTCCTTTACATGTTTGTTTTAGGGGACTGATGACCTTGAGTTCTTTGCTTTATAGAATTATGCTGTTTGAGACCTTAAATTTACATCTAATACTTCTACTGAATTCTTCAACTGATAAGGCCTGGTAGATGTTTATCTTCTGCATTCAGAAACACATAAACACCAGCACCATCAACCTCTTTTTGTCTGTATCTGAAGGTATGCATTATAGACAAAACCTTAAAAAAGCATTCATAAGTTCTATTTAGCCAGACAACAGATTTTTGATATATACATTTAAATGTTAATTACTATGTACATACGGATGCTAATTTTAATTCAGGAAGCATTTATTTTCAAAGGTAAACAGGACACACTGGTAACTTAGTATTTTAATTTTTAAAATGCAAATTGTATTTCTATCACATTTGTATTAGAGCTGCAATACAAAAGTGCCCATCGGCGGACAGAGACAAATGACTCGTGCAAAATCAAAAGTCATCCTCTAGGGAATAAGTACGCGTTTAAATGACAGGGGGAAAAAATGCAATTATGAGAAACATCTGAGAGTCTCTCAGCCACAGCTGATAGTGACCCAGGGCTAGCGATGGCACGGTAGGGCACCGCTGAGGGCACAGCACTGGAGAAGGTGCCGAGGTTGGTACATATCCACCCAGGCTGAAGGTCTGCCCAGCGTTAGCTCTCTGCGATCTCAGGTTCAGGCAACCTGAAGGCAGCAAGACGCGCGGAACCAGCTAATTATGTCAATGATAGAATTCCATGAAGACTCTAAACGGGAAGAACATTCTGCCGGAAAACGATGCCGTTTGCATGCATCCGGCAAAACTAATCACTCTCGCCTTCTAAAGTTGGCAGCTTGCATTTAATGTTATTAATTTAGGCATATGAAGACACATCCCAGTTCCAATACATCATATGCCATTAAAAGTTGCATTGAAATGCTCATTAAACTATGCAGCGTAAAGATGTACGTAATGACATAATCATAATCATAAAACTCAACATTTGCACACTGCACTTTAACAAATTTACACACGATTTCTCCCAATTATTGTCTCAACACAATACACACAAGGTGCAAGATATATATTCATTTATCTATATCTGGAGTGCTTATCCAGGACATCCTGCAGTGTATCCCAGAGAGTAGTGGACATGAGGGAGGGGAACACCCAGGTAGGGAGCCAACCAATCACAGGGCTCACACACTGTGTCCAATCGAGAGACACCAATTAGCCTGACTGCACACAGTTAGACTTTGGACGGATTCTGGAGTTTCTAGAGGAAAGTGGGAGGTCATGCAAGCTCTACACATGCAGAATGACGCTGGGATTCGAACCCAAAATCCTAGAGGTGACAGGACGATATCCTGTCCACTAAACAACCCCAAAAAATATCAATAATATAGCAATCTTGATTTTAAAATAAGGGCGTAACAATAAATTGTTAATAAATAAAAAAATAATAATAAAAAACGCATTGCTTTTTATATATATATTTGCAAACGTAAACCAATTATGACAAATTACACATTACAGGCAGCATATGAGGATGTTTTTAAAATCTTAGAGAAAAGGCACCTTTAATTATGCAAAGATCACGCTCATAAATGTCTTTCACGCTGGCTTTTATTAACTCGGAGTAAGGAAGCTTTCAACAGGGTACCTTCAGTTTGTCTGAATGCTTTAATAATCTACCGGGAGACAGTTGGCTGCCAAAAGTAATTATCTGTAAGTGAGAAATCAGGCTACGGCGAAGAACAAAGATCAGCGCGGCTCCAAAGTTACATATCAGCTCGTGTTCTGTGTGAAGAGCAGATGGCCACTGTTTAAGTTACAATCCGGAAATATAGGTATCAACTTCAGTGCAAGGCTGATGTATAATTGGACAACGGAATTTCAGGAAGGCCTTTATTTTTCATGATTATTTTTGTAAGACAGTGGGAGGGTGTGGACACCCTAGCTGAAGATTTCACTGATGACGTAGATCAGTATTTTATTGTGCACAAGTCATATACACATCGCACTATGCACTTGCAGCCTCGTGTGCAGCCCGCGCGTGATATCGTGCTCTGTTTTGCACTTTAAGTTCTGTGAAAACTCACTCACTTTCTGTACATCAGGTCGTGGCCCTGGAGAACTCTATTTCATGCCACACCACACCTATATGACCAAGGTATGACCAATAAAATCATCTTGACTTGACTACCTCTCCTCTGGTCTACAGAAAAGTAATCACTCCACAAACCTGGTGAAATGAACTTGTCTCCAGTTTTAACCCAAAGTAATTAGACAGATACTAATAATTTATGAAGCAGTGTGGCAATAATAGTTTTAGTCAACCTTCTTGTGTTCTGAGGAAGCCTTGACGTTCTCCCACACGTGGGCTCGTCAGAAGTCTGAGCCTGGCTGTGTCACTTTCCGCGCTGAAATCCGCCGCTCCGCGACCCTGGAGGAATTTTCGTACTGTTCCTCCTTCCGACACACTCAGCCAATTAATGAGATCATCAGAAATGCGGGTAAGTTGTTATTGTCTTAAGAGGGCTCTCATGGGACTCTTCCCTTCGCGGGTTTCTCCTGTTGTAACTCGAACCCTAAACAGGCGATGACACGTACACGCCGGAAAATGAAAAACCAGTAAAAAGAAGCAAGGAATTCATGCTCCTTCTTTATTAAACTCAGTTTCGAATGCAGGAAAGACGTAATCGCTTGAATGTACCTCAAGGCTACCAATTAAATGCTAACATTCCCAGTAGAAATATATTCAAAGCAGGAACTCAGCGGTCTTTGAAGGCAGCCCATGCCAGCATGCCATCTTCACTCAATGACATTATCGTCTGATTTACATTCAAGGCTACATTCTATAGGCCAACCTGTCGGAGTGGGTGAAGTGGTCCGATTGTGTTACGGTGGCAGAACTGTCCCCCTAGTGAGAGGACCTTAAGGAAACCAGACACTAATGAAGGTCTAACTGCCCTAGCCCTGTCCTTTCACAGGAATACAGGTGAGTCTAAAGTGGAGCTGGGAAACGTCCTACCTTAATAGGCGTTCTGCAAAAAAAAAATGACCAAAAAAAAAAACTGTTATGTATAGCCTTCAGGTAACTTATGATTCTTGACAAAAAAGTTAGACAGATAAAAAAAATCAACACGAAAGACTGAGAGATAGTCAAGTCAATAATTCCGAAGTTTTTTTTTTTTTTTAATGGCTAACACGGCGCACATAATGAAGCCAATGGTAATTGGATTGAATACATCCGGGAGCCATGGATTAAATCTGAGGAGGGAGAGTAACATAATGCATTTAAATGAGGGCACCGCCAAGTTTATTGCGTGCCCCACCACAACCGAACAGAGCACCTATTCAGGACACGCCGGATGTGTGGGAACATTACAAACGGCCGAGCCGACGGCAAAAACGCAGTGTGGAAATGACATACATGCCGCCTGGTAAGGACATCACGTTCCGCAGCCGCGGTTACCTGCAAAAACAGGACAGAGCGAGCGCTAAATATCCATACGCACGTGGTTCAAACCTGTTTTTGTTCCCCGGGAAGATCGGAGACTTAAATGATTTTTGATTTATCGGAATTCCCTTTTCCTTACAGATATGTGCTTTTTTTTTACTATCAACAATTTCATGCATGAGATCAGATAATTTTGTTAATTGCTATTCATGCAAAATACCTCAAATCGGCTTACACTGGGACCTGACAGGCTACGCGGTTTAAGCGTAATTATTTCAAAAAGCGGGGATGACAACGTGATGGCATTTGCATATCCCTCCTTCTCAAACGCTTGGGGAACAAAAGACGCCTAGCGCGGGGTAATGAAGGTTGTTCAATGTGAATTTTAAACGTCTGCCTTCAATACAGCACAACACAAAAAAGTGCCATTTTCAAAGGCAAATATGGACTTTGATGTCAACATTCAGACGTGATGCGAGAAATGTTAGATATTATTCATCACGTTCAATCTTTGCCATTAGACATTAAACCCAGAGCCACAAACTAAAATGGGCTTGGATATCACATAACTTTCAGTTAACCTTAAGTAATTCATAAATAATTACTATAACAATAAAAAAAACACAAGTCTTGTTTTATTATTTTTTTTTCTTCAAAAGAAATATCAAAATCAGTTCTCTTTTATCCCCAGCAGGGATTAAGGAAAGGAACTGTAGAAGTAATGTCAACATATAATTGTATGTTTACAGTGTATAATCATTTTTGAAATGCAGTATTTAATATATTATTGATATCAAACAAGGTCTTTGATTTGCAGCGAGTTCAGCAGGGACTGCTGCACAGCCCAGCTCGTTATGAAATTGCCAGATATCAGATTGTTTATTGTTCAACATGCCAAAAATGATTCTTAAGAGGCAAGTTGCGGGTAAAGATGGCAAAAGTTTTAGCTCCGCTCATCTTCATTTAAACGTGAAATTGGGTCATTCTTTCCCAGCAAACTTAATGCCTAGTGAAATATGCATGCGGAGATATGTCATCCTTTCCAGCCCGCGACCGTCTGTGCTCAAAACATCCTCTGAAAAGGGGGGGAAAAAAATGATAAATGGATATAGACTTTATACCCTAAGGACCAGTTGGCAGTTGTTTCCCGGAGGCAGAGATCGAAAGGTTAGGGGTGTCGTTAGCAGACCGTGTAGAATGATTCACCTGTTGTGTTTTATTAAGAGTAAAAGCACCAGGTGACCCGATGTGAATGCATGAGGATGAGCTGCCGATCGTCACCAGGCCGCTGTGGGGGTGGGCACGCCCAGCC
>JAABNY020000015.1:3262422-3274633 GCA_015164015.2 Brevimyrus niger
ACTTTGAGGTATATATAAAAAAAAAAAAAAAAAAAAAAAAAAAAAAAAAAAAAAAAGAGATTATTAAAAAGAGGGGGGGGGTTTTTTGGCGGGCCCCCCCCCCCCCCCCCCCCCATTCCCATAAATATGTGGCACTGACACTGGAACGTAGGAGCCATATGTCTATGCTGATTAGGCTCAACGCTGAGAGCCACAAGCTGACTCTGTGTCGGGCCTCTAACACTAACTCACAGCAGAGGCCTTTACCCCAGGACCAGCTGCCCTTCGCTGACGTCACACTGATCGTGGCGGATTGTCGCTATATCCACCCAGATACGAACTCCGAGATTGTCGGTATATCCACCCAGATACGAACTCCGAGATTGTCGGTATAACCACCGAGATACGAACTCCGAGATTGAGCGGAAGTATGTCAGCCCTTTGCAGAACACATTTACGGGTTTTTAACTATCATTGAAATCGTTATAAATGCGCTTAGTGGGCTGTACGGTGGATCGACGTGAAGCCCTGTCAACCCTAACTCCCCCCCCCCCCAGGCAGACGAGTTTCACTCCGTACCCCAAGAATCCTTATCTAGTCTTTAATGAATGGCTTAAGCATTTATTTTATGTATTGATTTATTGTCTGTTTACTTGCATTACCCTTTGTTTTGATTATTTCTACCTTAAATGACGCTTTACTTGCCATTCATACAAATACTTCTTCCGTCTTGGCATTCCCTGTCATGCTCCATTGTTGTATTTCTTTCCAGGGTCCCGAACAAAGAACTGTCCCCTTACACGGACCCATAAAGGTTCCATGTTCTTTTATCTACCGGTGTGTATTGCAGCTTCCACGTTGTCCTGCATCTTTGTCAGTACCCTGATATTCTACTTTTCATCCGCAGTCCAAAACCACGCAGGTAGGTGACAATGTGTCCTGAAATTTCCCACAGTGTATGACTGTGTGTGCCCTGCGACGGACTGACTTCCCTCCACGGCGTCCCCCTGTCTTTCCTGGGATTGGTTCCAGGAACCTTGTACTGGATGCAAGGTTACAGCGAACGGGTGGATAAGTGTTGCCTAAAAAGAAACACAGGAACCGAAAGACTGGATGTAAACCCGAAGAATCACGTACGTTACCACCGCCCCTTGATTTCTGTTAATTGGAACATCAGACATTTCTAACCTTTTTTTTTTGCTTTCCTTTCTGTGGCCATCAACAGAGAACAATAACATGAATGAAGCAGACACACTTTGTAAACCGTATTAAGCGGCGATCGCCCATATCTCTGAGGCCTCATTTGCATCACACAGGCCCGCAGATCAACAGACACACAAAGGAGACGGGCTTTTGTTACGCATTTGTAGTCATTAGGGGATGTTTGTAGGCGCGGCGAGTATGAAAGGTGTGCACAATGCAGGTATCAAAGGGCCACAGTCATCAGGCAGATTAGCGGGGGGCCCCGTCAATCGCGGTGCTCGGAAAACGCTTCGGTGTACGTAGGGCTGGGATCGCGGCGACACAAACGCTTGCAGTTGAGGCCTGAGGTTTACCCCTTTGAAGGTTAGTCATTTAATTCAGTATGCTTGCTTTGATCTTTAGTGCATCGCCGCTGCACAACAGGGACGCCCCACGTCCCAGGCTTGCGGGGACCTTAGCGGGATTGCCATGGCGATTCCTCCTCGTCTCCTGGCGAGGCTGCGAACGCGGCACAAAAACGACACGGGCTGAGACCCCTGATCAGGGGACGGAGCTTAGAGCGTTTGCTTCTGCGGCAGCAATAAATTAGTCATTAAAATATTGACATGACATAGATCAACACACACAAATCGTTTATCAGGCTTAAGGAAAGCTTATAAGGTATTATAACCTCACGAACACCTTATAAAAGCTCAGTTATGAAGTTCCTTTGCTCCTTAAACACGTTCGCCCATTTCTCTGACTGGTGCCGTGCTTCGCTTAAGCGACTGACGGCAAGACCGGGCTTCGGGTCAGATTAAACCGGACTTATGTTCATGACATAGATCAACACACACAAATCGTTTATCAGGCTTAAGGAAAGCTTATAAGGTATTATAACCTCACGAACACCTTATAAAAGCGCAGTTATGAAGTTTCTTAGGTCTTGGAATAAAACTGAGTTTCAAAGCGGCAGATTTAGTCAGTAGCTCCTGCGGATTGATATTTTCCATCGTACTGCAGGCGTAACTTGGGAGAGGCCCGGTCAGATACGCCGGCGCTCATCTCTGATGGAGCTCTGTGAGGACAAACCGTGACCCATCGGCTTCAAGGCCAGCGGTTGACACTCTCTGTAGTCTCATTGATGGTCTCGGCTGTGAACTCCCAGGCGGTTCTCCACCACGGAGGGTGGGTGGCTAACAAAGGCCTTGGCTAAAGTCCACCGCCTACTTTGAAGTTCCGGGGTTGTGTTCCTTCATCTGTATGCGGAGCTTAAAGCTCGGCGTTCACGGGAACTGCTCAAGGATAATTCACTCTCCCGCCGTCCTTTGGTCCTCCTCAGTGGATTGACTTGTCACGGAGGTCTTTTGAGCCGACGTTTCCACTTCCTCGATGACGCCGTCGTCTCTGACAGACACGGTTCTCGCCCCAGCCTGCACCTGCCCCTCCACCTCTTCTTCTGTCCCGACCTGATATCCGGTTGCCTCCTGATGCCCGAATAGCAGCTGGGAGTCACACACCATCTCCTCAGTCCTCACAGTCCTGGGGCTTCCCAGAAGTCCAGGAGAACATCTCTGCGAGCCGCATCTACTGTCAAATCTGCTGCTTCAGGGTCTCACTGTAGGACGTCTTATAGAGCGTTTCTCCCTTTGGAGTTTTCAACCTTCCAGAAACCAGGGACCCCCCCCCTCCCCCCAAATGAAAGCAGGGCACGACTAGGGATCCCCTACTATTCTAGTAGTTAACCCACAGTCTGCATTTGCTTGCAGGAAATACAGTCCCACTTTCTGAAAACAACATGCTTGGAGTGTTAAAATCAATCCAACCGTCGACGACTGCTTGTCCAGTAGATCGTCAGGCTGTGAACCTGCACTTATCCTAGAGAGTAGGGTCTGGTACACCCACGACATGATGTCGCAATGAGGTACAGTACCCTAGAAACTCTCATTGTCTTCTTATAACCTCTTATGGTTACGTTACTGACACTACTCACAGTAATGTTTTTAAGTAGCTGGCAGAAAGTCAGCTTTTACCTATAACTTTACAGCCTGTATCGAATGTGGATAAACGACTCCGCAGTGGCACCTCGGTGTGAGATGAAGGGATGCATCTTTTCTGACTTTCTTCCCCCAAAAGGTGCGCGGGATCTGAAATGCGCGAATGTGATCCGATGCCAGGAAATCGAAGATCAATATTTAATCGTTTTAGTGGCCCTCAAATTACGCTTGACTAGCCCATCAAGGACCCACATGGACTTGGGGGCAGAGGGGTTAGAAGAACGGACAAGCAAGATCAAATGAGGACGACGTGTGAGAATTCGAGGTCCCTCAAGATCACGGAGATCCCAAAGGGATCAGCGGGAGCACCCTGTCCCTCCGCTTTCACAGCTTCGTAATCAGCCGGCCGCAGACGAAACATTCCCTGATCATCACGTCGCTGCAACCTTAGAGCGGGAATCCACAGAGTCAGCCTCCACGTAGATCTCATAGATCATGTCGCTGAAGGTGATGGAGGAGAGCAATGCCGAACTTTTGACTCAAGCAGCTTGCCCATCATGGCCAGGAAATAGCGTAACACGTCATTAAATAAACCATGCAGTGTCGACACGGGGAAATACGGCCCTGCACTGCCTTAAAACCCATCTCACAGAAGAATACACACAACGTAAGAAGGCGCGGCTTCAAGTAAATGTATGTGGAACAAACGCGGCGACCAAAATCTCACCGCAATCAATCCTAAATCGGGCATAGAAACCACTCCACTCTTACCCTTTATTTATTATTTATGTTTACGAAAATCCCACGGCTACCGTTCTCCATGGCTTTTTAAATATGACAAAACATAATCTTCTTTGGGAGAGGGAATTGAAAGCGGCAAAAAGAAAGCGTGCGGGCGGCGCCACTCCGTTCCGTCTAGCTTGTCCTGTCCTTTGTTGCCCAAAGTAGTCAATTAGCAAGCATGGCCGGGGGAGAAGTGACACCGGCGAACGCTACTGATGGTGTTCGGGATCTGCGCTGGCGTGTATCCAAGGCGACGCCTCTAACGCTCGACGGGGCGCCGTGGCTGTAAACGCCGCCAGCCCATTGCTACAGGAGCGGCCATTTACCCCCCACCCCCACCCCCCGCCAGGACCCCTGCCTTCCAGTAACACAATACCTCGCGGGGGGGCTCCTTTGTGTTATTTTCTGTTTATTCGGTCGACGGTGGTGCCGGGGAAGGGGGGGAGTCATTCTGCTCAGGTTTGATGTGTTTTCTGAAGCTTTCTGTCTGTCGTTTCATCTCCCTTCTCTCCCGGCAAACCTACATAACTCATCCGCAGCGACACCCCCAGCGCGCAGCCCCGAATGAAGCTGACTTAACTTGGAAGAAGTTTCCACCAGAAATGAGCCTGTCTAATTACAGCGGGGGGAGGGGGGGTCACACGGTCACGTGGGTGCTGTTCTGGTGACCCACAATCGATGACGCCGTTAAGGGTATGCCCCCCACCCCCCCTCGCTGTTTACATCCATTGACAGGGAGGATTTATATAAAACACAAAACATCTGCAGACGATTATCCTCACCATTGTGATGCCCCGAAATGTGATTCATTTTATCATCACGACTGATGTCCTTAGGATATGAAATTTCAATTGCAGTGATCCATCGCCACGGCAACACCAGCATCCTTCACATGGGCTTTTTGTTTTTTCATTTTTGCAGGAATAACAATTAGCCTAGGTAACATCGTAACGTGTAAACGGTACCAAAAGTTAAGACAATGTTTCGTTCCCTGAAGTATTTCAAAACTAAGACTGTAAATTCTATTTAAGTTGCTTTCCTGCATATGGGTGGGTGAGCAGTGGGTCTGAGGCCAGGCATCTGTACTGGTGACTTGGAAGATTGCCAGTTCGAATGCTGCGACTCCCAGGAGTGATTCTACTCTGTCGGGCCCTTGAGTAAAGGGCCTTAATCTGCGACTGCTTCAACCTGCGTATGATGTTAACCTACATCCAGCCCTGCAGGCAGGTCTTCTAGCTTCCAGGGAAGATGTGGGTGTTGGTGGTTGGATTGACACTCGCGCTGCCCCGTTCAATTCAACACAGTGTGGTGTTGAGGTGTCACCCGTGGCCCTGGGGTCCTCATTCCTGAGGGGGTGGGGGCAGCATTGTGCATTTCTTACCCTGCATACATTTCTGAGGAACCCACTGAAGATTTGCGTGGGTTTCTCTCGTACCCGAAACATCATTCATCCAGACACGAGGCTGCTTCTCATGTTTGGCTGACGAACGCAGCTCATCTCCTAAACAGCTCCACGCCACCTCACCGCCTGGGTGGATTGGCACGCCGGACCACCTCTGTCTTGGTGCCATGCTGTTATCTTTTTTTAATGCTAACAGTCATAGTTAATTTCAGGTACCGCAGGGGAACACAGGAACGCAGCATTGCAGACCCAGGCGTACATTAGCAGTGATGCTAATTATCCGCTGCCAGCAATTTCAATGCAAATTGAGAGTTTGATTATATACTTTGTGTGCATGTGGGTGAGCAATGCTCAGGTTCTAATGGGGACCTTCTCCGCGAAAACAGGGAACCTGAAAAACAGACACCAAGTGCTAAAATTCTGTCTTTCGTCCAACTTTTTTTTCTTTAGTTCTGCCAGAAAACTGCTACAGATCAATAACTGCATTAAATCCAGACTCCACGGTAAGTCCCCACAAAAAACAGCAACTTGTGTGTGTCTGTGTGTTTGTGTTTTTCTTTTTTTTTTTTTAAACGTGAGGTGTAGGTTAATGCTCAACACACTCCTTACTCCTTCGCGAATCCGTGAGTGTCGTTCATGAATAAACACACCAGAAGAGCTTCTCATTCCACTACCCAGTACGTCTGGGTTCATGTTCAACCAGAAATGGCAGTTTTGGAATCGATTTTCTGAACCTGGCTGTGCTATTCAGGGTCATGGGGGGTCTGGAGTCTATAGGCACAAGGCAGGGAACAACCCAGGATGGGGCGTGAACCCACTACAGGACATCCATACGCCACTCACTCACACACGCCTATGGGCGATCTGGCAGCTCTTATGCCGTGTTCCATTCAAACTCATAACTCGGGTTCTTAGTCAGAAATTTCAACTGTAACACCCCTGAAGCCAGAATACCAACTTGTGAATCCACACAACCCCAAGCTCAGAATCCAAGATGGCCGCACTCTGTACCAACAGGTGTGAAAGTTTAGTCCTGTTTATTAGCACTTACGTGTTATTGGTGTCCACGCGTTGCTACAGTGTTTTCATGGGCAAAATACCGCATAATGTGCTGATACCCAGTAAGCCTGTTTCATTAAGCTTTCTTGCTCAAGACGACAACTTGTACTCCAGGCTACGTGTAAGTAAATGAAGGGAAAGACCCTTTATACTGGGGTCAATTAAGTCCGACAAGGTATCTGGCTAAGCAAGAAATCTTGCTTATTGTCACGGGTCCCCCGGTATTGTTAAATAGCTTTCCAGCTTGCTGTACTGTGTCTGATGTCGTTCCCAGGACCGAGTTCCAACCTCCGAGGTAAATGGAATGCAGCGCCGTTAACTTGTGTGGACTGTGGAGGGTTAACTAAAGTACCTGGTGGAAACCCCATCACGACGTGGGGACAACACGCAAACTCCACACGCACGGAGCCATGACGGAGACTCGAACCCTGGTCCCAGAGGTGCGTGACAACAGCTATAATCACTGCACCAGTGCGCCATCCCAAGGTTTAAAAGAGAACTGCGGAATATACTTTTTTTTTGCCATTTGTTCACTTTAAGAATGTAATGGATTAATTTTATCAGAGTGATACTGCAACATGACTTTATTTTTAAGGTCTTTAAGTTTGGCCACTATTTTAGACTCACAATATGCAACTGTAGTTCACCGTTAATGTAATGTAGTCACTATTTTACATTTATAACATGCACACTGTAGTTCACTTGCTGTACTTTACCCAGTACTTTAAGTCTATAATCTACATACCACAGTTCCCAGTTACTGCAATTTTCACACTATATCGCTCCCATAAGACCCATACTGTGGCATATTCTTACAATTTCCAGCTTTTATCTACGCTATACTCTCCCTGCCAGTAAGATTGCCGCAGCAGATATTTTGCTCCAGAGGTCCATCATAATAAATTAAAGAATAAATCTGCAGTCTACTTAATAAATCTCAGCCCACCACGCTATACTACTCATCCCTTGTTGCCCTGTATTAATTATTTCAGAACTTGCAGGTGCAAATAGTAATGTTTACTCAATCCTCCATTGTATTAATTAAGCGGAGTCTCTGCAAAATGCATAAATCATGAACAGGCAGAGATAAGATGAGGGTATCAGGGCGTATCAAGGCAAACACTCTGAAGAATAAGAGACGTCTTGCTTTTGACCTCATTCTCCACTTGTTACCTTTAGAGACCCATATAAAATCATAGGCTGGCATGGAGAGACTCGCTGTTTTACCTACATAACTTAACAAAGCCGATCCAGGCTTTGCCAACTGTCCCACACCTGAAAGCATATAAATCACAGTCTTTTGGGCCCCATGTCAGGATAATAACCTCCTGACATTCAACACCTAGTAAGTTCTCAAAGCTACTCAGGGAAAGTCCTGGAAGCTGACCATAGCAGAGCCCGCTAATGGAAACGCTTATCATTCTATAAACAGCATATTTAAAACGTTTTTTTTTTATTATTATTATTATTTCATGTGCTACTGGGAAGTGTGGCACTGTGCTAATTCCCTGTGTTTACGGCCTGTTCTGCTATACACTCTTGACGGTTTAAGTCACCTAATGCTTAAAAACGCACTGAAAAATGAAAACATACATGTCAATGTAAACAAGGATCCAATGTGCACGCAAAGTATTCGCCTAGCTAATTAGATGACTTTCCGTTAAATGCGTTAGTTTGTTTTGCTTTTTTCACCCACCTGGGGAAAACTCGACCCCCATCTCGACACGATCAACATAACGTGCGCTGTTTACTTTCTGAGGCGCTCGGTGCATTCGGGAAGTTTGCGTGAAACGGGGGATGGGGGCCAGCGTTTGAAGTGCGCGAGTGCGGACGCGTTAACGAGAGAGAGGATCGGCTGCTACGAATGGTCCCAGGAATATATATACACACACACACACACACATAACGGCAAGGGGAATGAATCGGGCGCGAATCGGACGAACGATAACGCTGCACGTCCGATTTAAAATTTACGCGCGATTAGCTGAGATGGCACCACACCAGCGAACGAGCGGGGCGAAGCGTAAGCGGGAGAAACTCAGGAGCTGTGTGGCTGCACATCAAAGTGGACGAGCCTGCAGCCTGTCCGCTGGGGTCATTGTTATTCAGCACAATGGAGAGCCTAGTTTCAGGGAGGGGGGGGGCTGTAGATTGTATGATTGAGCGTTTGAAGGCCAGGATTATGAGCGATTCCTGCTCGTCTGAGAAACTGCTGCTTTGCGTAGCAGGAGACTGATAACGTCTGCGCAGATTTTCATTTGGCGTTTTAATTTCTCTTGTCGTCATGTTTTATTTACATTTGTGGGCTTTCGCCTTCTTCTCCGACAGCTCACACGTCATCACATCGCTGGGGTTTTTCACGAGCGCTACGCGGTCTAAAGGGGGGTCAGTGTCGTCGGAAAGGCACAAGTGATCTGCAAAGCAGTTCGCTGGGAGAATGAAACTCTTCTCATCATGCCTGGATTTTCCAGTACAGGATATACAGCATTTAATGCGACAAACACCCCGTTTACGCGAGATGGTGGCATAAAATACATGCAGATGATGCACCTAGACGGCAGCTTTTAATTATCGCTAAACGGCAAGAGGGAAGGTGTGTCGATGTATACTGGCGTCACACCTACATCTGCGAGTGCAGATATGGAAATGTTCTCGTTTCTGAATTCACCTTCTTCTCAAATTCATCATCACTTTCACTAACATGGAGGTCCGACCGTATGTGTCAAACCCATTTGTTTGCCACATTTTGCTCTGGATTATAATGGAATATATATTAAATGTCTTTATTGAACAAGATGTGCGGCAAGTACTGTTAAGAAACGTCGCTTACTATTTGGGGCAGGGAACTGGCAGTTTAAGACAATGTGACTGTTATCAGAAGGTCATCTGTTTGAATCCCAAGGTCAGCAGAGTGATTTTTTTCCCATTGGAACCCATGGGCCCTTTACCCCCTACTGCTCCAGGGACTGTTTGACCCTGATATTCCAATTGGATGAAAGTGCCTGCTAATTGAAATCTTAATATCTCGTTAATTCGCAGAAGGAATGCAATGACAGGTTTGTAGGAACAATCCACATGTCAGGCTAGCAAAGAGGTAACCAGGATTATAAGGGAGGAGCAGGTACAAATACACATACTTATGAATAGTAACCCCCCCCCCCCACACACACACACACACACACACACACACACACACACACACACACACAAAGATTTACGGCCTACACATAGCACTCTGCCCCCACCCCAGCCCATGTGACAGATCTGCAACAAACACAAATATTTGCAGCCAGTAGTTTTGCTGCAAAAAGGCCCACCCAGGTCCACGATGAGGTTTATTTACCTCTTTCTTGTTACATGATAGAAGCCAAGTTCCTACGGAGATCTTATGTACTCAGCATTCACACCTGAGGCAGCCGTGGAGCGTGATTTGTCACCAAAAAGGCTGCAGGTCCTATTCTCCGCGGGGGGCTGCGATGTTCTGCCCCGGAGTGAAGGCGCTTACCTGAATGGCTTCGGAGAGGGAGGGAAATCAATCTTAAAAAGGGTCGCGTCCCATGCAACTGTCTGATATCAAAAGCAATAAAGAAATCGTGTGAAATAATAGAAACCAATCGCTTAAAAAGTATGGTTTAGTCTTAGTCTCACTCTGGCTGGGAACGGAGGCGATGCACAATTCATAACACAGAAACCACATTATGATTAGCTGTCAAGCTCCGAAATCCAGGACAAAAAGACCAGCGTACTGATTTGCATTTTTTTTTCTTCCCAAGGATAAAAGAGGATGATGGAAGGGGAAAAAAAAATTACCTTCCGATGAGAAACAGTGCATGGAATTGTAATTACTCTCAGGAAACATGTTTCTAGAGCCTTCCATAGTGACCCCTCGCATACCTCACATTGCACGAGTGCTTAAGACCAGAGAGGCTGGGTGGGTTTGGAAGGTACACTCCAGACAACTGCAGGTGGAAAGACCTCCCAGCAAACAGGCTGGAATGTTCTGCCATGTGCAGCCAGGAAGATTAATTGAGATCATATTAATTTTCGATATGAGGCACTCGAGAATTTGCATGCGCACCAATTACATTCAGATCCAGATATAGTGCGCCAAGAAAGTAGGCCTTTGAGCAATTAAAAAGATTACTGATAAGGCAGGGGTGCCTAATCCCACACTACGGTAGAAACTGCCACAACTCGCATTGGTAAGAAGATTTCGGAAGGGGGTTTGCGGGGACATGCGGGTGTAAGGTTTCGTCGTAATGAGGTAACATTTTAGTCAGTTCAGTTATACTTTTTTGCATATCCAGGATAATGTGACACTCTGAATCCATCTTTGGCAGAAGTTCATGGAAACCGACACTGATAATGTTTATGTTTTTCGCTTTTTCTTTTTATCTTGGGTTTGGACTGATTAGTAAATGAAAGGATAAAAACACAGTCGCGCACTTGAGACTTATTTACAGACACATTTCAATCACCCCTTTGGAAAGTTAACGCTGGTACCTGCGCGGGTTTCTCTAAGGACGGGGCTTGGCAAAGCGCGCGCCGTTTTCCGGTGCGCACCCGGGTAAAGACGCGGCTGCCATGTACCAGCTCATGAATTGAAAAGCATGCATGAAAATGAAACGACTCATTAGCGTTTACAAGCTCAGATCAGCGTGTTTAAACGCTACCTTTCATCTGTCGTCGTACGCGAAGCCCCGGGTCCGACAGCCTCCCGCTGCGGCGATGATCGGGGAACCTCGCCGTCATCCCAGCACGTGATCCCCGGGGACTCCCCTCGCCGCGCGCCGGGGTTTCGTGCCGGCCCGATTGACCAGGCGGCGTGGCCGCTAGCGCACTGCACGCAAACCCTGTGCAAAGTCTAAGTGCGCTGCTTTTAATTACTAATAAAGATGCATAATAATTTAGGGCGAGTTTTTCACGGAAGAAGTTTTTAGCATCAATCCATATGCATTACAGTAATTCAATGATATGTTTAGGATACGTTTTACATTTATGGTTTAAGAGTGAATGACCAAAATGAATATGTATTTCATTGTTATTTATTTATTTATTATTATTTTTTATTATCATTATTCATTTCTTTTCCCCAAGGTTCTGTGAAAATGCAGACTTGCTGATTATGCTTAAATATGAAGATAAGTGTGAACTGTAAATTTAACTGAAACTCAATCAAATTTTAAATGAAAATGGCCGAATGAATTAAATAATACAGTATGGTATAGTATGGTACAGTATAGTATGGGATAGTATAGTATAATAAAGTATAGCATAGCATAGTGTAGTGTGGTTTAGTGCAGTGTAGAACACCAGGTGTTTGGTGTTCCTGATTGCTTGATTATTTCATTCAGTTGTGTTGACAAGGAGCAAAAATGTGGATTGTTTGGGGTCCCCTAGGAATGTGTTGGGAAAGTCTGATATATAATATAGTAACATAGAGGGTCATAGTGAGAATGTAGTCTAATCAGAGTTGGAAATTACTAGCTGCTACAATAACGGTCTGCCCTGCCTGTAAGAAGCCCTTAAGTATCATCTCTTGAATCATCCTTTTGTCTAAACAGAATTGATTGATTTATTATTAAGGCCTACCAGAAGGAGTGGCTCCGTTTCTGCATGCATTTCAGAATAACAGACAGCAGACTGTGCGTTGTTGACAGTATACCCGAGGTTTGATCTCTGGGGAAGTGCTCTCCAGCCTTCATCAGTGAAGGGAACGTCGGCCTCCACAATAAAGGACACAGCGCCTTCACCAGTGAAGTGAACGTCGGCCTCCACAATAAAGGACACAGCGCCTTCACCAGTGAAG
>JAABNY020000015.1:3286465-3299582 GCA_015164015.2 Brevimyrus niger
GGGTGACAGTGAAGGGGGGGGGGAGGGGGTTTGGGGTGGGCCGGGGGCCTTCTGAAACGGAGACAGACGGGACTTTGTGATGCCAGTCAGGTCTTGTCAGCACCCTCCCCCCCCCCCCCCACCTTGCAGCAGAATACAAATAGGCTGGCGTGTCGATGAGGTGGGGAGGGGGGGGAGATGGAGTGGCTTTGAACGGGGACAGCTGTGACAAGGTGGGGAAGAGAGAGAAATTAGTGATGCTCGTGTCTGGGGGTCACATCGGCGTCTCCCGGCCCCAAATCACTCCGGCACCCAGGAAAGGGCCACTGGGGCAGCTTTTGCTCTTTGTCTTTGAAATGTATTTAGGTCATTATTTTGGAACAAGTCATTTTCACTTTTTTTCCCACGGATTTCATTCCAGCTTCCTTTGATTTTATTGTATGAAGAACGTCCTGGAATCTTACCTAAGGCCCAGCGGCTCTGGATCAGTGTTGCATCTCTTTCTTCTTCCTTATTGTTCATGTCTTCTTCTCTCTTCCCATATTCCCTGCAAGAACAACAAGTACTATGTAGCTAGTGTGCGGCGCCACAGGTTCATATCTGTGGTCAGAAGGTCGCTGGTTCAAATCCCAGGGTTGATAGAGTAGTATCAGCACTGAGCCCCGGAACGCGGCCCTTGAACCCCGATAGTTCCAGGGACTGTCTGACCTGCTTTCTCAATTGTATGTTGCTTCGGAAAAAAGCATTTGGTAAATAAACAAAAATTTCATTGAATCCAGGTTCATGACTTGAGGGACCCAGAAAGTAACGAAATAATTAATGAAGGTCGCACTTAACGTGGCTTTGGGATGGATGTTTGACTGTGATACAAGGCAGGGCCTCGTTCACATCATGCTTTTGGGATGGTGCCCTTGCATTTGGGGCTGATCTGATCCTAACCCTGTTAACGGCAGACATTTTTATGGCAAATCACCACATTAGAAATCAGACTTATGATTTGGGTCAAAGGAGACGTTATTGCCCCTCACAAGCATCGGCAGATTAAATCTTATTTGCATTACTTCAATTAGTTCCACATTAGTGCAGAATACAATAAAATAAACCCAGCAAAGGTTGCTGATGTATATTAGGGACAAAGAAGCAAAGACCTAGAGCTGTATCACATTTCAGCTGAGAAATAACTTCTGTAAAATTGCATCAAACCGTCATGGACAAAGCGTCGAATTAGAAATTAATTCTACCTTTTGAACAGCAATAAGGCAGAAATAGCTCCACATCGCCGGTGACACAGCGAGCGACTTACCCAGCCGCTTTCGTCAATATAAACGTTCTAATGAGGTGTTCCGTTTGTAACCGTGACAACAATAAACAGCACGTTCTGTTATTTTTCAATAATGCGGCAGGGCCTGCAGTCGGGGGGCGGGGCCGAGGTCATGCCGTTCTGTTGCCGTCGCCGTGCTTTCGAAGGCGGCTTTGTTGCGGGAATCCAGAGAAGGTTCGGAACATTAAGGGGACGCTGGTTTTCACGGCTTCGTCCCCCACACCCCTTGTTTCGTTTAGTTTCGTTTAGTTTCGCTCAGGTTGTTACATGCCGCTGGCGCTTTATGCAGAAGCACCAGACGATCCTGAAGGCTGTAGCAGAGTGGCGAGCACCTTCCAGTGTATGGGGTAATCTCCCACGCGACGGACCGCCTGAGTAAATTGTAAATCTCAGCACCCATCCGGGGGAAGGACGCCTCCTGTCAGGGGGCTTTGACCCCCTCTCCTTTCAGATGAGGTGATCCGCGATCCGACGGTGTGCGGCGTCGCGCATCAGAGA
The DNA here is from genome assembly GCA_015164015.2 of Brevimyrus niger. Lineage (NCBI taxonomy): Eukaryota > Metazoa > Chordata > Actinopteri > Osteoglossiformes > Mormyridae > Brevimyrus > Brevimyrus niger. The sequence continues at coordinate 3,288,264 of JAABNY020000015.1, forward strand.
TAAACACAGATAAGGCAGCAATGGGTGGGGGTGGGGAGGGATTTATCTCGCCGGCGTTTGATGAATTCCAACAGGACCCGGACGCTGCAGAGCCCGGATCTGCCTGCGTGGACCTCGCCGCCGCTCACGCGAGTCCAAATCTCCCCTGCCAGCGTTAATAGACGGCCGAGGGTGAGAGAGGCCCGCTCTCCGCTCGCCCAGCCTCTGCACATTAGGCGTCCAAATAGGAGGCTTTTCCCGACCGTCCGGCCAGACGGAGAGTTAAATTAGAGTAAGAGATGTAGGCCCTGTGAAATCAATGGCGGTTCATTAACTACAGCGGCTCACGGCTCTGGCGGGGGCGCATTAATATGGAACGATAAAACCTGCCCCCCAGCCAAGAGGGGTAGCCGTTCGCCTCTACAGAACAAAGGCTCATCGGGGCCCGTCTGAAGATAATAACCAGATCCAAGCCCAGTCTCCTTTGATTAGGCAGAGCTCGTGAACAGAGAAGGGAGGTTACTAACATGCTGGCATTATGTCTGTGTGCTTATATGTGTACGTGCAGCAGTTTGCATCCCTCAGAACCGACAGAAGCTTGGCGTACGATAATTATTTGTTGCCTCATTTTCATACATGCAGCTTCCATCGTCTATGTCGCTCGTTCAGTATGAGGAGCATGCCCATCCCGAGAAGCATACGCTAGAAGGAGGGGCAACCTGGTGTTCCGGTGGGGATGGAAGGAACAGGAGTCCATTTTACATTCACCTTTATTCAACAGACACTTTTGCCCAAAGCGATGTATTAGTAAGACGAAGAGCACATTCAAACATCTTAAATTATCAATGGTTGTAACTGGGGTCAACATACCTTTGCTCCAAAATGTCCAAGACCTTCCAGGATGATCCCTAATCGATGCTAATGAGAAGCAGAATCAAGCTACTGAAGTTATGGGCCTGATACTGCAACCCGGTCGACTCAGCGCATGTGCTGGGGTCTACCTTGTGTTCTGCACGAGGTGCAATTTCTTCATTCAAGCTTCTAACCAAATGAAGTCGCCAATCAAAGCTCCTCACGCTACCTTCGTAAAGGAATCTCAGGAAACTTCGCATGCCTGACGGTAGTCTGCTTATCCGAGGGGAAACACCCAGCAAAATTAGAACATAAGAGTCGGATTAACCTCCTGCTGGTACCGCACCTGCCGCAAAGATCCATCCGGCACGAACGCAAGGTAGAGGGAAGCCGTCAATGCAACGTCAGGCTTTGTGCTTATTTACCAGACGCTTTTATCCAAAACAACATACATCTGAGGAAGCAGAGTCACCCAGTGCCTGGAGCAAATGCGAGACCAATGGTGAAATCACTCTGCTGACCTTGGGATTTGAACCGATGACCATCTGATCACAAGCCATAGATGGTTCTAGACCCTTTGTCTCAATCCAACTGAAAACTAATAGTTGTATACATTTTGTACCTGCTCCCAGGGAAAATTTTATTGTGGGGACTCATCCACCCCCCGCTCAGCAAATTTAATCATGGGAGATCTGCAGCACATCGGTTTTCTACAGGGGGCTGAGCCCCCCTAAGGGTCAAATCTTAGAATCTCCCCTGTCACAGGCACAATGTCCATACCCACTGAGCCGTGCCCCACCCCCTCAAAACCGACATGATCTTCCCTCTGCAGTATATCTAACATATTTGCACACAGAAACACTCAAGCGTGTATCATTTAACCAAAGGCTATGGCTCTTTGTAAGGGACACGTGGATGATGGGGGGGGGGGAATCATAACTCAACCTAATATTTAATCCCTGTCAGGCAAAAACATTTAGCTGCTAAATATTCATAAAGATGCTGAAGTCACGTCGCCTGCTGTGGTTATTTGTTTTTCTCTTCCTCTCACAAGTCAAGCGGGCCTTTTCAAACTTTATTCTACTAGCTTGCGTTAAAGTTTTATAGCTGGGTTTTATTTATGAGATTATAAAGGTCAGGCTAACATTTATTAGAGGACGTTTACATTACAAAGGAAATGATGGAGTAGGTTACAAATGCTGGGAGAATAAAAGCTACCTTTTCACAAACATTGTGGGAAGGAAAATGTGGCCTCGGAATGTAATATTACTCAAAAATAAAAAACTGTCCGGAAAGTGCATAAAAAACCTTATAAAAGTATTTATTTTATTGCATGGTATTTTTATAATGTTAATGCTAAGACAGATAGTGTAGACATATAGAATATGGCTTGAAAAAGCTATTAATAAACGATTTACTTCAATTGCCTTCAGAATATTATCATAAATGCATGGTTTATGATGGGCTTTTTAAGTCTATTCTTGCAAGTCCCCCTAGTCCATCTCAGTTTACAACTAAGGGTGATATACTGTTATAATGTGTTATGACAAATTTATGGCATGTTGTGATACTCACATGAAGGCAGGCTAAATACCTGTGCTTTCCTTTGTTTGATTTGTGGTTCCAATATGTAGGGTTTAGTATATAACCTCACATCGTTATTAGCCATTCATTTACGTCATTCACATTTGTTATCAATTACACATCTCATTATAAAAACTTTTTATGAGGTCATTTCCCCTGCCCTTCCCCCAACGTCCTCTGACAGCTGTCATTGGTCATATGACAGCGGCCCCTCCCGCCAGCGTGAAAGCAGCAGGTCCCCCCCCAGGGAGCTCCATAGGCCGACTTCCACCTGCCGTAGTCCAGCTGAGTCGGTGCATTACCACAGCCAGCTAGAGCCGGTCACAGATTAAATGGTCAACGACGGTAACTGCAAAGTATGGAAACGTGGCGAATAAAAAACTGATTTAGGCGTGATTTTTAAATCGACAACTTCTGAATAAGTTGGAGAGTTATAAGTCTTCGCTAAAATCCAGTCTCAGAGAGACGTGCACCACTAGTAAGAAAATTAAGTTCTGATTTATCCTTCGTGTTTCCTGATACATTAATTATCAGCTTGGTTAGAGCGGGCAATGGGCTAAGCTCACCACGCATGCGCAGTCTGTCAAAAACGGCGTAATGAACATGTATTTACGCAATTAACTGGAGATTAATCAATTCTTAACGATTTTCATTAATTCTTTGCCCCAGTGGAATGTGTCCAGTTAACTATTTAAGGTTGTAATTAGTGCTGTGTAATTTGCATTATGGGTTACTTCCACTATAAATAATTACCCATTTGATTAATGTTTTAATAGTTTTCCTTTTTTTCCCTGGAAAGTGAAATGTACATTCTGCAAATGCGCTTGTACTTTGTGATTCGATGCCCGGTTTTTTTCAGAAGCACTGTAACGCAATGAAAAATACATTTAAAAAAATATTTTTTAGGTCATTTCCCCTCCACCAAAGTTAAGAAAATTACTATCGAAGATGTAAAATGCGATTAGCCATGTTCGTCTTCAGCGAATACGTTTGATCGATCAGTAAAATTCTTGTCCCTTTCCAGAGGATAAACTGTAACATGACCATCATCTTCCTTCGACCATGAGGCTTCAGGATGCTGACCGAACGAGAGGCTGCCTCTCCGGACCAGGGTTATTTCCCCTTATTAAGCAAAATGGTCGCTCAGAACCCCCAACCATTCTTTTCCCGAGTTTTATTACAGCCCCGCTTCTCACATTTAGACGGAAATATATCTGCCCCGCTTAACACGCGTAAAAAATGCTCGCGAAACACAAATGAAAATACAAAGGGAAATTGAAGATTTCATTTGCACGGGAATAGTCATTAGTATTTTTTTCCATCGGGACTTCACAGACAGCGGTAGATTTATACCGAAGTGTCCGAAACGCCACTTTGTAACATTTCCGTAGCTGATCTATGGATGCATTAAAAATCCGCGCGGGAAGAAATGTACATTTTCTATAATCATCTGGAACGTCCGCTTCCGTTTAAATCTCTGTCGCTATGTTCTGCATCTGGGGTGACTATCGTACTATTTGGCTAAACGTGTAAAAAAAAATGCATTTGACGTAAAACTCATTTTTAATTCAAACAAAATTCAGCGCTCAGAGCGCTGTCACGTTGGGGAAATGATGAGATGAATTAGAGAACCATTCGTGAAATGCTTTTGATTTTCAGATGCATATGAACATAATTGCTTTCAGTCCCTGACGTCTCGTGGGTTTCATTTCACGTGTCTACTATAATAGAATACCCATTTTTCCCGCATATTATATCTAAGGACATTTTTTTGTGCATGCATCATTAAGATTTACTATTAAATTATTATTCACGTTTACTAAATAGCAAGGTATAATTACTTCGGTTGAAAAATTAAAGGGCTGATAATAGACTGACGTTTTCCCATTGTGTTTTGTTTACGCTACTATAGGAGAGGTTGTATCTTCATGCAGTCAATGTACATGTGGAGCTTTGTTTTGAATCAGATTTGTAAGATGTTTCTTCCAGACCTTTCTAAAATGTTTTTGTCCTTCATTTTCATTCCAGAAAACATTATTAAATGAACATATACTTGTAAACCTATACTTGTGGTTTTTTTTTTGTTTTAAAGAGGCTTGTAAAGAACCAAGGGAGATCACAAAAATCACACACGCATACAGTTTCTCTCCCTGAACTATGAATAGTGATATTTCAGGTACTCGTCCACTTCAACGTAACGCTCTCGATACAAACAAAACATAATTTGGCATTTTTTTCCACCTCTGACCGGAAGCTCGGGACCAAAACGTTAAGTTATGTACATGCTGGCTTTTGAAATTAGTCTAAAATCGAACACAATAAGCTTGCCGAATGAATCTGTTTAATTCACTAAAATACCAACTTCGCGCAGCAGATGGCGTAATAGAGTAGAGAGGACAGTCCTCCGAAAAGTACTCATTTCAAGTCACAAATCACGTAGTAAGTTTGTATTAGTTGCGTTAATTCATTTTAGTATTCATCACAGGGGATTACTGCTTTTAATTGCAATCGAGTACTACCACAACTTTGTGTCAGATATAAAGATGGTGGAACATAATTCTGGCTTTTCCAATTTCTGTTTACTATATTAAAGGGGAAATATAATGAAACGTCGTTCTTTTTTAAATAAAAGAAAACAATCTAGTCATCGCTGGCCAACAGATTGTAAGCAAAATTATTCTGCTATATAATGTAAGTAAAATTCAATGTTACCTCTGAGTACACCAAAATATCTACAAAGATAAGCAGTTAACATTGAACAATTTAGTTTCGTAAACAATTATTTAAACTACCAGTCACAGCGGTGGCCTGCAGTTTGAAATATACACGGTTACTTACCCATTATTGTTTGCTTTAAATTTGGAGAAAAAGGGAAAATCATTTCATTAAATTGAATATCTTTATTGTCATTGCACTTGTGCAACGAAATTGGATACCAATAAACATCAAAAACAGCAAGGAATAAAACTATAAAGATATATACCTATAAAAAAATATAAAAACATCAATTTAAATCTAAGATTAACTCTTACTACACCCGAATCGCGCTGCTAGCGTGATCGGCTCGGCTGGGGGCGTGTCTGGAATCCGGCTCTATGATAGGCTTAAGCGCGAAGGTGGGGTCGCGAACCCGGAAGTGCCGGGGTGTCTCTCTTCAAGAAGCACCAAATATAAACAAACATATTTCTGTGCGGTGGGACGGTCATGGCCTGTGGCGGGGGTCTGCTGAGATGGGCTCGAATGGTGAATTTTGGCTTGTCTGTGAGTAAACTCCATACAGAAAGATAAAATTGGCGTGTGCGGGGTTTATTTCACTCAAATACTAAACAGCAGCTTGTTGTAGATTATACTCAGTAAAGGGGTATTTATGTTTCTACTTGGTAATGAAAAACGCATAAGGATTTTATTGTATAATTGTGGCTAAATCCCTTTCACAGTTAGCTTTGAGAGCTTATTAAAATTGCCTGATTATCTTGAGTTTTTGTTAAGCTATCTATTAGTCTCTGTATTAGTCACTTCCACGTGTTGGAAGTGTCTTTAAGTAAAAACCGCGTGAATTATTTTATTTCATTGTATTGTTAAGATTTTTGTCTGTAATGCAGCCAGATACGTGCTGAAACTAGATCATATTAAATTTGAGTCTGACGTTAACGCTTCAAAAAGTGCTCGAGACGCCAGCGGGCTGAATTGTGTAACTTGAAAGCTTACCTTGCGCAAATCGGGTAGATCCGCCGCCACGTTACGTCAAGTACTCTGCAGTTCACCGTATTTTAAATCGATGTTGCAATTGATATTGTGTCTGACACATTTTACGTGAAATGATGATGTTTGTAAAACCTCTGTTTGATTAGGCCAGACTGCTACAGCTAGATAAGCGCCGGCGAACCTGCGCCGTGACTGCCGGTATGAACTGGAAAGGCTTGTCCAGCGAACCCCCAGAAAGCATCAGCAGGTATCCCATTCCATACAAGAAGGACCTGCCTTACGATATCGTCGAGCTGATGGAGGAGGTGGAGACTAAGGTAGGAAATTGCGAGGCGATCCTGTATTCTAAGGGACAGGAAGGTTACCCCCTCCATAGAGTCTGACCTCCAGGGCTGTGGGTATGAAATCTGACCCCCTCCCCCCCCTCCTCCCTTCTCTCTCTCTCTCTCTCTCTCTCTCTCTCTCTCTCTCTTTGCTGCTGGTGATAGATGCCACTCACACCCACTTTATTGGCTGATTAAACTGATTAAAAGTGCCCCTTTATGCTAATTCTCACTGCTGTTAATTTTATTTTGGGGATCAGTGTTCCAGAAACCTCTTGTAGGAGCCATATTTGTATGTCACATGGGTGTGTGTCACATGGGTGTGTGTCACATGGGTGTGTGTCACATGGGTGTGGTGGAGGGTAAACTACCTGTTCACAGGTGTTCGCTGATGGGGTGTAGGTGAGCAGGGACTCGGGACTTGTCTGTTAACAGTTGTATGTGTTCACTTGGTGTACTTACATATTCACATTAACACATGCAGGCACTGGACTTAGTGCGACTGGTGTAAATTTTTGTGTATTGTATTTGGAGGACAACAGAAAAGTTAGTTTAAGTAAATCAAGTGAACACAATTGATGAGTAAGTTTCCTCCATTCAGGAAAACACACATCAAGCAGACTTTCCTTGCATCAGTGGCAGTGCTATAGGAGAAACATGCGGTATACCTCTATTCACCCTGTCTATAACCGTCCGAAATGCTCTGTTGGAGCTTTAGGCCACACCCCCACTGAGGCCACTGTGCTCTGATTGGTCAGTTTGCCCGATTAGTCAGCTTGCTCTACACATTCTACACCTGTCTTGCAGTCTGCAGACAGATCCTTGCAGGTAGGCAGCCAATAAGGATAGTGTTACAAGGTGACCTCACCATGTCACGGAAGTAAGGGTCGGAATCCCAACGAGGTGTTTCAGGCAGATTGGAGAAGATTGGTTTCTGTGGTGGGAGTTACTCTCTTTGGCCAGTATTTCGGGCCTTAAGACTTTGCAGACCGTTTACATGCATATAAAGTTATATAACACACTAAAGGAAAGGAAGAAAAGAGGAAAGCATGATAGGGCCCCTTTAAAAGGTGGATCGGATGAAGTATAATACACATAGGTCCAGTGGCTTAACAAGTAATGTTGTGCTGTCAATGCCAAAGGTTGTGGGTTCGAGTCCTAGAGGGTAGAGATAAACCGCAACCTTTCCCTCTGCTGTAAGTCGCTTTTGGATAAAAGCATCAGGCAAATTGTAATTTGTGAAAATGTAATTTTGACTTTATTCCTCCTCCAGGGGGGTTTCCTGCCCAATGTTTTCAAGGTGCTGTCTCACCGGCCCTCAGAGTTCCGCGCTTTCTTTGCCTATTACAACGCGCTGATGAACAAAGACACAGGTGGGAAGTCCGGGTTTCAGGAACTGTTCAGTTTTGTTTCCTAAAACGCCCCTCCCATCCCTGTCGCCCCAGTGTGCAAATGTTATTAACTCTGAAGTAAACTAAAATATCAAGGCTTGCTGGCCTTGTGCCCTGTGATGGACTGGCATCCCGCTTCCATCCTGTTTTTCTTGTCTTGTGTCTTGTCATCACATGACCCCTCGCACCTCTTTGCCAGGTCGACTGACGAAGGCGGACCGGGAGCTGATCGTGGTGGCCAGCAGCATTCATAACCGCTGCCTGTATTGTGTCGTTTCCCATAGTGCATTGCACCGCATCTACTCCAAGAACCCCACCTTGGCTGACCAGGTGACTCCCTGCGCCTTTACGTCTGGGGGGGGTGGACTGCTGGCCCATGTGACCGGCTCAGTGCACAGAAAGGCCAGGATCTCCCTGGGTCTCTGTGCCCCTGTTTAGTCACGCAGCCTTTGTCCCTGTCTCGTTCCTTGTCTCCACAATGGCACGTTTGTGATCCTTCCGACCCTCTAGCCCAAAGGCTTGCAAGCACATCTCACTAATACATACCCCCCCCCCCCCCCCCCAACTGGAGCCAAAAATACTCAATGGTCGCCCCACCCCCAACTGGAGAAGTATTAAGTATTCGTTGAAAGTCCCCCCCAGTCCTTGCTTCTCATGAGAATTGCGGCTGTGGGCTGTTTTGATGTGTGTGTGTGGGGGGGGGGGGCTGTTTTCGAGGTTGTAGCCAATCATCTCCCGCTGGCAGGTGATCGTGAACTACGAGACGGCGGAGCTGAGCCCCCGGCAGCGGGCCATGCTGGACTTTGCCCTGGCCGTCTGCCGCTCCGACACCGTCGGCGAGGAGGACTTCCGGCGGCTGGAGGCCCACGGCTTCGACCGCGAGGACGCCTGGGACATCGGAGCCATCGCCGCCTTCTTCGCCATGTCCAACCGGCTGGCTCACGTCACCGGGATGCGGCCCAACGCCGAGTTCTACGGCATGGGCCGGACGCCACGGGAAAGGGCCCCGAGCGGCCAGGAGGACTCGGCGTAGCTAGCAGTCCCGTTTGCGGGTTCACGCCACGCCGGGGGGTCTTGGGTTCGGTCCCGATCCAGTTCACATGCAAACTCCACGCAAAGCCCCTTGATTTGAATGTAGATCCGACTTGCTGCCCGAGTTTTTCTCAGCCGAAGGCTGACCGGAGAGCATGAAGATACCTGCTGGTCTTACAATTTGCTGTAGAAAGTGTTTGTGTAACCATAATACTGTAGATGACTTTAAGATTGCAATATGTAACATACAGTATGTAATATATAAGAAATGCTCATTTTTAATGACAAAGTATATGGAAATTTAGTAATTTTGTACACTTTGAAGTTAAAGGCCACCGTGATGCTGTAATTTTATTCTGGTGAGATTAAAAATGAAGTATCAGAGTGTGATTTGAGTAAAAGTCACAGTTTATCCTCTTTAATTCAGTAAGATTTTTGTTTGTTTTTGTCTAAGGAGACGCTATGCACTATTCATATGTGAAGTAACACCAGTTTTGTTAATTTAAATATATTGTTAAATAAATATGATCTTTGCAAGTTTCTATTTTTTTTTTTTTTTTTTGTATCTGTAAATTATTCTTTTTCACCTGGATTTTTCAGACAAAATACAGAAATCAAATCTTCCCCCTGGGGGGTCCGTGTGGACGGCCAGTGCCCAGGTCTCTGGAGGTCCACCTGGGCTCCCGGAGACAGGCACTTTCTCAATATGCCTACTTGACCATACCTGCGCTCTCATTTACCCGTTTTACATCATCTTCCGTTGCCGAAGGCCGGTTCCATCACTAATAACAGAAGTACAGAAGAGAGTAAGTGTTCCCAGCTGACGTTCCTGCCCCGCCCCAAATATCAATCGATCACGTTGGCTGCTTCCTCGCCAAACGAGACCTATCGCATGATTCATTGCCTCCCAAGTTTGTTCTTGAGGGGGGGGGGGCGCGAATTAGCAAGACCAGTCTTGCCGAGACCACAAGTATGACCCTTGTATTCTTATTATTGAGAAACACTGATTGTGTAAGAATGGAGTAGTCTCTCTCTGGATGTGACACACACACATTTTCTCTAATGTCATGGGAAATTTAAGGGGAAAACCAGCCGTGTTGTAGATAATATGAGACATGCTGCCGGATGGTTACATTTTAGATCCTTTTGGAAACGGGTGACATTTTAATGCAGTATTGTAATTGTGAAAAACCTTTGTCATACAGCTTCTTCATTACTTGAAATGATCATTAAGATAACGGCAGCCCTGATCATTAAACATAACTATAACATTAATTTCTGCTTGGGCTCATCTGCTGAAAGCCGTTGAATGAATCTGAGTAATCATGGTGATGTTACGCTGACATTGAGAGTAATGGTCATACTGCTAACTGTACTGTTATTATTTTTAATTCTGAGTAATGACGTAAGCTTGTCTGTTCACAGAGAAACATAGTAGTACTGCCCTCAAAGTCATTGTAATCCTGGATGAGATGTGGCAGTTACAAGAAAGAACTTTAAATGGGTCTGTCTGTTGTCTAAAGTGCCTTGGATATGTACGGCCTGCCAGAGAGTGTGGATAATCATCACAGAAGCATGAAGGTGACCTTTATTACTGATGGGGCAAAGCAGCTAGACTGGGCCAGTCATAATGATATGAGGTCCAGTGGAACCTGCCCCCATTGGCTGAAGTGTCCCTGGGCAGACTTAGGGAGGGCCAGAGGTGGTGGGGGGGGGGGGGGCAGCCCTTATCCTAGAGAGCAGGCATTCAGCAGGTATTCCATCCTCCCCCATCTCTGATGAATCACACCTGGTCTCAGGCAGACAGTAACTCATCAGGTAGGTTGGGAAATCCAACACTCCAGGCTCAGGGTTGCATGAGTGGGGATTTTTGTTGCCAGATTATTGCCGAGCGCAAACTGGCAATTACATACTCAGGGCAATTTAGAGAGATCAGTCGGCAAGAATATGCATTCACAGTGCTTCTCACAGAAGACTTCACCACACATAACAATGGAATAAGCAATTATAGTTTGGAATCTCTTGGTAACATTAATCAGATAATTTGTTAATTTACGAGTTACGCCACTAGAGGGCTCCACATCCTTACATTTGCCACACTGTGTGACGTCTGTGCGTGTGTGTGTGTGTGTGTCCCTCTCATTGTGACATTAAAGGACAATTTCCACTCAAATTATCACGTGTTTGTATGATAACCATTTTATCTAAACTTTTTCTAAACCATCTAGTACAGGATTTCCACATTCCACTTATTTAGATAAACGTGTCACCTGCAGACATGATTGTTTGTTTTTCGATGGTGTTTTATAATCTACCAGTCAGATGAATCCAGAGGGTTTACAGGTGGATCCATCCCAGTCCGTCAAAGGGCACAATGCTGGGGTACACCCTGGACGGGATGCCAGTCCGTCACAGGGCACGGGGCTGGGGTACACCCTGGACGGGATGCCAGT
>JAABNY020000015.1:3315255-3326234 GCA_015164015.2 Brevimyrus niger
GGACACCGTGGACAGCGGGGGACACCCTGGATGGGATGCACAGCGGGGGACACCCTGGACAGCGGGGGACACCCTGGATGGGACGCACAGCGGGGGACACCCTTGACAGCGGGGGACACCCTGGACAGCGGGGGATACCCTTGACAGCGGGGAATACCCTGGACAGCGGGGGACACCCTGGACGGGTCCACCACAGTGTTAGAGATGTTGGTTTGGCTAAAATTGGCCAGAGAAGATACTCATCCTCAGTCCACACCTGAAACATCCAGACTCCCCCCAAAGTCTGTGCTTTAATACAGCTACTCAAAGTTATGTTATTACTATTGAAAAAGAGTGAGTCCAGCTCCACTTTCATGACATAGTGCTGCGTGTCAGAGACTTTTATTAGATTTTTTATTGAACAGTGTTTCATTGAGTAACTTTATGTCTGTGGTCCCTGGACTGGAACCACAAAATCACACCATTTATTAAAAATGAACCACACGCTTTACTGTAAATAAATGAAAATAATACAAAACACACAATTATATTCAACACCCCAATCGAAATATATATATAGCTATATATACTAAAAACATATAGGTAACTGACCTGCGTTCTCCTGGTAATGTGTCACTGTTATTGAGCGGTAGCCCTCTTGGGGCAATGTAAAAAGTTTTAAATTTTATTGTGTATTTTTTCAGAAGCCAATGACACAATACTCAGCGTATGTGATATTCAGCCCTTCCTGTGAGTTGAACAAGTGTGCTATTTCCTGATCAGAGCTAAATCTATTGGCTCCCATCCTTTTGACACCAAAATGACAACACCTTCGCAAGATGTCAACACCTCAGCCCGTGCTGCTGCGCTTTAAGCCAACCACGCTCCGAAAAAAAAGAGTTTTCAAAATTCAAAGCATTTTCCACTGTACCTACTATACTCCGTTTCAACAATTTGGATTCCCTTCTGGAGTACAGAAGTAATATCAGCAGAAAAGAACAGATTAAGCATCTTTGCGTTATCCCGAGAGAATACAGCTTAAATGATTGTGATTATTTGTTGGAGGTATGTGGCAGGAACATCGCGGCTCCCGGAAACACGACAGATGCCAGATTCTCCGTCTCCACAACCCGATGTTAGTTCAGACTGTTTATGAACTTCCCTCATTGTCACGTAACACGTCTGCTACACAACTAAGGCAGGAACATCAACTCCGCCCAACTTCTTGCTTATGACCTTCTGATAAAACCCCAGTCAGTTGTATCAGAGAGCTTTCCTGTGCTGGGATGAGGAGATATCAGTATAATCATGCCAAACTGGGTGTGTTAGATGTCCAGACCTGAACAAATACATTTCCCAGTCTGAATTTGAAAAATCAATTATTTCAAAGGTAAAATTTACTCTTGAAAATAAGCACAAAGTATCCTTCTTCAATAGCTACTTCGCTCCTCCTGCTTATTTTCGTGTACAAAATGTGCTTCAGCTTAAATATGATATTAAAATAACAAGACGATGGTTGACCAGCGGAAGATGCTGCGCTTGTGAAATGTCACAGTAATTTGTTTCATGTAAGTAATTACAGGACCGACAACTCTGCCTACAAACCGTTCCAAATACAAAAGCACACTCTGCTTGAGTAAACAGAATCATTGTTTCATGTACAATTAGGAAATTCAGCGTGACAGTTTGTCTCTGACGGGCTTTTCACCTCACTGGTAATTAGTCTAAAGCTACATTTCAAACTGGCCGTTAGCTGAATATTTCAAATTACATAATTTAACAGCTGCACCAGTTTGTCTGTGAATTCAAGAATGGGCATTCAAAGCACTGATACCTTGTTCGATACGGTAGTTGCCCACGATTAAGACAGCAGTTCCACTGCTATTGTATAATTATCAGAAGACGTTTGAATTTCACCAGACCCTCATATTCATGAACACAGGGTTCAGCTGTCAATTCCTCGGTTTAAGATTGCAACACTTCTTAGGCAATCAAGATATTAAGTACATTACATATCTCTTAATAATGAGGTATTTATGCTAGTCAATCTGAGCAAGATAAAACTGTGGTTATTTTTAGCAGAACACGGTGGAGTTTCTCATCATTAGTTGGGAATATTCCACTCTGTGGAGTTTTTGTCCCACAACAATGCAGGCAGGGGCGCCGCTAGCAGTTTTGGGCCCTATGACAAAATATGAGGTTGGGCCCCTTTATTATTAATAAAGCAGATCTCTGGGGGCCCCTAAAGGGCGTGGGCCCTAAGAATTGTCCCAACTTCCCCCCCCCCCCCCTTAGCGGCGCCCCTGGACACAGGTGACATTTCCATTTACTGCAAGAGTAAACCATACAGCGGACTGGCAGATCCACATGCCGAATTTCCTGAAAATGTTAGAACAATCACACAATTTACTCACAAACCAAGTTACCGAACTTAACAAAAGGAGCCGGTCTGACCATCAATAGCTTCATCAGGTTTTCTGTCTCGTTTCACTCAGTTCCCAAAACCTTTACAATATTTAATACTGTCCTGGGACAGTTTTCCCGCCGTGATTCTTCTGAGTTGGACCTCCTGTCCCCACAAGTCGGGAAGTTGGAGAGCAAAAACTAAACGGCCTCATCCAGAAGCCTGTCGACTTCATGTTACCGCGTTCGAGGTGCTTGGCCGCTGTAGGCAGCAGCCGAAATGAACGGGAGCGTCTCTGAAAGTTCAACGCGAAAATAAAAACAGGAATAAGCCGACATGGTGAAACGCGAGAAGAACAGTCAAGTGAACTGGGGGACAAATACAACCGACTGCTAAGTCTAACTGTTCTGGAGTTTATTGTAACGAGTACCTCACAGTGAGACGTCACCTTTTTAATCTTCTCAGGAAACATGAAAAAGACATTAAATTTAGCAAAGACAGGAGCCACCACTGCTACGTTGTTTCATGGGTTATTTATGTGTGTGTCCATATATAGAACCTTAAATGTGTGTATAAATGCAAACTGAAAGTGAAAGGGAATCTGTACTCTTTCGCTTTATCATTTCTCTCTCGCTCCGCCGTTCTCCCTTCCCATCGCCGCGGCCGTTCACAGAAGTTATGTGAAGTCCTTAGATACGGCCTCGATGAAGTTGGGCGCGGACATGAGGATGGTGAAGGTGCAGATGATGGAGAAGAGCGTGAAGGCCACCAGGCAGAGCCGGTCCACCACCGCCGCCGCAAACTTCCACTCGTTGCAGATGGCCTCCCCCTCATCCTGGTCCCTGAAGCGCTGGGCGATGTACTGCACCTCCTCCAGGATCTTGGCGATCTCCTGCGCGTTTTCCCCCAGCGGCCGGGACGGCTCCCGGTCCTCGGCCGGTGAGCCGGGACTCCGCCCACACATGACGCCCGAGTCGCTGCTCGGGGGGAAGCAGGGGTTCTCCACCGTGTGGTAGCTGTAGTAGATGTTCATATTGCCGTTGCTGCTGCTGCTGGCCATCTGGCTGGGAACAGCGTTCATCTCCAGGCTACTGCTGCTGGAGCGACGCTGGAGGGACGGGTGGCTGTACCTGTATCCCAGGATCTTCCGGTCCTCCCCGGGCTGCTTCATGCGTAGAAACCAGGCGCACCAGTTTAACAGGACCACCCTCACCTGGGCTCCAGAAAAACCATAGAGAAGGACAACGGGATCAAGCCAAGTCAAAAACACAACATTCCCATAAGCTCACCTGGGCTACAGCAAAACCACAGAGATGGACAATCTAAGGAGATTCAAGAACACAACATTCCCATGAATTCACCTGGACTCCGGCAAAACCACAGACAGAGCAGTACAATGGGATCAAGCCAAGGAGACACAAGAATCCAAAATATCTTTAAAATTGTTATTGATTGCATATCAGTGCAATAATGAACGAGCAAGGTGAAATCCTCTTCTCTCAAAGAACATGGATGCTCATGTCACATTTGCCAGAAATCTACCTTCTAGAACGATGCTCTATAAACAGATGGACAAAGAGTGGGTCTTTTTGAACTTCTGTTCTTTGTGATGGAAATTCAACGCCATACTGCACAATAAGAACCTCACACAGTAAGAAAAGTCAAGAATGATGCTGTTGGGTTGGTAGAGTCATGGATTGGGAAAACATTCCTGCAAGAGGACCCTGACAATGTGCCAGAACTGATGGAACCACCAATTGCACTTTGCACAAGAGAATCCTATAAGGGAATTTCAATCCATCCATCCATAAGACACAGCTTGATCATCCAGGACAATGGCTGAAGACTGTAAACTGTAAATACATTCTGCTCGAGAAAAACAAAGCTTTGACTTAAACCCCAATGACATTTACGAGTGAGTTGTGCTTGCCAGCCCACAGGCATTGCTGACATGAATCAGTTCTGCATGGACGATGAGCGAAACGTCTGCCTGGTAGCTGCGACAGATTGATCGATAATCAGGAACATTCAGTTGCAGTGTTTGTTTCCCAGGAAGACATAGGCAGTTATTGAGTGTCAAACCGTCCCACTGAGTGTGGCATACCTTTCTTTACTAAATCAATAACAAAGGCATTAAAAGTTGTGTTATTCTCTAAGGTTTCCTTCAGTACTCATTCAAGGTCATATGGTAGGCAAGTTTGACTCCCTCCATCCGATACAAAGTAAAATCAGCTTGCTAAGTCGGCACCCCCTCTGGAGAGGGTGCCCTAGTTGACTGCCTATGTTGCTCATGGGAGTTTTACTCACACAGAAATGTTCTGAGCGCAGAAGGAAAAAGGATTGGTTTAGAGAGATAACCAATCAGACTATAGAGGAAGCGGGTCCAAGCAATTAGAGGAGACAGGACCAAGCCATTTGCTAATTGCTTGGATCCACCCCCTCTACAATCTGATTGGATGTCTCTCTAAACCAATCATCTTCCCTTCTAAAACTCCCGCAAATGCCTGTATTGCCTAATGAGTTGAATGACACTGCTTTCTTTTCAGCTATTACTTTTACCACCTTTGAATGAAGATCAATTACTGTTTGCCCGCTTTCATGTCAAACAAATGCAAACATGCAGAAAATAGGGGGATGCTCTGCCTTTCCGTGGTATTCTACACGGGCTGAGGACTGCACACGTATGACTAATGGCGGCTAGATTCCTTCATTATTCTTCACTTCACTGGGCAAACCTTAATGAAATGTGCATGATTGATCGCTCAAATGGCCCAAACAGTAATGCATAAAGGGCGCACTGACGCTATATGCGCAATATTAAACTAGATCGCATTTGTCAGCGCCGCTAAATCGCATGCAGCACGTCACAGAACTCGCTGAGCCTGACATAGAGTGTCTAAGGTGACTAAATATCAGCAGTACTTTGCGTAATATTTTTTACCACCATTTTGCAGACCTTTTGACTGGCTTCCTATGTATATTAATGTGTCTGGGAAAAAAAAAGATCAGCATGCTTTTTTGAGCTAGTTGCTAAAAACCTGTAAAATGCACTTAAAAATATCGAGAAGAATCAGCCACTATATGCATCTCACTGCAAAACACAGCATGAGAAAGCTTGGGGTGACTATCGGACCGGGGTAAGACGCTAACATCTGCAGACTTACCCACTTTGGCATCTTTCCACCTTGAGGATCGTGGTGGTGGAACTGAAGAACCAGCACCGTCACCACCACAGAGAAGCCCACGATCATCATGATGCTGGCGAAGTACTGTGCTGGAGCGGCACAGAGCACAGTTAGCGAAGAACCACAGGCATCCGACAGATATGTATATGAGCTTGTGGCGCGTTACAGACGTTTGAAAGACGTGGAAAGATATTCGGAAAGAGGACAGCATTTTTGGGAGTAAGAAACATGGAACATCTTCCCATGCTGACAGGCATCTGTGAAATGCTTTAGAAAAATATTTCTGATTTCTGGTAACGGGCACAGAACATCTTTGTACATATACAGTATGGCACTGTATGTTAAGTTAAGTTGTTTCTCAACCCGACCCACAGGCCCCCCAGACACGCCACATTTTTGCTCCCCCATGGCTCCCAGCACACCTACACCAGGTATTCAGTGTTCTTGATTGCTTGATTGGTTCAGGTGTACTGGGAGGGACCGAAAATGTGAACTCTGTGGGGATCCCCATGGATTGGGCAGTGGTGGCTTAATGGTTAGGGAAGCGCACTTGTAATTGAAAGATTGCTGGTTCGAATCCCCGATCGGCAAGGCACCACTGAGGTACCCTCAGCAGATACCGTCCCCAAGCACTGCTCCCTGGCTGCTGAATTAGTTGCCCCCTGCTATGTCTCAACGTCACATATGGGTTAAATGCAGAGGTCACATTTAGTTGTTGTGTGTCAACACTGATCTCTAAATTCTAAACATTTTGTTAAAATCTGATGATGTGCTGGTGCATTGGTGTGTTGCTTGTCACTGTTTGGAATTTGTAGCCAAAACCAAAGAACAACAACCTACAGCCGAATGTAGATGACTGGCATTTTCTAATGTTCAATGTGCAATTTCAGCAGAAAAACACACACAGAAAGTCATAGGCACCCTTTTAAGGCACCGTGGGTGAAAACACTGAAAGAATCTTTCAGACGCATGCAGAAAGAACACAAGCTTTACTGAAAGCCTCCCTTTCCAGTCGTACAAAGCTGTGCATTTCATGTTTTTATCTATAGTCATGACTCATTATTCTCAAAAGGTATTGTCGTTAACTTTTCAATCGCTAGTTTTTCTGGAATATTTAGAAATATATACAGAATAAATAAAATAGCAAACAGTATCCACTTTAACCTGCCTGTGTGGGCAGAGGACTGAACTCTCCATCACACTCTCTCTATTTCACAGTTGGTTTAACATTTAGTTTCTGCTCAGTGGCAGTTTTCAAGACAAACTTCTAACTTGCCAGGTCAGATGGGCTTAGGGACTCGATAGTTTCTTTCACATCTGATTTTTCCAAGTGACAGAAGAAACTGAGAGACAGTTCATTTAGAAAAGGCACCACAAATTTATTATACGGCCACGGGGACAGCAATAACGGATTAATTTAATATCTGTCACACTTTGTTAGCTAATGATGCTAGCAAGTCAGAGGAGCCTGCTAAGCAAGTGTAATAAAAATTGATATTTAAAAATGATCTAAAATCTGTCAACTTTGGGGAAAACACATTTTCGAATTCAACTTTGCAAGAGATTGATTATTAGAACGAGAAATTTTCCTGTTTCATTTCATTTCCATTCAAGACAAGCGAATAGAACAGCTTTGATCAGGTGCAGCTTACAATATTTCCAATATGTACAAACACACCGGAATCTTTCGTAGTTCGGTGCCAAGCTATGACTACATAATGACGCTACAAGACAGACAGGAGAAAGACTGTGCGGGATTCCCTTCACCTCTCTGGAAAGTCCCACTGACCCCGATTCGGTTTGCGTGACCTCCCCTTTAGGGCTCATTAAGATGGCGTGCCTTTAAGGCTGATGAAGATGCCGTGATGTATGACTGTCTCATGTCTTCTCATCACCATGGATACGGTGGGATGCATGAAAATACCCAGTACTGTAGCAACCAGTCAACTTCAGATTGGGTAGATAACAGTAACTGGAAACCTTTACAGCCTTCCTGTCAGCCCAGTTCATTCTCTTTCCCTTTTTTTTGGGGGGGTTCTTGACATGTTCGGAGACCTTTAAAATCCATACTCTTAGAACTTTTCTTTAAGTAATTGATTTCTTCTGTCAATCTCCTTTTCCAATTTTCTCGGCAAACAATCCTGGCATCAGGATCTGAAATTCAGTGCAGCAATCCCACGCAGGGTCAGCACCGGGGTACGGACAGCCCCCTGTTTGTGAGAGCAGATGACTGCCTGATTCCTTTCTCAGCTTAAAGCAAGTGACACATTCACCAAAACCCCATTAACACCAATAATACTGCAGACAAAAATAACAAGCCCTGAATTTGCAGGCAGAACTTAATTTCATACCAACATGGCGCTACGAGTGAAGGATACATTGCTGGTTGTGTAACGATTATCTTCAGTAATTAGAGGAAATTTCAATAACTGAAAAATGTGATGCGTAACCTTTTTGAAATATTTAAGGACAGACTTACCAATGAGAGGCACAGAGTCAGACGTAGCAGGCATGATTTCGGCCACCAGCAGCATGAACACAGTCAAAGACAGAAGAACCGTAATGCCTGTGAAAACAAAAGTCAACCATCCTTTGCCACTTTCAGTCCGAAAGGAACACATGTGAACTTCAACCTCCCAGACAGGGTACTGAAGGGGTACAGAGTGTGGAACTCCCTCATCCAGACAGGGTACTGAAGGGGTACAGAGTGTGGAACTCCCTCATCCAGACAGGGTACTGAAAGGGTTATAGAGTGTGTAACTCCCTCATCCAGAAGCCAAAGCATCTAGTTTTGCGAAGTATTTTTGGGACTGCAAAGTCACAAAAAATTTGCCATCCTATCAGCGATATGCGAGGTTGCTATTTCGCAAATGAAAATACTAATCAATGAGGAATAAGAAAAGCAGGAGCTTCCGGATCTATGTCTACCAGTGCTGACATGGGCATCACCATCGATCAGAAGGTTACTGTGAAGCACAGAGCAACTCACCCAGCGAGATCTTCTCGCCCGAGTCGGCGGGGAGCAGGAAGACGAGCAGGGCCAGGCCGGAGATGAGCACGCAGGGGATGAGCAGGTTCAGGCCGTAGTACAGGGTGCGGCGGCGCATCACCACTGTGAAGGTGACGTCGGGGTAGGGCTCCTTGCAGCACTCGTAGTAAAGCTCGTTCCTCTTGGCCGGAACTTCTGCGATCGCATTAAGGGTTGCGGGAAAACCGTTACCATCTGTTTTCACAACCATCAACGAAAAAGATTCACTGTCTTCTCCGTAATAATGTCGGAATATTTTAAGCTAATGTTCAGTGTTTCCGTTTGCATCACTCTCGATCATTAATTACACATGCTGCTGACTGTTTCATAGGGACAGCTGTAGGAAAACTTAATATATTCACTTGTCCTCGGAGTTCACCATAGTTCATTTGTGAGAAATAATTTGCTTAATCAAATCAAGCCACGGCCCAGTTGTATCTGTTTTGGGAAACTCCTCGATTACCAGTCATTTTGAGGTCTCGATTAAAGTTAATTCGGCAAACTATGTGATTAAAGAGAAGTTGTGAACTATTTTAATTGCATCTTGAATTAATGAAAGTATTATCATGTTGATTAGCTAGTGGTCTCCTTCAGTTTTAAATATGAAATAACTGATTTGTCTTTCTCTCATTAAATTTAGTAACATGCTTTGTTTCATTTGTCTTATACGCATATGACTCTAGACAAAGGTCCCAAAAGAACAACCTTTGTCAAGTTAATTCTTAATGAACGACAGCTTCAAGGCATCGACAGGGCGGTGACTGTGAGGAATACAACACTCAGCCCTAGCTCATACTTTTTCAGTTTAGAGAAGCTGGAATGTCCTTGGAGACTCCAAGACCTTTAGATTAATTCATCGAGAAGATAAAAAGAAGATTTTTTTAAAACTAGGAAAACTCCCCTATGTACATTAGTTTCCAGGATACATCTACACGTTAGTAGGTAGTATTGCCGCAAGGCTAAATGGGGATTTCTATTAGTGCTCATTGATGGGAAGAGAACGGATGGTAAGAGAAGGAAACAGAAAAGCTTCCACACCAACAAGGTCCCATTCTCCATTGGGGATGTAGGTAGAGGTGTCGACGGCGAGTATCTGCAAGTCAAGCAGCCAGCCGTTGTGTGTCCAGGAGCCAAACTTGAGCTCACATTTCTGCACATCGAAGGGAAACCAGCGCACGTCGATGTAGCAGGTGCTCTTCAAGATCCCTGCGGGGCACAAGATGCGGGTGACACCCATCACATTGTCGGTTGACCAGCTGGCCAATGGGATCTTAGCGGTAGCCCTAACGCTAAACCTACATTCGCTAGCGCCAAAATACTGGCAAATGCCGTAAACGTTCATGTGGAAAATGGCCGAAGATCCTAAATGTACCACTGGACAAAATATGTCACATTCAGTTAGGGCTGAAGGCCCTTGAAGTTCAGGGAGCCTCACCTGGTGGAATGTACTGGCAATACCCAGAAGCATTGACCAGGACGTTGGTGTGAAATGTGGCATCAAACCTTTCATCTGCACTGGAGGTAGACAAAACAAGACAGGCAAAAAGCAATGATGGGATTTGCATCCCTGCTCAGAGGAATCTCAATACATATGAATGATACTTATCTTTTCATTCAACCCAAATATCATACATGAAATTTTTTTGTTTTATTATTAATCTGAGACAATGCATTCCATTTGGTCCCATATCCCAGCGTCACTGTCATTTCCAACTTGCCTATGTATCTGATCATCCAATCGTGTCATTCGTAAGTTCAATTCTAATTAAATGTTTTATATAATTATTTTGCTCTTTCAAATTTCTGGGATATTGACGGCTTTTGTATTCCGTACGTTTCATATGCCTGTTCCTTTCTGTAATTATTCAAGGTCTTCACTTTAGAATGCATTCTACCCAGACATCTTTTGTCTTTCATTTCAGATTTTTTCTTCTGTTTTCATCTTCCATAATAACTTATCCAGTACACAGTCACACTGGGCCTGGAGCCTTTCCCAGAAGCAGCTGGCACAAGGCAGGGCATCACTCAGGATGGGATGCCAGTCTATTGAATGGCACACCATAACCTTCCAAGGGATCATTAATGACAGCAGAGCACCTGGAGGGAACCACCACAAACCACACACACGCAAAGCCTGGAGTGAACCCACACAAACGGGACACACAGAGAGCCTGGAGGGAACCCACACAAACCCCACACACAAAGATCCTGGAGGGAACCCACACAAACCCCACACACAGAGAGCCTGGAGGGAACCCACACAAACCACACACACAGAGAGCCTGGAGTGAACCCACACAAACGGGACACACAGAGAGCCTGGAGGGAACCCACACAAACCCCACACACAGAGAGCCTGGAGGGAACCCACACAAACCCCACA
>JAABNY020000015.1:3409773-3421942 GCA_015164015.2 Brevimyrus niger
ACTGATGGCAGGAGCGGAATCTGTCCTGACCGCTCGGGTGGTGATTGGCAGCTCAGTGTAATTCTCCCTGAAAAGGAAAGGCGTGAGATGGCAACGGAACCTGAGCAGAAACAGAAACAGAAACAGAAAGGAGAAGCGTCCATCAGCTGTCAGAATGGTCAAGCAGGATCTGTCCGAGGAACTAAATTACAGTGGCAATTACAATGAAGGGATTCAAAGACGGATATTAATTCTAAAAAAACATACAGACTAACACGTATAAAAGACTATAATCACGGTGTGGAGAAGACATGGGTATAAAGAGTGTTATAAAAACGACGGAGGGGGGGTTCCTACAGAGCCGGGAACTCGACGATTCAGAGGGGATTTCGGTGACAGAAGGCTGCCAAACCAGACTGATTAAGGAGAGATTTCTGTGGCTTACGGCAAGAGAACCAGCCTAGTGCGGGGATTTGTGTTAGGAGTACCGGCAGGAGAACATTTTCGCTCATCAGGGTGAATCGCTGCATGGCCGTGATTCCATGGAGCAGGTGCTCAGCTGTAATTTAACAGATTAGCAGACAAAGAAAGTTCCACAAAGAGAACCAAAGAAAGTTCCAGAAACGGAACCGAGGTTAAGCATAGCAGCAGGGACAACATCAGCAGTAGTTAATGATCCAGGAGAATTTTAAATATGCCACAAGTCGACAGACTTCCTGGAGCCTGGTCCGTGTGTAGAGAGCAGGGGGGGGGGGGGGCCTGCTCCATCTGGCTAATCTGTCTGTTAATTCAACTGAACAAGAATCAATTCTCAGTGGCTTTCCTTCGTTCAGTATTCATCCCTATGGTAACTGCTGGACATTGCTATTGATTAAAATGGAAAGTGGGCCAGGTGGGTGGCATTTTGGGAGGGAAACAAGAGTCCAGGGTGTGCTGCGAACAGTGAAAAGCTAAAGCGCCTCAGTGCGCAAAGACAGATACCAAACATGTACAGAAACAACAACAATGCTGTATAATTGCATTATCTGAGAGGATTACATTTTATAATAGGCATCTTACTAAGATCTTCCGTGCTCGTCAAACAATAATTTGTAGTTATAGAAATAAATTTATGGCAAGAAGGATGGAATATTGATGCGACGATTTATCGAAGAAAAATATTGAAAAGCTAGAAGTATAAGCCCTACATATTTGTATAATTGCGTGTCAGATACAGGGTGACAGAGAGCCTGCAGCCTATCACAGACACCCTGGACGGGATGCCAGTCCATCACAGGGCACATGCTATGAGAAATTTATAGGTGTCACATGACCTGACCTCAAGCCTTTTGGTCTGACATAGGATCCTGAACGACATGCAGACACCCATGTGCACAAAGATGAAATGAGGATCGAACCCACAACCCCGGATGTGATACAGAACTAACGACACATTCACATTTATTTACTTTAGCAGGAAAGGGCAAGTGAGGGTGGTTTGGAGTCAGAGATCAGGGTCAGTCAGTGCTGCTGGAGCAGTTGGAATTAAGGGCGTCGCTCACGGACTCAATGTTGATATGATATCTCTGCTGGCCGTTGGAATTTGAACCCACAACCATCCCCAAAAGGGCACAAAATTCTAACTTAATGAGCTATTCACTGCCTCAGGACCACCATGTCACCCCACATGTAAGGCAAGCAACACAAAATATTATGTGGCCCGTAAGATTAATAATTCATCACCTCCATCTCATCGTGCTTATTTTATATGGGTGAGCAGTTTTGTTTTTGCCCTGCCAAGTCGACTGTGAATTCTGGGTAGTGAAGAGCTGGGCTGGGATCCTCGCTGCCGCAGATGTTCTCGCCCCAGAAGCCTTCGCTGGGAGCCCTCAAAGGGGACAAGTGTGTCACAGCTCGCGGCGAAGCGACTCGAATCCCAAACCCACAGCCATCCTAAGCCTTTCTAGCAATTAAAATGTTTCAATGCTCATCTAATTCGTTTAATGAGATTGCAATCTCCTGTTAAACAGGGCGCCAAAAACGTTACTGAGGGATCTGTCACTGCATCAGGGAGGAGAGGCCATTTTATGTCGGGAATAAAGGGGGTTTGGGGCTGTAAACCTGTTAGCGCTGCATTCAGCCTGTCAGTCCGAAGTCCTCTGAAGTTATTTAACAGCGATTCATTCCCTCAAAGCAAAGCGTGGCATGGGGATTATGGATCCTGGGAGATGGTGGCACAGTGCAAAGAGAATGTCACCGATTGGCTGATCAGGATCTCTACACACATTCCTATTAGTCAGAAAACAGAGAGAGCTCTCTGCGGGAGCATGAAGGTACGCATAATTGTTCTCCTCTGTGCTCCTTTCTTAAATATTAAATCGTTCTAGCAACAGAAATATCCTCTTGGTAAATAATTCAGCCTAATGCTTTCTGTGGACTCGCTTTAGAGTTAGTTTAGGAAACTGGAGCTCCTTTTTCTGCATTTTGCCTGGCTGTGCATAAAAGACCTGTCCTGCGTTCGTGTTGCTCAGTCTCAGTGTTGATCGTCTCAGTGTTGATTGTCTCAGTGTTGACTGTCTCAGCACTTACAGTGTTGGTGGTGAGAGCTCCAGAGCCCGGAGTCTCGGTGCTGTACTGCAGTTGACAATCTCAGTGCTGTACTGGAGTTGACAGCTGTTGATTGCCCCAGAGCTCATAGTTTCTGTATTGACAGTCTTGGATTCTGAAAGCACTGGATTCCACAGTCTCCAGCTGATAACACTGGAGCTCACACTCTCAGTGCTGACAGTTTTGGGTGATTAGAGCACTGGAGTTCATAGTCACAGTGCTGACAGACCCAGAGCTGAAAGTCTCAGTGCTGATATTCTCAGAGTTCCCGTCTCTGTGATGACAGCAGACCTTAATCCCAGACTCAGCTGATGTAGCCCAAAATAATACACTGCTGACTTCATTAGCTGACGTTGGAAATCTCCGTTTGCATACTGTTAATTTGGTGGTGGGGGGCAGGAAACATTGTAGTTCTACACTTCCAACTATCAGCCTGTCATGACCTGCTCGTCCGATCCTCCTGTGTGCCACGCCCCCTCATTTACTTCACGTGAAACCCCGATTGTGACCAACTGCTTCCTGTTATTTCGGCTTATCTTGTGTATTTCCACGTCTGAGTCCATATCTACAGATCTGTCATTAACGTTGTGTTGTATAGTCCTGTTTGTCTTAGTGTGATTAAAACATTTCGTTCGCCCGACTTCAGAATCCGGTTCCTGTCTTCCCCAGTTCGAGCCACGCTGAACATAACACAGCCAATCCGTACCAGTGCGTACTAGTTATAATAGGTTGCTATTTCTACACATATTGCTTAATACACATAACTGAATGCTAGTTCTGAATTATTTAAATATAAGGACTCCTCTCTGCTTCTGGACCGGCATCGCTGGCTCGTGCATATTTCTCCCCTGTTAAGTAGAGCAGAGATTGCTGTTCTTCAGTTCACTTCAGGCTATGTCAAATTAAACAATAGATAAAAGAGAGCCGTTTTAATTTCCCTGATTCTTCTAATCCTTCGACTGCTGCTTGCTGCGTGAGTGCTTAATCTCTCCTGATTTTTCTAATAACGGAAATGAGCAAATATCTGATCAGAAACAATTTCAGGCATCTGCGCGAGAAGATGAACAGGACAGAGAAACGCAAATAAGGATATTAAAGACGTGCTGCCGAATTCCTTAAGTGCCAACCTTATATCGTAGTCATCAATGATAACATCTGGTTTACCACGTGTGCCAGCTGTCCTATCAATTTTACGCCGATTAGCGAAAAAAAAACTCGGTTTAGCCTGTAGATACTGTAAGTTAGCTGCACTTCTGGGAATCACCAGTAGCCTAAATGGTAGTTATAAAGCTACTCGCTGCACATCGTCCCTTAATATTATGCTACAACTCGGTGAAAGTCATTCGCGAAGCAGGCGTCGCCAGTCTTTGCTGCGCTCGGGATATCCGACACCCGGAGGCTACATTTCTGTCATGATCAGTCTTCTCGCTGCATTCATACAGCCTGTGCCGTTCATCAGGGTCACATACAATCAATACGGCAGTTGAATATACTTCATACCCTATGGGGTAGGGATGAATTGTTCGCACCACCGGGACATCTGTAGGATCAACGTTTCAGAAAAAGAGCGGGCGTCCGCTTCATATATCACCGCAGAAGGTGCACATTGCTTTAAATGATGAGGCATCACTAAGACACCGTATTGTCACAAAACATTACCGACACAATAGAAGATTTGCAAAAGTGTTCTAGTTTCTCTCAAATAGCCCATCTGCTAGTTGTTTGGGTGACCCCCCCCCCCCCAAATTCTTGAAATAGGTCAAAATATTTGAAAGGATGTGGCACTAGTTATTCATTGGAGCTGCTGTGTCGGTTTGATAAGCATGGGCATGTATACGTGTCGAAATCCAAAAATGTCATTACATGCTGTTCAACTACACATCACGTGGTAAAACAATGACGTACTGGAAACGTGTTTTCCCATTTTGGACGAATGTTTGGAAAATATGCATTTTGGAATTAGTAATATATATATATATATATATGTATATATATTCTATGACTTTCACTCGAATCATTCCCACTGTTTTGGTTTCTAATTTTTTTTTTACCCTTCCACTTAAATATTTACAGACAAATTATTTCACAAAGAACGGTAAAATGGTTCATATATATCGTATTTAAATTAACTCGTTAATCAAACAAATCCCAATTTAGACGACATTTTATTACTTAATGAAAGAATACCTCTAGTCGGTAAAATTAATTTACTGTAAATCAGAAAAAAAAATTAAGTGCAAATTAATCATTACATAATAAGATGCATATTAAAATAATCCAGTTATACGGAAATACTACGGGAAAAATCAAAGCAAGAGAATAGGGTGCAAAAGAAAACGGGAGGCTTTTTGTTGAGCCTCTAGTAATTGTACTTACTTGCCACAGACAGGAAGAGAATGCAAAACGATAAAGTCACAGCCGCAGTCATCACCCAAAGCCCTTCTGTCCGGTGTCTTTCTAAACTTAAAACTGGCCCTTTTTCCTTCACAGCATGCCAATAAACACCCTGCTTGGCGCGATTTAGGCTCCCATGCCCCCTCCCCTAACTGAGCGTGCCCCCCCCCCAGTTGCTCCCTAAGACGTTATCGCCTTCTCCTCTTCGCTTGGGTCGCCCAGCCGCGGAGCCGCCAATTTCGCTTTGGATTCGGAAGTACTGGGGTCTTTTCAGCCTGAGGTGTAATTAGTGAATAAGTGAATATTGCATGAGCCGGAAATAAAGGCGACGCTTCGGAGCGGGTTCCCCTTCTTGGAGATGCGCTCGTTTCAGTACCGGAGCTCGCTGCTGTCACATTGCACGCCTCAGCCTAACTGATATTCAGACTAAAGGCGATCTTCTGTTCCTATATTTTATGCATAAATACATCATATTTGTCTTTGATTTCCCCGGCCAGAATATTTTATGCGCACTTAGCTTGCGCTTTAAAATGACATTAAATAATGTCAATGTCACCATCGAGAAGTTATTATTAAACTGACATAAATACAGATATAGATTGAGAGAGGATTCTAGCTACAACGCACTGAGAGTAAAAGCCTGGTGTGAGGCTGTGAATATTGTTTCGTTGCATATGCTGTATGATAATACTCGTTTAATTAGGCAATTAGACACGCTGAAGTCCTTCCATACGGCTCGTTTTCCGTTGTCGCAAAAGAGTAAGGAAACCCACAGCAAAGAAAGTTATAGGAATGGTTCTTACATTGTGTTTTCTGTTTCTATGACGTTTGCGTAAAACAACATTATTTAATAAAATCCTTGTATATATTTTAACACCTTGAAAACCAATACGGGGGGTGAAGTTACTACCTACTAAACACTAAATTTAATGGGGTTTTTTTCAGAAGTGCAGCATGTTTGACGTGTACACGCCTGGAGAAACTAGCGGCCACAGCCAACTTTGAGCATCGGCCCATTTTTGCACAGGAATGTATATCACACGTATATCAATACGTATAGCACATCATTTTAATAAAGTACTTAATTTGGTAAACAAATTGAAAATGTACATTCAGTAAAACAAAAAAGTTACTTTTTCACGTTATAACAGATGTCCTTGGATAAACAATTTAATTATAAGATTTATAAATATCACCTTGTATGCGTCATACAATCAGAATTTTTCATCTTACATTGACTCTAGATCATCGTCATCGAGGCAAGAACAAACTACTGTTTCCCAAGACCCCAGAGTTTGGAACAGATAAGTATGAGTTTAAGTCATTAACCACAACTGTCACTTATTTTACACAGAAGATAGTCCCTCATAATCCAGAAGATAGTCCCTCATAATCCAGAATTTCTGCATTCCGAAGCATTAAATATAGATGGATGCATGTGAATGGAACAAAATTGCAAACTAGGCACTTTTCCCAGCCTTATAGCTAATGAGGTATCATACCATTCAGGCTATATCCAGTATGAAGAAGCCAACTCAGTGCTCCTTATACACCAAAATAACTGACTGTTCGAACATCTTCAGATCTGACCCACAAGGTTGCGGCTTCCTGTTTATGCGTCGGCTGATTTGATATTTTATTGTAAGTGCAAGATGACGATTCTGTAAGAACAAATTCTCCTGTAAAATAACAATTTCATTAAACAGGCCATTATTTCATGGCTGTCGGGAAGTTGCTGTCCAAGCAGCAAAGCCTGACCCGTCCGAATGACCTGAAGCTGAAACGAGGTGGCGTCTCCCAGCGAACCTTCACTCCCTGCTGCAGCGCTCAGCATTTCCTTGTTTATTTTACCGCGCGTGTTTTTTTTGTTTTTTTCTGGCCAAACTAATGCTGGAAATGAGTTTCCCAGCGTCGTGTCTTTCTGTTTGGGACACACATCTGTGCCTCATTTTGCTTGTAAATTCACCGGCTTCTCTGCCAACACGTATGTGCAACAGTACTTAGGGTCGTAAAGCACGTAGTAATGAGACCCTGCGTAGTATCACGGTCAACGTGGAAATGGAAACGGCTGCATTATACTCACAGATGCGCCTAGATGAGCGAAGCGGGGGCCCACAAAATATCGAGGCCGTGCGGGCAGGCGTCTGAAAAGGCTGTGGTAAGGTTCTCCCAGAGATCTGACTGTCAGAGTCGATTCATTGCACCTGACAGCGCTCGGAATGTCGCTGCCCGTCTCTGCTCATATTCATCCAATCTGTTTGGAAATTTAAAGTAATTCATGCACGGAAACAGAAAAGGCCTGTCATCACAGGAAAAATAAAGGTGAAATATTTAATCACACTAATACCATATAACTAATGCCGTATAAGAAGGGTTTTTTTTTGGTATAAATGACAAATATTTTGTCTGGAACCACATATTAAATATCTAAATTGATTTGTCAGATCTAACTGGCTTTCTTTCTCTCTTTCTTTCTTTCTTTCTTTCTCTCTTTTCATTTCCTTGTCTTCTCTTTTTCCTGTTTCTCTGATTTGCTGCCTTAATGAGGCAGAAATGCATCAGTACATGCCCATATAAAGCACCTTAAGGCGACTGTTGTGAAAGACTTTATATAAAAAATAAATTGAAATTGAATTGAATTGAATTGAATTGAATTAACTAGAAGAGTCCCATGCTAAATTATTACAGCTCATTGCCCAGGGTGTAAACGGCATCCTACTCACGTACAGCACCATTCGGTTCACACCAGCTAAACAGCCACATTTAAGGTACACTTACAGTTTAGAGGCTTGGCTCCCCCGAACCCACTAGGGAACCATAAAGGTGAAGTGAGATCCGGGGGGATTTTATCATCCCAGGTAATGAATGAGGTCATTAGCGACGCTGTCAGCTCTGACTACCTGTGGAAGTCGCCGGGGCCAACTACTTTCACACAGCGACACCAATACAAACCCACAGGTGCATAAATAACTTTCACTCGTTTGAAAAGACTAATTGGATGAATTCCTAAGAGCATTCATAATAATTAATCTTAGTCGAGTGCATCATACAGGGTGACACGCATGCAAAGCCACATTTCACCAGTGTATTTACGACTGCACTTCATATATATTAAAGCTCTTATTCATGTTTTAAAATCCATATAAAAGCTATCGAAGGAAATCTGGCAATAGCAGCAAACATGTTGTTCTTAAAAGATATTTGCCACACTGAACCCATTGCATCTATCCCATGGCTGCTGGTCCAGTACGGGGTTACACAGGCCAAATGGCAGGGGCCACCGTAACTGGGATGACCTTCATTCATGCATAATTAAAAATAGGGTGTGTAGACCAGGATTCGAATCTCTGCATGTGTGAATTTGCATTTTCTCCCCGTGTCACTGGGGGTGTCCTCCATGTACCCCACACAGTACATAATGAGGTTAATTCGAGTTACCGGAATGCCCGTAACGTGCAGTGAGTGTGACGTGCGGTGAGTGTGACCAGCGCGTGAGTGTGACCGGCGCCTGAGTGACCTCTGCAATGGGATGGGACCCCATCCTGGGCTGTTTGCTGCCATGTGCCCATATCCCCAGGGTTGGGGTCCAAACCCCCCACAACAGTGATTAGGACAAAGCGGTGGGAATACGGTGGGATGGATGGATGGGTCTGTAGAATGATGAAGACAGCTGAACACACAAGATATCTTTAAATAAACAGGATACAGTCTCAGGCAGAGAAGTATATAGTGTATTTTTTTAACGGGGTGAATAGAGCCTGATTTGACTCACAGTACAATATAGACGGAGATTTAAAGAGGTTTTACTACTTGCAGCACAGTTGCAGTAATGTTGACATTTAAATTATAACTGTAGCAGTGAAGCAGATTCTACTGCAGGCCGTCGTGAAATACAACTGGATTAAAATTCATTAGCTGAACACTACATTTTTTAATAACCTGCATTTTTTTTGTTTTTATATGAAATATGTAAATGCTAAAAGAGCCTAAATCGATGTAAAGCAAAGCAAATGGAGTCCTCTATAGACACAGGGTCGGGGGGGGGGGGGGGGGTCACTTTGGCATGCTTATATACGTTGTTATCTTCCGCAAGAGTAACCCCCAACTGGTGGATGGGTTGGTTATATTTGTACTGACCAATCACTGACAGGAGGTATCTGAGAAGGTTAGGGCACTGGCCTGCGTCCTCCATGGTCCAAAGGGTGCAGGGGTATATAGTCTTTGCAGTTTGTGATCAGATATAATGACCGGGAGATTCCTGTTGTCCGTCTCTCTGTGAAACCCTGACCAGGTCATTCCTATATTGTAACAATGGGATCAGCCACTTAACGGCAACAGGGAAACATAAAACATTTTAGTGAGATCATGGAAAAAAGGAACGGGTGATTGAATATGACACTCCCGGTCACATGACTTCGCTCCTGAGATGGCCACACCCCCAGGGATCGTATTCCTGAGTATATTACGATCACAGTAGCTGTGATGGTAGCTGGGAGGCCCTATATCACAGCAAACATTTAAACTGAAAACTGCATTTTTGTCCTTTTTTCTGTAAACACCAACAAATGTCATGTTTGAGTTTAATAAAAAGAGAGCCTTGGTCCTCTGCCGGCCCCCTGGCCCTCAAGGCTGCGTGTATCTGCTCCCACCCTCCTCATGCTTTCCAAGAAACAGCTTCACCCTCTGCGCAGAAGCTCTGCCATTATACTGAACACACTGAGAGTCAGATTTCACGCCCGGTGGGGTCACACGCCAAAAATGATCGGAATCATAGCCGGCTGTGAGCCAGCGGGAGGCCAATTGTTGGCACGGTAACAGCATCCAGCTTGATTGTGTTACTATGGCAACTAATTGCCAACCCCATGCCCACGGTGACTTGGGTAATGAATCCCGGCCGGCTCTGAAATGGCTACGTGCGCCGTCTGTGATCAATGGGGCCAGCTGGGCAGAATCGGGGGAGAGACTCAGGGAGCCAAGGGCGACTTTCTTACTCGCAAATAGTGTATCTAACCTCCAATTCAAACCCCGCATCGGCACGTCTGCGTGTCCTTGAGCGAGGCCCTTAACCCCCAGCTCCCTGGGCACTGCTATGGGTGGCTGCCCTTCGCAGACGACCTACTCTACAAAGGGCAAGCTGAGGGAGGCGTAAAGACAGTTTCCCCATGGGGATTTATAAAGTATCAATTCTACAATTCAAGAATTTCTGGTACCATTTATGACATTTAAAAGCAGCTAAAGCCAGAATGAGGGCTCCCTCCCGCACGGATACTTCCGGAAAGGAGGACTCCAACATAACGTGTTACTCAACTATTCCTGAACCATGCAAGAAACCAGCTTTACATTCTAAAGAAAATGTCGGATTAATTATCACATCAGAGATGTGGATGTTTATTTCAGTACACTCTCAGAAAAAGGGTCGGAATTCGTGCCTCTGTTGTCACTGGAGCTGAATCCTCAAGGGTCTGCCAGTTGTACCCTTCGCTACTTGTACCTTTTGAGGTAGAGAAATGGACTCTGGGGAACATTTCTGCATCATCCTGTTTGTACCTTTGGGAGGTTCACCTGTGGAAGTCCTGAGTACAAGCTAAGGGCACTATGTACGTAAGCTGAGGGCACCTTGGATGTAGGCTGAGGGCACCATGTTTGTAAGATATGGGCCCCCCGGGTGTAGGCTGGGGGCACCCCTGATGTAGGCCTGTGCGTCATTCTTCTTCTCACTAATGTCAGTTGTGTATTATGCACATAAGTGAGAAGGCAGCAGAGCGGGTAGAGTTGCAGCAGGGTCTTCAGAAAGCTGGAGCCTCTTCATTAAGCAGTAGGTGGGACCCTGGATGGGATGTCAGCCTATCAAAGGAAGCAGGAGACGGAAGGTGGGACCCTGGATGGGATGCCAGCCTATCAAAGGAAGCAGGAGACGGAAGGTGGGACCCTGGATGAGATGTCAGCCTATCACAGGTCACATTCATAAATACCATATAAAAAAGAAACACCACAAAATCCTGACACTTTTCTTGGCTGACATTTTGAAGAGCATGTGAGTGACTGACAGGTCAGCCTGTCCATAGATACGGGGCACAATGTATTTATATTACAGCCTGATTGTTCTGTGACACACTCCGTCAAAACTCATGTTGGTGTAGCCCAGTGTATATGGCAGTGTTCACCCAGAATTCAGTGAGAGTATAAGCGATTTAACACTCCAACCCGGCTCATTCTCTCTCGTTTACCGTACGATAAACACCCTCATTCATTCACACCATCTCCTGGGATTCTCAGCACAATCAAACACAATTAATGCACGAGGGGCCGCTTGTGAATGGGATTAACGGAGGATCACAATTAACTTTGGTTTATTTGCTCTTTTGTCACAGAGCAAATTGACTTTTCTTATTTCAAATGTATCACAAAATAATGGCCGCAGGATGAAACACTGACATCAGCACAAGACACAGTAAATAAACATGGACATCTGGATCGCCGTATGAGAGATTAATTGTAAAACATTTAGATGCCCCTATTACTGGATAGTTAAATAAAGATGGCCATAACGTTTGCAATGGTAAGAGCTTATTCCGCAAATTAGAAGATGGGAAAATCTCAGACTAATGACATCTGGCATTTGCCTTGTATCATTAATAATATTCATATCTAATTTCTATTACACAAGCACAGTGGATCTAAAAATAATACTCACATGCAATTATGTAAATAACTAAATTATGCAAATGATTCTCTGGCTG
Organism: Brevimyrus niger; assembly: GCA_015164015.2. NCBI lineage: Eukaryota > Metazoa > Chordata > Actinopteri > Osteoglossiformes > Mormyridae > Brevimyrus > Brevimyrus niger. The sequence goes on from JAABNY020000015.1 coordinate 3,421,473, forward strand.
TATTAATGAGTAGGTGAGGTGAATTTATTTAGCATTGTGGAGCTGTTTTAACATGTGGATTCATTATTTACTTGGGCATAAAACCTGATAAAAATGTTTTAAATGGTAGAGGTAATGAACACCTGACAGAGATGACAGATTATATATATGATTCCTGCTGCTGAGGGTGTGTATGAGGTGTGTATGAGGTGTGTATGAGGTGTGTATGAGGGCGTGTATGAGGGCATATATGAGGGCGTGTATGAGGGCGTGTATGAGGGCGTGTATGAGGTCTGTAGGAGGGTGTGTATGAGGGCGTGTATGAGGGCGTGTCTATCTTTGCATAAACTGATATTTTATGTGTTCTGTAAAACACAGGCAGTTAGAATCAGAATTTGATTTCCACTGCAGATCTTTTTAGGGTCCTGGAGAACTCACCACTTTTTCGAAAAGTTCCTCATAACTGGAGTTCAACCTCTACAATAATTTAT
>JAABNY020000015.1:3455122-3474595 GCA_015164015.2 Brevimyrus niger
TGCAGAAAGTTACAGAATCCACCCCCCCCCCCCCCCCCCCCCCCCACAACATTGTTGCCTATATTGCATTATTCGCATTATTGTCTATATCTTTTCGCAAATCGCACTGTATGACACTGAACGGGGTCGCACAAAGTCGATGTTGTATAGAAAGAGCCCTATTCTGCCCTAGATGATTGTCTTGAAAATATGAAACTTCTACAATATATACTGAATATCGTAAGGGCAGAGGTTATCTGTCTTAAGATTTATACTGAAATATGCTGTAGCCTAAGTTTAAAACTACAACTGTCATTTCACTTCGGCCGCAAAATACATACTGTAAGTCTGGGGGGGAGCCTACCCATCAGGCAGCGCGGCATGCTGGAGCGGTGCCAGTTATGTAAATAATGTGAAATGTTGTGCATAGTTAGTGTCTATTGTCTTGTGATTGTGTTGTATTGTAGCGTCATGTATAGTGTTTAATGTCGCGTTGTATTCGCGTGTCCGTGCGCCCACCGTTGTGTTGGTACAGTCAGTGCGGTAGGCAAAATATGTCGGTGGGGGAAGGTGGTATATTTGCCGCTGCGTGTGTGTATGCGGTGTTTTTTAAAGAGTTGTTAGTCTAACTGTGTTTTTCATATCGGCTGCTGCTGTGATACCGTTGTTTACTTAAAAACTTTAAACATATGCGGGACAGTAGTGCTGCCGCTGAGACAAATTCTGCATAAAATGTAAAACTTGGTGGAATTTATACGTGATGTGTCTGAATCTGGGAAACGGCGCGGCGTCCCTCGAACGGCGTCCCGGCGCAGCGCTGCGGACGCCCCTGGAGCAGCATTTGGTGGGAAGTGAAGGCGAAGAGACGGCGGCTTTGCACGGGGGAGGAGTCTCGGCTCCCCCACCTGAAGCTGCTCCGGTGGGAAGACAAAAGCTGTCTGAGGAGAGGACAGGGGGAGGGAGCGGAGTGCAAACGGATGGGGGGGGGGGGGGGGGGCTCGCCGCAAATTATTCTGATTAGTCACAGGCTCCCCGGAGACGGTGCCTTAATTGTTCTTTTTGTTCCTGGTTTCCTTCTTTCTCTGCCACCCAAACACCGCACTTCTAGTCCCGCTTTCCTGACGGTTCCTGTACCGCTGTAGCCTCCTTTTGCCACTCGCGTCCATTTCCTGGCTCTTAAATCTGCATTATTATTATTATTATTATCATTATTATTATTATTTGCATCTCTAATTCCCTGATGCTGGAGTACTAAAAAGGTGGCCTTCTCCGCCCCCGCCAGCCCCCCCGCGGTCTCTGTCACCTGCTGACTGAGTCCCCCGGTCACCTTCCCTATGCACACAGCGCGTGCCTTCTGCACACTTGCTTCTGGCGCACGAAGTCACGCCGAGACCCTAAATGTTTATTTTTACGATTGCCATTAAACTGCATTGCCCTCGTAAAATTTTATTCGCTATTAAGGAGGAGTCGGCCGAGGCTGAGACGCGTTGAGTTTCGAAGCCTCCCGCCTCGCCCAACAAACACAATTCCTGGTTGGCAAACTATAAGCGCAGGTGGAAGCGCAGCGTGATGCTGCCGTCCAGCATCACTTCGGGATCATGTGAGAGGAGGAGACAGAATACCTAGCAATAGGCACGTGTACACAGGCGAATGTAGGCCTACTTTTATTCAGTAGGCGAATTATTGTGGGAACTTGTGACATTTATATTAAAAATAATTGCGCCCATTGCACAATAGCATAACCAAGTGTTTCTTCTTTGTAGTCGACGGCTAAAAACTGAGACAACGGGAGAGAATGCAAATGAAGCCCGGTTGTTATTTTTTGCATTTAATCGAATTTCAATCCCTTTTTGAAGTGCAGCGCTTTTTAACTATTAAAAGAAAGAAAAAAAAACGGGACACGACGCGTGAGATCTCCGCGCGTTTCTCACATACACGCGTCTCATCGTCGGCAGGCTTTTCATGGCGCTGCTCGGGGTTTAATCTTCAGACCGGCGGTAATTTATGCGCGGGAGTCTGGGCGGCGGGGAGCATCGTCACAAGCCTGGGCCCTCAGACTCAGTGGGGCTCTGAAATACAGATTTATGTGTCTTTTGAGGTGTAATTTGTGGAGCAGAGGAATTCGGGAGCTCGCCAGTTAATGAAATGAGATAAATGAAAATGTTAATTTGTAAACCTTATAATAATACCGAGTGGGCAAAAATAAAAGAAAAGAAATAATAGTGTTAAATGTTTAAAACGTGCATTTCTTTGTGTGTGGAGAAGCTTCGGAAGATGTAAAGCTCAGTGCGCTACATCTAAAAAGAAAGCTGCACGAGGTGTCACGTGGACAGTCTCGCTTTATACTCTTTAAGGCTACAACCGCAGCATCAAGCTACTTGTTTATGCGAGACCCGTGAGCTGAGCGTTTATTTATGAATATTTATCTTTAATGTTATGCTTCAGCAACAAGGGCCCTGGCAATAATTGTGCCAACGAAGTCCGATTTTGAATTTAAATTTTAAATGTACTTTGGAATACCTGTTGTAGGGGGCTCCCGTCGCCCGCTGTTCGTATCCGATCCAGCTGTAAAAGCGTTATACATCTCATTCAGCTGGAGGAACACTGAATAGCAAAGCAAGTTCGATCCATTCGTCTAGCTGCTTTGCACTCACGGTAGTCAGGATCGCGTGGGGAGTCTGGAGATAACGGGGAATATTCAAATTTAAAATTAATTTTATATCGTAACTATATAATCAATGTCACCGTGAACTTGTACTAGATAAGTGGTTCTGGGTGATGGATGGTTTTGTAATCTCCTCGTGCTAATAACAACAATAAAGCTCTCTGTACTATTAATATAGAATAAATCGTGTATCAGCAGTACATGCGCAAACTCAGACGCCTCCACTGTTGTCTGCCTGGTACATTCCCACAATATAACTCTTCTCGTTCTCTCCGCTGCGAATGCATTGCTGATTAAGATCTCTTGAATTTACTCATTAAAACGCTTCCAGGCAGGCCGCGGTCACTCTGCTGAGGTCAGCGGGACGCACGTAGCACCTTCGAGCCGCAGGAGAGAGGTGGGGCGGCCGCTGGGGTATCCCACCTCCCATCAGCCTTAGCTTCTGTGGGGCGGAAGGGCCTTCCAGCAGTTGTGAATCACACCTCGTACCGGTTAAAATTTCCTTCAGGTCCTGAAATACAAAGTTCAGCATTACCGCATGACTAAAACGGTGTGTTTACCTTCAAACTGGGGTGATGGTGTGTGACTTCTGTCATCAGAAGGTCGCCAGTTCAAATCCCATCCTTGATAGAATAATCACATGTCCATTGGGCTCTTCAGCAAGGCCCTTTACCCCCCCAAAATCCGGATAAATGGCCCGACCCTCTACTCAGACCCCAGCCTCTGTGTGTGTGTGTGTGAGTGTGTATGTTTCAAAAGAGAGCAAAATAGGGTATGCAAAAACATTATTTCACTTCGTTTACTTAATTTTAAAGCTTCCTGTGATTCAGCACTTGAGTGAAGTTCTTAAGAACCTGCTGACTGCTAAACATGATTCAACCCAGGTTCAGGTTAATGGTTTACGTTTCCACATGTGCAGCGTTCGGCTGTCAAATCGTTCAGCAAAATGGCATCTTGTCAATAATAGACGCTAAATCTGAAACCCACCTGACATTTTCGGGAGGAGCAATGGCAAAAGGCACCATTTCATCTTCTGAACACTGAAAAAAAGCTGAAATATGTGGTTGTCTGAAAAGAAAGATTTTCCCCTGCCGTTCTTGTTTTTTTTTTCTTTTTTTCTTCATCTTACGCCTTGTACCACATCCTGACTTCACTCGACGGCACTTACAGCAGATACACTGATGAGGAATGCGTCCCTGATTGTCTTTGAAACACGCAGCAGCATTTAATCTGGGCGAGAAGGGGACCCGACATCGGCTGTGGTCATGGTGGGATACTGTCCGATTTGTGGAAAGCCTGTCTACTTCGGTGAGTATCCAGTGCATATGCACTTCATGTCTGTTACGTTGACGCAGAGCTAAAAGCAGAATAGCTTTCGTTTCGGCTTCCCAGACATCCAGCCTTTCACACCGAGATTCTGCTCTGATTATAAGGTTCTTGCTTCTTTTGTTTAGTTAAAGCTGATGTGAGATTTCAGATTATTAAATCTGTTTAGATTTTTGAGGCTTCTCAAAACCGAAAATGTATGAAAGACAGAGCAAAGAGCAACAGGAAATGTAGCAAAAACAAGAATCTTATTAAAAAAAACTAAAGGAGTATAAAAGGCCAGAGACTCCGGACCCCTGTAAGCTGGAATAGGACCAGTGGTTACAGAAGATGGATGGATGGATGGATGGATGGATGGATGGATGGATGGATGGATGGATGGATGGATGATATAATGAGGCCAAAATATTATCATTCAGGAATTAGAGTAAACTACCAGGATTTCCTTGACTGACCACTGTGTTTTCACTGTGTTTGAGTGACATCTTGGGTATCACTTGAAGCTTTTAACCTTGGATAAACTGTATTTGTTAAATATAAAAGAGTAAACAAGGCAGGAGCTTTCGGTTATCAGCTGTTCAACTTTAGGTCTTTTTAATTAAATACCTAGTATGTGCTTGAGGAACTTTTACGGTTTTAGCATAATTAGTTATTAAGGTTGCTAAGAAATAGAAAAGTATTGTAGGCTTCAGTTGCATGCATTACTGTGAGGGTATGTATGTACAGAGGACCTGCTGAGGATCTGAGCAACCCATTGGTTGTGACCGATGAGGAGTTTTACACACTAGAATGTTCCACGAGGACTGGTGGGGGGGTTCGCTTCTGTCTTGGGGTCCCAGAATGCCATGGAGCACTGGCTGCAATCCTGTGAGAGGGCAGAGAGAGACACGCCAGGCTGCTTTTGACCGTTGATGAAATCTAGCAGGACGTACGGCAAAACAGGAAGTGGGTTAATTCAAATGGAGCAACCGGTGTTGCTCAGGCAGGAAGGGGCGGGGATAAGGGGGGAGGCTTGAACCACAGCGCCACAATGCTGCCGCATTAGGCAGAAAAACATAACACAATACTGTGAAATAAATGGTGCTCTTCATAAGGAGAGAATTGCTCTGTTTAAGAAAACAGAGTAGGATTGACTAAACAAAGTGATCGATTACAGAAGAATCAATATTCTGTCCTCTTGTTCTTGTTATTTATCTCTAACTTTACATACATCTTACTATGTATTTCTACGACAAAATGTTGGCAATTTTATTCATAAATCATAGTGCAAACAGCCTTGAATTCATGTGCTGACGTCATAATGAGGCAAGTCCTCCTTGGGCAGGTGAGAAGAAGCGCTCCCTGGGCCGAGATTACCACCCACTCTGCCTGAAATGTCAAGAGTGCAAACGGCAGCTCAACCCCGGCCAGCATGCAGAGGTACGGAGGCGCAGGGCCACGCAGGACCCCGAGCCGCCACTGGATGGCGCCGTCTTCACACAGCGTTTTAGTGTTTACTCCTTGGGCACCTGCTCTTGTTGTAACCCTCCGTGTTGGTGATCAGAAGCTACGCTGTCATTGCGGTTTAATTTAAAAATGTTTCTAAAAAAATTTATAAACCGATGTGGGGCATACCTGGGTGGAGGCTGATGTCTCGCACCCCGAATGCCCAGCACCACCTGCTCAGACACACAGTCTCCCACTTAAGTGTCCCTCAAAAGCCATCGGTGTCGCAGCGGGACACAGTGGCCAGAGCTGTAACCCCTGAGGCTCACCTGCCGTTTCCTGTCCTTTCCAGCACGACGAGAAGCCATATTGTACCTATTGCTACATGAAGCAGTTTGGGCCCAGAGGTAAGCCGGGGGGGGGCCCACACACACACACACACACACACACACACACACAGCATAGATAGGGCAGGGACTGAGAGAGGAGGCCGGTCAGTGGGGGCAAGGATAGCCAGGGAAGAGCGGGCCTAGCTGTTACCATGGACACAACACCCCCCCACCGCACACACTTTCTCAGGATCTCACAGATCTTCATAGTATTGATCTGCTCCAACACCAGGCTCTTGTTGTAGACATCTAAATCACACTGCAACTCACTGTCTCCTTCCCGCTCAGTTACCATGATCTACTGCAGAAATCCACAGCCGTGTTCCTTCTTCATGGTCTCCACCAATTATCCATCCACACATCGACCCTGAAATCTGGACTGAACTATACATACAGTAAAATACCTTATGTGCTGTTTCAAGGATTGGGCAGATTTTCACTCTTTAGTTCAGATTTGGCGACCTCTGCTTTACAGAAAGCCACTGGCCTGGTCGCTCGTTCTGAACGTGATTCTCTGCCTTCCAGGTGGCAGGAGACCCGTGTCACACTTGTGCAACTCCACCGGGTCATAGGAGAGGAAACCGTGCCTTCAGCTCGTCAAGTGAGGACCTTCCTAGGGCTAGACGTGCTACCAGCACTCGCCAGCAGGGGGCTCTGTCTCCGGCGGGGTAAAGCAAAGTGCTGGGAAAAGGGGGTGCATTTGGCACCTTATTGTGATGGGCGTGTCCAAGATGGAACATGGGAAACGAAGGCCTCCAGGTCCGGATCGTTGCGGAAATGCCTTCACTCATTAAATAATCAAACCTGACACCTTTAAAGGTGGGAACTCACATTCCAATTGGCTACTTGGTTACTACAAGCATATTTTCTACAGTCATTTTAAAATTACTGTAAATACAGCATAAATATTTTTTATTATCTATAGAAGTCAGTTGCTACTGAAATTTAAATGTTTTTAACAGTTAAAAAGTTTTGTCAATATTTATTTGATGTGCTTTCCTATTGCATCATATAGATATCACGCAAGATAATGCTCATATCTGCATAGCATCATATAATATTAATGTCTGTTATCATCGCATAAACTTTTCAAAAACGTGTAAGTTACATAGTGACAATTTACAATAAAGCTTTGCCTTTTTCAATATCCAATGTGATTCTCCAAAATCATTTACTCAAAAGCCTCTTTCTCTGCAAATGAATGAAAACAAAAAGGACACTAATTAAAATTTATCAGATTTAATATTTTTAAAATGTTCATTTTAATTTCACAGAAAGAGCATATTCCTTCTATGGTTTATTCTTAGACTTTGTCCTAATCTACTGCTATCATTCATTTTGAACATCATAAAAGTCAGTAATAACAATTATTAAAACAGAGCTATAAGTAATTTGCTATAATTGCTATTTCCTTGGGTTTAATGTAGACGTGTGTCTGGGCTTGTGTGTGTGTGTGTGTGTGTGTGTCTGGGCTTGTGTGTGTGTGTGTGTCTGGGCTTGTGTGTGTGTGTGTGTGTGTGTGGCTGCCTCACATACCAGGTACCTCCAGGCTCCACGATAATAGAATAAAAACACATCACGATATTTTACATTTTTTAATGTTAAATATTGCAATATATTGTAAAACAAAAGAAGACCAGAAATAAAGTTCAGTCAAGTAAACCTGATCGTCTGTTTCTCAGTATTGCCATACTTGGCTGTACTCGTGTTCTCATGTACACATTTTTCATCAGGGGAGGCCAATCTTAACCCCAAAGGGCCGGTGTGTTTGCGGGTTTTCGCTGCATCTCCCTAATTAGATCACTAATTAGAGGACTGATTGTCTGAGGAGTCCTCACACCTGGGTGTGAACAGCTGACCTACAGGTTATCCCAGAAACCTGCAAACACACCGGCCCTTTGCGGATAAGATTGGCAACGGAAGATGATGTGAACCGGGGGGGACAAAGACCAGTTCCAATACTAAGAATAGTTCCAATACTAAGAACAGTACAGAGGATGGTTTTAATTTTTCCCCCCCACCCAAATATCAAAGATGCTGACCACAACAGTCCCATGATTCATTGCATCCAAAGTTCGTTCTTGGAGGCAAGTTAGCAAGACCGGTCTTACCAAGACCACAAATGTAATCTTTGCATTCTTGGTGAATCTTATTGACTGTCTCAGCCTTGGGCATAATTTTGGTTCGAACATTGAGGGGCGAGGAGGCACCACCCATTTAAGTTGTTTCCACCCAATTGGCTGGTTTTGATTATTGGGGAGTCACAACCCCCCCCAATAATCCATGGTCTTGACCCAGCTGACTATTACTGTCCTTGCAATGTTACAATTGCATGTGCATATCAATACTGTAATGTCAACATTAACATTGCACACTACATCGTGTAGTTCTGGAGATCATACAGTCCCAAAGCGCCACAGAGCACAAAACAGGGTACATCCTGGTCAGGAACAGGGTACATTCTGGTCAGGGACAGGGATAGGGTAAATCCTGGACAGATTGATGGTCCATCACAGGACACATACTGTCAATCAGGCGCCAAGGGTTAAAAATTGCAGTCCTCCTCCTCTTTGAAGTTTGTCAGCCCGATGAGCACATTTCACAGAGCCTGTAAGTCTATAACCCTAGAGGTGCCAGACCACAGTGTCACCTCTGGTAATTACAGCTACAATAATTACATTGTAATTAAGACACAGGGTGGCAAAACGTCAACCACAGGGGCTTATGTGGTTTCCACACTGTATAAGGACACTTGTGTGTAAAGGATCATGTTTGAACGCAAGGGTGGTACCGTAACCCAGGACTCACCAGAGATTGGTTAACATTGACCTTTCTTTAGGGGTGGGGGCGTCCTTCAGCCTGAATATATAATGAAATCTTCAAGGAAGATATAGGCTGAGTTGAGCAGAGCAAAGATGTGGTGGGGGGTCTAGAATCTGAGACGGGGGGTTTCATAAATCCTGCCTTTGATCGGCGGTTTCTGATCTTGGTGCCTACAGCCGAACACGCGCACAACGCAAACAAACGCACTGCACACATTAGTACGATAAAACGCACAGCGCTGGAGCAAGTGAAGTGGCCACGGCTGGTTGAGAGGGTGGGGCGCCATCTCTCTGCCGGCTCTGGCGGCCACATGCTAACCATATATGGAGTAGTTACCCCCAATTCCACCCCGCCGATTGAAAGAGTGGACCGCCAGTTGCTTAATTCAGCCCTTCTGCTTTGTGACACATCATTAAAGAGTTCGTCTGCGAAAATGATCGGTCCGGAAGGAAGGGGTTAAATTAAAGAATAGGTGTCATTCTGCATTTGCCCTCGCCAGCACCCACGCGTTTATCCTCCGGCTAAACCACCGACCCCCGACTCTCACTGCCCGGGCCGTCAAACACACGTCAGCACACTAATCAATGCATAATAAGCTTTAATTTAATTCACCGCATGTTTCCCGCCCCGTCTTAACCTTTTATACTCAAAGAGATACCATCATCACTTTGGGTGAAAAATACACCTCGTATTTAAGAAGTAAACTGTCACGTCAACCAATGAATATGTAGCGTACTAGAAGCCGCTTTTCAATTAAGCTTATATTATATGTTTATTTTTAGATGTGAACTTTCCGAAATTACTTACGCTGCTCCTCTAACCATCTTGCTAAGGACGACGCCTTGGTAACACGGGGTTTGAGGCTGTAACAGTGTTAAACACCCGGGGCTCGGTTGTCAGATGTTAATTTGCATTTATTTTAATTTCCGTAAGGGACCGTGGGTATTATTCGCGTTAATCGGGTCGATCGCGCTCACATGGAAAACATTAACACTTGAGGCACCTTTCGGGGATGAGCGGGGGCCAGCCGACCATCTTCCAAGCAGATGTGGCGGCGGATGCCTTGTCCACCGGCATGAGTGAATTTTCTTCCTGTTTGAGATGAAAGGGGGGGGGGGGCGGGTGAGTGAAGTGCAGAACAGTGATTTAGTCGTTTAAATTTACGACAGCTGAGAGTGCATGGACTTACCGACCGGGGGTGCAGATCCATACCGCGTGTACCCAGCAAGCAGATGGTAGCATACTGAAAGTAAATAACAAAATCATTCTCTGTTAGGATTTCTGTTATTTATTTTTGTCTTATAAAAACTTTTTTCTTTAACTTTTATATTTAAATTGGGGGGGGGGGGGGGCAACTGTGTGGCTATGTACAAGGTCTCCCCGACTTTATCTGTAGCTGTTACTCAGCAGAGTGACTGCATATCTTGTATTTCCATTGGCCAAAAATGAGTACAGAATGATATGTTTTTATAAAATTCGCTGCATCCGCTTCCTTGAATGCATCGTAACGTTTGCCCAACAGCATTTTCAGCGTTGATTTAATTTGTCCAGCAGATGGAGCCAAAGCTCGGTTATCTCGTTGCCGATGTACAGTGGGTCCAGATGTTGCATTACATCTGGATGGGAGATCTAAAGAACTCTGTACGCCACGGACCGATTGCATGCGACTCATGTGTATTTTCTTACGTTTCTAACTGAAAGTAACCATCAAATTATATTTTTAACCTTTTCGTGATGCAACGTCGCGTCATAATTTTACTTCTTTTATAATGAAAATTGTTGTAACTTAATTGTGTGTTTGTACAACAATACAACAAACAAAACACGGTATGTCTTTATTCAATGGAAGCTTTTGCTCTGTGGGTTAGGACTGTAGTCTAGCTGTGATTGGAAGGTTGCCGGTTTAAATCGCGTAGTCGGAAGAATGATTTCATCGTTGGGCATTTGAACAAGGCCCTTAACCCCAATTGCTCCAGGGAACTGGCCGACTCTGCTTTCTCAATTGTACGTCACTTTGGATAAAGGCGCCTGCTAAGTAAATGTACAAAATCGATGTTTACATTTCTAAATACCAACACTAGGTGTCAGCAGAGCATAATCAAAAGGAGGGAAAGCACCAGGCCCCTTTGGTGGGGATGATGACTGCAAAGAGGTAACTCCTTAGTTCTCTTACTTTGCACAAAGACTGTTCAGCGGGGATTTGTACTTTCCCTAATATCACTCTGACTATTTCTTGAAGAATGTAGCCAAGTGCTGGTGCGTGTAGGCTACCGGACTGTAATCGCGCCGATAAGTATTTGTTATTATAAAAAAAAATGCGTTGCTGAATGAATGGTTATGTTTATGAAAATGCATTTGCCAAGAATATCATTCAAGGTACAGTCATGATAAAATAATCTTGAAGTACGGGGGTACACTTTCTGCCTTGTGATCCCATATCTTATAGAAGCTGCAGTATCGTTTGCGATATTAGTGACCCCTAAAGAATAACGCTGAATGAAGAAAATAGCAAAACACAAAGCCGTATAAGATTACAGTAAAATGGTTTATCAGACGTTATAGGGCTTAATGTTTTAGGCCTATATAAAGGATTATGTAGTTAAACTCTACTTTCGTGATGCAAAAAATCAGTATAAAATCAGAAGGCTTTTCATCAGTTAACAGTTATAGATTTGCCTCATAGATAAACAATGTAAACATGTAACGTTAGTGTCAAGATTGAGGATCGATGTGTATATATCTAGGTTTTCTAGCTTCTTCGTCTTCACAGTCGCACATAGCAGCCCAGACGGGCTCGACCATGGACGCCGATCCTTGTCCCTTAAAGGGACGCCCAGACACTGGATGCCGCCCGGCTCGTGGGTTAAAGGCCAGTCTGTCCGCGTGAGTCTGACCGCTGAACCCCGGATCGCAGCATGGTCAGGCAACGAGCTGCTATATGACCGCGGTTCCTGCGCGGACAGCATTTGCCAATCATTTATATCGAACCGTTTACTGAATTGGGTTCAGTTTTCTGCAATAAAATATTTTTTTTTCTTATTTTTATGATTCCCATCCCTCTTTATTTAAACCCAGTTGTATTATTATTATCATTATTATTATTATTATTGAGCATCGATTTGCCTTCATGTAGGCTTTTTAAAGAAACAGCATGGTTAAAAAAAAACAGCCGGGGTCGCACCTAAAAGATCCTAGAGAAATGCCACGATGAATCTTTATTCAGCAGAGTAAGAAGATGTGAAATGTTTGTTTGCTTTGCACAGCACAGTCTCGCTCTGTGTACAGCTTCACAGCCTTTCGCCGCAGTGCCGAGAGGGCTTCCCCAAGCAGCCGTGCATCAGTCCTTGCCACTCTCCTCTCGAGATTACACACGGTCTCGCTCCGAATTCAGCCTGGTACCTGGGAACGTCCCACTGCGAACCTGACACATGTATCCGCCGGTGTCCTGCTATTGTTCTCCTGTCGTGACACACGCGTCCCCGCGAGCGCTCCCGCGGCGAGCTATGGCAGGTCCGCTAAGGAGGCTTCCCCGAGGAGGCTCCCCGAGCACGCGGCTCCGCTCCGCCCGGAGAGGAGCTACTGGACTGTGGCCGAGGTCACTGGGACTGACACGGGGGGGGAAAAAAAGAAAAAGGAAAAACGCACCGGGTTTCCCTGACCCAACCGTGAGGCTACAAGTATTTTCTGCTCTCAGTTTTTGATGAGTTGAGTTGGTTTATATGTGGACAATGTCAGGAGACCATAACTCATACATGTCCGGTATAGTCCTGCTTTCTACCTAAATGATCACTCTGATCTGCCGCTACAGTGATGTGATCAGCGTTAAGTACAATAATGTGAAGTCAGATATCACAATTAATGAATAGCCTGTGTGCTAGATTATTCGTAATTGTAATAATTAAGCTGGCGTTTTCCTCTTTGCACACCCAGACACCAGGGTAGTGTGTGCTAGTTTGTCCTAGCACACAGCCTAGACATATGTGTCAATCTGAGAAAAAAATATATATTTGCCTATGTAGCCTTGATTTTTGACTGTATATTCGTATGTCTTATAACATTTTTTGTGGTAGGCTACTGTGTCAGATGAATCTAGTCAAGATTATTATTATAACGTATTCTGTATTACTCGCGCGGTGTTGTGAATATACATCTGGGAACAACGAGGCCGATGCGTTTGATCAAACGTCAGGACCGGAGTCTGGACGTCATGCAGTTAAGTGATGCCATTTGAGGAGCAGAGCATCTGCTGGCTTAAATATGCTTTAACCAGCACCGGGCCGCTAGATCATGTCGCCTCCTCTCCGGACTTATCAGGTGAGGCGCTCATTTGCATGGCGCTGCCTCCGTCTGCTTGTTTTTAAGCGGGATTTATTAGGGTCGTTAACCGAAGTCACAGCTGCGCTTCCGGAGTTAAACTTTATGTCCGGGAAAACGAGGTTGATGTTGAATTACTACTTCATCTCTGTACCGTGTCATTCTGATCACCGAAAGCCGACCCCGCCCGTGAAGGACTTAACTCCCTCTGCGCCGGACGGAAGGAGCCCCATTACTGTGTTCTACAAAATCATTACTGCAATAACAACTGATTAACTAACTGCTCTTCGTTTTAACAATAACGCTCGCTTACTTAGGTTACTACGTAGTTGAAATACTTCTACATATAATTAATTTTATTCTATTCCAAAAGACACAAATGTTGTGTATCTATTATTTATGCTTTTATTAAAATTGCCAAACAAGGTAGGCTGCAATAAGAACGAGAAGAGCCGGTAATATTCACGAGCTATTTATTTTTGTAAAGAGAAGACACAAAAGCGCCAACCCCCATTGCGCTGTGTTCTCCATGCCGCCCTGCAGGGGGAGGAAGGTTAATGCACGAATAAGAAGATGAAGTATAGAAGGTGTCCCCCCCGCCCCTCGCTGGTCCGGGAGTGATGAGTCCTGCTGGTCGGGGTGGACAGGGCAACTCCAGCAGACTTTACCTGTCAGCGCCCCCGCCCCCTGCTGTCCCGCAAAGATGCTGGGGGGGGGAGCTAGTCACGTGAGCGGAGGCTATGCTTACGTAAGAATAAATGTTTCTAAAGTTGTCTTAGGTTTTATCGGGAATTTGTGTTCCACTTACTTAAAATGCAGGGTTTTATACACAGTTTAACGGGGCATAGATTTGATATGTATCGAGTCAAAATTTTAAATTATCGCAGAAAATAGTTTTAAAATTTTGCAGTTGGCTAGATTCACACGAAGTGGAAAAAAATCGCAGAACATCCACGCATGTACTCAAACCCGTTATCTGATAACATGCAAAATCTTGTAATGTAAAGGGCAATATAAATAAAATGTATTATTATTATTATTATAAAATGTAGGTATTTACTAATGCGCTGTTACAGCAATAATTGTACTTTCGTTTTCTCTTTCTTTACATTTTAACTTAAATTTTCGCCTAAATACAAATACAAACGCACAACCCAGCCCAAGTATTTCGTGCTTTCTGAATGCAGAAAAAAAAACTTTTCAGAGTTTGGTCATATAACCTTTGAACCGGCGCTGTTCCCGGATATGAAAGCGGAGCGTGTTTGCGGCGTTACGGCCGCCTGCGTGCGTCTCGCTCTCAGTCTCGTCTAGTTCGCTGTGGGCTGCGTGTAAACAAGATGGGTGACATTTCGGATGAATTGACGTGCAGCGTTTGTCTGGACATCTACAAAGACCCTTATTTGCTACCTTGCGGGCACAGTTTTTGTCACAGCTGCATACAAGGTCTGAGGACGGCTTTGGAGCTGAAGTGCCCAGACTGTAGGAGGGAGTGCAGAAGCTGGGAGGATGTAGTCAAGAACCACAAACTGGCAAACATTGTGCAAGTGCTCATGGCAGAAAAGGTGAGTTTATCGTAGGTGCAACGCCTTTCGTACGTGTAACGCGGACTACCCGGATGATCCGTCCCGGTTGCACTCTTGGTTGCCGGGTTGGACTTCGGCTGTCCGCGACCCTGCACAGGACAAGCTGTCACCGATGGCTGGACTGATCGTAAGTTGTCAAATGCACTCACCATTAGTTATTACTTTATTAAATACTATCCAGGCTTCAAACACTGGATTTCCCTCTACCCTGAAATGTACTGCTGGCTGCCTGCTGTATCCACCGAGCCACCCAATCCCCGCCTTTGTATATATGCAGCTGTTTTGGGGTAAAGCCACGTGTGAGAGAGGCATTCTGTGATGACTCCGGGTTTGGCTTGCCCAGCAATGATGCATAATGATAATATGAATAATAATAATAATAATTTTTTAATTAAAATTTGTCATCCAAGTCAAACTTTAACGGTTAATATTAATAGTTAATATTTCCGCTCCTTAGAGTTAGATCAGGGATGAGGAGCCTGTTCCATGGAGGGCTGCTGTGAGCACGGGTTTGTGGGATGGCCTCTGAGTCAGCCAATAATAAAACAGTGGTTCTCAACTCCTGAATCGTGCTCCCCATCCCTGTGCGAGGCTTTTTTGCCCGTTATGCTGACACGTGCCCCGGTTTAAAGTCTGAAAACTGCGCCTTAACTAACATGGCTGTTTTCCTTAGGGCCCCGAAGTCGCCGCCCCCTCTACAGATATTGACCAATGGAGGCTTTCCTACTGGCTCTTACTATTGGCTGTGGTGCTGCTGGTCACTGCCGCCTTCTGTAAGTGTTGTTGTTGTGTCTGTGCTGGTGCTCGCGAGTCTGTGTGTGGCGGCAGCTCGACTGGTGGCTCTGCAGGAATTTAGGGTCATTTCCCGGTCCCAGATGTTCGTGGGGTCCCTTTCTGCAAGTTTACGTGGGTGTTCTCCGTTTCCAGAGGTGGAGAGTTCAGGTCCCGGAAGGACCAAGATTTTGTTTCAACCAACCACTTGAGCATAAAAATTCACAGTCACGGAGAACTTGGCTGGTTGGTTGAAACAAAATCTTGATCTGGATTTGTCCTTCCGGGACCTGAACTCCCCATCTCTGTCTGGTTCTCATAGTCCACAAACCAATTGTTGGCCATACTGATGTCTCAGAATGACCCGAATTGCATGCAAGCGTGTGTGATTGTGTGGGTCATGTGATCGACTGGCATCCTGCCCAGCATGTTACCGGCCTTTGCCCTCAGATTCTGGGGAGGGGCTCCAGTTTCACCCTGACTCTGTACTGGGTAAGCAGTTACGGATGGATGGATTACTAGGCCGATATCCTTGTAATAGTGGACTGACTGACCTCTAACAATGCCTGTTATTGTCTTACAGTAAAAAACAAACTGGAATCTACTGCTGAAGAACTGCTGGACTCTCAGATGCAGCTTAGAACCTTCCAGAAGGAGGGCGCTGTATGTTCACGACTAACAAATAACACTGTCATATTCTCAATCTCTTTGCAAGAGTACCTGCAAGATTCCCTCTGAATTTCGAGGACTTGTATTGCAAATGAGAACCATGTTATATTTCGCCCGTAACCACCGACAGACTAGACGGGTAGCAGAATGTCAGACATTTGTTTCTGGGACTTTGACTTCTTGGCTTGTGGGCTTTATTTCAGGACGGCATGACGTCACCTGGGAGCCTCACTGACTTTCTGATGTCCGCACTCTACTGGTGTGTCTGGATCGTCGTCAGTCCCTTACTGATTCTATGGACCATTGCGCAGTGGCTTGTGAATTCGCTCATTTACCTTATTTGCTTTTGCCTGTGGCTCGCCTACTATTGCCTTTGGCTAATGGTCAGCACAAGTTTCGACTTCTTATTTAAGTTATTTAACCTGTCGGTCTACACCTGCGGACTCGGCTATATTTTATTAAAGATGCTGCATTTGTTGCGGAAGCCGCACAGCGGCGGCTGATGCTGTGATTGGTGCTGCTAACCAGTAATGTGATCAGTCTGGCCAATGGCAGGGCTTGTTTTTGTTACATGAAATACTGCCTGATATTTTTTAATTGGTCTCCATGGCGTTGCCCGACGCTGATTTGCTGTACGCCTGGGGATCATGTGGTGCGCTTTTCATAAATGTGATTTTGTATTCAAAATACAAATGTGCATTCAACCTAACAAAAGCCTGGGCTTTTATATAGATAGAGTATTTTGGTAGAACATGACATTTTGAACACTATTTTTGTTACCTCTTAAGAGTTAGCTGTTTTGCATCCAAGCTGCAAATCAGAAATGACAATAAAAAATTTTTGCTAAGAGTTGTTGAATTTCTTTGCGAACATTTATTTAAACTGGTTCAAGTAAGTTTGAGAAGACTTGCCGTCTTCAGCTACCTAGCGGACAGAAGTTCTGCCCGTGAGAAGGAGTGAGTTTTAGCACCATCTTCGAGGAGCACGAGCGAGTCTGCAGTCTGCTGAAGCCAGATTCACGTGAGATTTTCACGCACCGTCTTTCATGCATAGCGAAGTAAGACCTACAGCTGGCGATTACCTTGACGGTTCTGTTGCCTGGGGGGAATTATACGGCAGTACGGGCGTGTTTCTGAGACTTTTATGACTAATGCGGCCTGAAATTGGTAGCTAGATTCTTTTAGAAGAAGCTGCGAACGTGGCAGGGATGAGAAATCAATGTTCCGGCTGAACTTTGGCACAAGCGGGAGCTGAGCGTGGGAGGAATTGATTGTAGCCATTGTGAGGTATGGGAGCAGATGCCGGGCGATAGCGCCGTGGGTCTGGGGGTCCTTGTCAGACCGGAAGGTCCCTGAAACGCTTGTTGCTGGGAGAAGGTGTAGATCTTGCCTTGGTTTACAGGCAGGCTGTAAATGTGACGGGCCAGGTGACTCGTTCAGGGTGGCTGACATGGTGCTATGGAGTAGGATATAGTGATCATTGTTATTAAAGTATATAATCTTACATTAACATCAAACTACTAATGTGAATCATATGCTAACTGCATGGTATGCGACTATTCAAGTCTGCATGTTTCGGTTAGCGTCTCCTCTCCTGCACGTCGCCGCCCATTAGTTTCCAGCTAACGAATGGATGCGGATGTCCTCGGGTTTCCCGCCGTCATGGAAATCCGGCAAGGGGGACGTAAACACGGCCTTCCTGGGCTCGGCGAGCATACATAAAACCGGGGGAAAAAGATGTAAGCATTAAAAAGTCATGGGAAATAGCTTGGTGCTAACGAGGTAAATTTTGCTGTAGCATTTGTCGGCTTTGACCTGCACGCCCGGGAAAAGGGGGCGGCGCCGGAACCAACGGCCCCGGCTCCGGCGTTCTGCAGAAGCGCACCCCCACCGCGTGCTGATACCTCCACTGTGTCATCTAGACATCCTGCCCCACCCTGGCTGGAAGAGCAATGGTTTCTCCAGCCAGGAGGCCATTTGCCTCGTCGCTCCGTGTGAGGACCCCCCCTAGCAGGGGAGGGGAGCCCCCCCCCACACCATCCGTTGGCTTTAATTGCATATTCGTCACGCTCCCGGGTCTTTAGGTCTAAAGAGGGTGCAGTAGGTGAGACAGAGTTTGCGGTCGGCGGGCCGGTGGCCACCCAGGACTGATGAAGGCCTGTGCGCTCGGGGTGGGATTTGAAGCTGGGCGTCGACAGGAGAGTCAAGGGGAGCCTTGAGCCAATGAGATGGTGCGGGGACTGATGATCTGAAGGGCTGGCCTGCAGCTCGCTGCGATGGAGACCTGGAGAGGCTGGTTCACAGGCGGAGGAGGTGCGCACTCTGATCTGCTGTCACGCGCCTTCACATCTGGAAGAAGACAGACCAAGGGCAGAGCTCTGTACAGTGTCCTTCAACATCCTCCATAACTTTCCTCAGACCTTCCCCCAGGATGACCTTCCAAAGCTCCAGTCCAAGGAAGTCAGTCCTGCATGAAATGAATAATTTATTCATCCAGAAATTGTATAGTATATATATATAATGAGATGATTTCTGGTTACATAACCTTGAAATATTACAGGATCTCTTAATACACCAAGAAGTGCTAAAAGTATTGTTCCGTTTGCTTCTGCTGGGACCACAAACAGAATCATGGGATATGAGGACCTGAGATAGCATCAGGGGCTGCCACTGCAGGTGGGGTCTGGCCACAGGATCTTTTGGGAGGGGGACACATTACAAGGCAATGAGGGTAGGTAAGTAAAATCATGTAAGCCCTGACGTTTACTGCCCCCCCCCCCCCCCAGAATAAATAAATACTGCTCCACTACAAAATGAGTGAGTAAAACTATATATAACTTAAAATTAATTGATGGTCAATAATGTTACATTTCTAGTTTGCCACTGCTGGAGTTTGTTGGTGGCTCTTTTGATTCGACCGGCCTTGCCACTTAAGTGGTTACTCTTCTGACTAGCTGGTTAGCTAAACCGTCTGTAATCATCTCCAAGGCCCAGTCTCCTCGCCGGCTCGGTTAAGATCCCGGCCCGCATTCGAACGACGGCTTTTCTCGTCGCGAACCAAACAGACACTCGTCTTTCGTGACTCTCCGAGGGGCACCGAATGACTTCGCATCAGTTGCTATGCGACTGACGCAACAGCGGGACGTCGCTTATGAATAATTAATAAGCAGTATGCTGCCGTATTACAGAAACGAGCAGAATTCGCGTCTCTGATGCCCGTCCGATGGCCCGGGGAACGTTTACAAAACTTTGCGCCATTTTAAAAGAAAAATTATTGGCTTTTATTTCCGATTCGCATTAGAAGGGCTCGGATTACAGACGGAATTACCGCAGTCGCTATCTGAGGTCGGGTCGATTTCAAGTTTTAGGTGAAGTAAAGTGAATGGAGAATGAAATATGTTGAGCCAGGATGGCATGATGGTTCGTGGTTCGCTAGAACTCCCCCGGGAATGATAATCGGGGTCAGGAGACGATGTCCCGGCGGTGGGAGGGGGGTGGGGGTGAGTATTCCCCAGCGGGTGGGGTGCACG
>JAABNY020000015.1:3474605-3485912 GCA_015164015.2 Brevimyrus niger
GGGGGGAGGAGTGGTGGGAGGGGGGAGCTGTGGGGGGGTGGAAGGAGGGGTGTAAAGTTGATTATTCCCAAGCGTGTGGACTGAACGCTGTTTGATCCCTGGCTACTTACTCAGTCAGTCTGGTGTGTGTGTGTGTGTGTGTGTGTGTGTGTGCACGCGCGTCTGTTTGTTAATGTGTGGCTCTGTCTGTGCGAATGTGTGCAGGCGCGGGCGGATCTTAGTGCGCCGGTGTGGGTGTGTGTGGGTGTGTGTGTGCTTACCCGGTATAGCCTGACGGGCCGTATTAAGATGAGGGAGAATGACGACGATCGGTGTGCACTTCAATAAAGCCCGCAATCTGTGTCAGCTGCTCCCCTTGACACGGGTATCTGCGGAAACGTAAAGCCAGTCACTGAGAAAGTTCTACCGTGTGACGGATCCCCTTCTGTGTCTCGCAACAAATTTCCATATTGTTGGGGTTTCCAGTCGACTTCCTTCCTATTCCCAGTCATGTAGCTGCTCATGAAACTCCAAATGACGCTCGTCTGCAGATCTCGCGCCGGCCCCGCCCATTCTTGGATGAGGATGAGGATGCTTTTGGTCTGTAGAATGTTAAGAAGCTCATCCTCAAATGACTTCTGGATAAACCGCCGATGAGCTGGACAGAGATCAGGTGCTGTTCCCTGTACATGTCACGCGACGAGTCCTGCTGCTGACGTCCCGTTCAAAGACCGAGCATCTACGTTAGAGCAGGAGAGTGTAAGGGAATTTGATTCAATGCATCTGAAACCTTTCACTTTTGTCATGTTTTGACCTAATTAATTTATTTGATTACTCTGATAACTTAAATTCATTGTTTAAAAAACTTTATGCTACTGGCTGGTACTTTGAGACATCTTCTAAGTGGTGAATGAGCCTTCCTTGTCCTCGACCACAGAAACAAGCTGATTGTCCAGTCATATCTATATTTATATTATTTTAGTATTTATGTCTTTGTGCTACTTTTTATATTAATAAAATTTATATATTGGTGGACAATACCAGCTTGACACATCAGACTGCTACCGACATATTGGTCAATATCTCATACATCTCTAAAGGCCAGCGTTATTTTTTTACTTCACTAGCTAGTTAGCTACCTCGAGGTTTCGATCTTTTTATTGAAAAAAGAACAACTTTTTGCTGCTAAAGAGGAGCATCTCTCAAAAGCTTCATAGTGCTAAGATTATGTGCACATTATAGTGAGTATTCTGCACCACAAAACGGACAGAAATCCAAAAGCATCGCAGTGCAAAGATCATCCCTGTAGCACAAAGATCATCACCGTAGCGTACAGATCATCCCTGTAGCACAAAGATCATCACCGTAGCGCACAGATCATCACTGTAGCACAAAGATCATCACCGTAGCGTACAGATCATCCCTGTAGCACAAAGATCATCACCGTAGCATACAGACCATCCCTGTAGCACAAAGATCATCACCGTAGCGTACAAATCATCCCTGTAGCAGAAAGATCATCAACATAGCGCACAGATCCTCCCTGTAGCAGAAAGATCATCATCGTAGCGCACAGATCATCCCTGTAGCACAAAGATCATCACCGTAACACAAAGATCAGAAAAACAGAAAGTGGTTGGATTGTGCTCCACAGCGACCCTGTAAAAAACAGAAAGGAGTTTGATCGCGCCCTGCAGCGACCCTGTGAAAAAACAGAAAGGGGTTTGATCACCCCTCACAGTGACCCTGTGAAAAAACAGAAAGGAGTCGGATCAATCGGGATCGGTGACCGCTGGAAAAATGTCGGCACAGGTTGTAAGAGCGTTTTGGGACGTCCGTTTTTGTATTCGGTAAACACAGGGACAGCGTGTTAACGCACTTGTCTGCAAACATGCCACGGCGGAGGAAAGCCAGACGTCAGTCTACAGGCGGGGGGGGTGGGGTCTTTTCATGAAGATTTATTTCATTAGAAGTGGCCTAATTATCATGAAGACTGGACTTACTCACTCAGGCAGAGAA
Source organism: Brevimyrus niger (assembly GCA_015164015.2). Classification (NCBI taxonomy): domain Eukaryota; kingdom Metazoa; phylum Chordata; class Actinopteri; order Osteoglossiformes; family Mormyridae; genus Brevimyrus; species Brevimyrus niger. Next base: position 3,476,604 of record JAABNY020000015.1, read on the forward strand.
TTAAAAACCTTAATTATATTGTCACCTTTTCTCCCTGTGATCTCCGAGGCCCTCTGACTGATCCATATGGTCTAATTGTCAGTGATGAGAGGGAGGGAAGAAAAACGGATGGGACCTCTGTGGAATGGAGGGGGGAGAATAAAGTGAGGAGGGGGGTGAGAGAGAGAGAGAGAGAGAGAGAGAGAGAGGAGACAGGCTGACACCCGTACCAGTGCACAGCTGGGCACCAGCTGCAGCCACGGACATTTTAATTAGGGAGTGAGGGGACAGAGCGGGGGGGGGAGGAAAATGGAGCGGGAAATGTCTTGACGCCTGGCTCCGCACCCCTCAAAGGACCCCCCCGCACCCCCTGCCCCGCACCCACAAAACACACATGGCAACCATGCCTCCAGCGGAGAAGCCACGCCCCCACCCCCCCCAATTCCCTCAAGGGCATCTGAGAGAAAGTCGGCCCTTGAGTGGGACGTGTGGGTGGGGCGTTTTGGTGAGCAAGCCACACTGGGCGTAGCGGGTGATTATCGCGCACGGTCACTCCTCCGCCAGCAGGGCGGCGTAGCGAGGCCGGGGCTCCTCGCAGTGGTCAGACAGAGACGTACATCCCGTCACCCGGTGACTCAGTCGCCCATGATTCATCATGACTCTTCTCCTCCCCCTGAATGGACCTGCAGGCCCGGGACTCCAGGGACTGGCAGCCATATCCTGGCCTCTACACTTTCTGGAAGCTTCCAATATTTTCCCAGTTCAGAGAGGCAAGAGGATATGGCGGCCCCCTCCTATCAGCCACTGGGATCCCGAGGGGGGGGGGGGGGGATGTGCCCGAGAACTCCTGGGAAGTGGCCCTGCATTTTTGCTGTGGTGGGGGTTTGTGACAGGGGCAGGCTCTGGAAGAGCAGCCAGGAATATTTGGGGTGCAGGAAGGTAAGGGGGGGTGTGCTGACCAGGCGGATTTTCATTACACAGCAGGTATGTCAGATACATACACAGGTTACTGTTAATCTCACTGGTATATAGGAGACAAAGGTGAATCATTAAAGCGGCAAATTATAATTAAATGTCACTTTGGGGGGATATGGCAGGGGTTCAGGGGAGAGGTGAGCTTTATTAGTTCCTGTACGCCTGCCTGTGTGACTGGCAGGGAGCAGATTTTATCGCTGCCCCCCCCCCCAGTACCCGTGGATGAATTTGGCAGGCAGCTGCGGGCCTGGAAATCTGAGTTAGTCTCTGGCCGAGCCCGTGTGTCACCTGGGGAATCTGGGAGAGCCAGTGGGGTGTAAATGGGATTCTGGGTCCCCTCTGTTTTCAAAGCAAAGTACAGTCCTGTCCATTAGCCCAGATTCCCAGTGTTATTTAATGGGAGTTATCTGCTGTTGTTTTCACCAATGTCGATTGTGTGACTTTCTCGCCACGCATGGCACTCACCATGGCAACATGAGCTCAATGCATGATAGCTGCAGTGGTGGTTTTTCAGGCTGCATAAGTGACCATGGATAAGAAATTAATAATTGGAAGGAATCATGCATGTACTGCAGCAACAGGCTAATCGCAGCATAAATGTCTACCAGCTCCAGTTTTAACTTGCCTTCGTTTGAAAGACCCCCCCCTCTACTAAAACACCCAAGAAAGAGCCCAAGGGTCCTTTATATGTAGCAGAATCAAGTGCCCCCCCCCCCCCTTCCAAGACAGATGCCTTCATCGCCACGGTACCTCATCAGGGGCGACTGAAACACCTTCCTGAGCCTGATTCTATTATTTACATGCCGAATAGTCACAAAACGGAGCAGAGTAGCGCTGCATTCCAGTTTGAACCAGTTCACCAGCAAGAGCTTCCTCTCCTTTAATTCGCGTCTCCAGTAAAGTCTGCTTATAAATCAGGGAGGAGGGGGGGGGTACGTCAGCTTCGGCCGTCAGGTCGGCAGGGGCTGCGTCCCGCGAGTCGTAAACACCTGCGTTAGCCCACGTATTCTGTGAAAATAAATGCGACAATTCCTCCTGGAATAAGGCCATATGCAGTTTACACACGTGTGTGTCTTTGGACGAGCATGTGCATGCGTCTGTGAAGAACAACACGTGCTCCGCACTCACGGCCATGATAGCGGGCATCTCATCCTACTGCCAAACGCTTCCCTTGCAATGAGAGGTGAGGAGACAAAAAGAATACAGAAGACATTTTGTGATGCTGATGGTAAAAATAGATGGGGTTCTATTACCCTGTGCAGGGAGTGCATTCCGTCCAGACAAAGGCGCCATAAATTATCGCCGACCGGACCTGGAACAGGGCAGGAGATTCAGCCATAATGAGGTCGACCTATTGAGGTGGGGCCTGAGCACAAATCACCCCGCCCCAAAGACAGCATATAATCCATTAGGTTGGTGGGTCGCGGCCCATGGGCGGGCTAAAGGGTGGGAGGTTGAGGTCTCAGTTTTTCTTTGAAGGATCATACCTGCGCGAAGGTGTGTCCCACAGGCATGACCTCGAACCCCGAGAGAGAGGGGAGAGTGGGTCCGAACCCCAAGATAGAGGGGAGAGTGGGTCCGAACCCCGAGAGAGAGGGGAGAGTGGGTCCGAACCCCAAGTATGAATCAGACCCTCAGCGCTTTCCCGCCTCTCTATTTTTTGCCACGTTTTCAGAGCTTTTAAAGGACTTCACACAGGTCAGGACAGAGGACAAATCGTCTATGGGAAGCCTTGTGTCAAATAAGCACCATTTTTTTTTGCACGCCGGTACGTGGACTGGCCAGAAACTACATTTTCATAACATTTCGATTTGTCTCATAAATGAATGGATGTACACGTGTGGTGTTTTTACAGCAGAATCCCCCAATGGCTCCTGGGTCATTCCATGGGTTTTCCTGCTTCAATAACTTCAGGTATTCATTCCACTGTTCCGTTTCCAGCGTCCCGTGGAGATCTCGCTGTACCCCATGGGAGGTGTGTCTCGCAGGAAATGCTGCCAACAGCTTTTTTTTTTTTACCCTGTGTCTCCTGTACGGAGTTAGGATCTCTGAGTGAGTAATCTGTTTAACTGCCAGTCAGAGTTGCCAGGTCCGCAGTTTTCCCACCCAATTGAGCTATTTTGTAAATACAGCTGCGGGTAAATATTTGGAGATTGCGGGCTGCGGGTTTTTGGGTTGATTTCATAATATTCCGTGGCAGTGGACTGTAAGGGGGAAAATAAATTAATTATTATGAATGGTGGCTCCTAACGCTGAGTAAAACTGAATCACTAGGCACGGAAATTCAGAGACAGACGCACGCAGAACGCAGGGCTGCCAACTCGCACGCAAGCCATTTTATGGCAAATCTATACTATATTCCATCATAAAATCAGATTAGCTACATCAAAAGCATTGACTATTTACAATGTCACAAAACTGGTAATACATGGAAATGTAAATGTAGATTAGCCTTGAACTGAAACTCTAGCCAGCTGACCAAAGTTGGCAAGTCTGGGAAAGGAGAGAGCCTCTGTCTACATGACGTCATTGAGTTTAACTGTGGTTTTAAAATGCTGAACTTTTCAGAGTGATCAGCATGCAAAATATTGGTTTATTTCTTTGAGATACAGTATACTGGGATTTCATTTATTGGGTTAGTTTTAGCTTCCACTGGGCGGATTTTAAGCAGACCTTGGGCTGGAGATATTTCCTGGACCTGGCAACCCTGCTGCAGGTGGACATTATATTCAGGTATTAATTTGGGAGCTTTTCCACCAGGCCAGGTACTATACTTTTACTATGGTACTTTCAGTACTTTCTGTTTTCCACTGTCTTACAGTCCAGTACCAAATATTACAGTACCTGAAGTGCCAAATCAACTGGGGTACTTTTTTGGTACTTTGGGGCACTTTCTTTGGCTATTAAACCTGATTCTGATTACTTTCTTGAAGTAACAAAAGTATGTTACCTGGTGTGGTGGACATAGTGGTCATCTTAGGTCGAAAACGTAATTCTTTATGTTGGCAATCTAAAACAATTGACCACTTCTATCAAATGAAGGATGGTAGACTGTTTACACGTGAAACTGGTACACAGGTCACCGATCACGGTGAAACAGCCATGTGGCTCCCGCTCTCCACTTCCTTATTTTCACATTCAAAAACCAACTTTATTGCTCCTCGGACACTTATCCCTTACAGCAGTCGCAAACCAAAAAACCAACTGGAGAAGCACTTTCCTGTATGATACGCTACATAAAATTCAAATTATAATGGCAGGTTTAACACAGAATATTCTAACCATTTAGCTAAACAAAATATACACCACTCTGTATAAATGGCACTTACAGTGGGAAATAATTCAAATAACATTTTGATCTGAGTTTTTTCGTTTACAACATTGTCTGGTTGTGCTTAGATTACTGAAGTGACGCAAAATTATTACTGAACCATCATTACCATTCGAAGGTCTGAAAATCGAAGTGAATTGATTCAGCCTATTCCTCAAACCACCTTTCCCTACTCAGTTACCCAAAGTGCTTAGAAATTTGGCGAAATGAACAGCACAGGTTGACAATAGTGGCCTTTGTTGTAACACAGGTACAAATCTGGGTGAGAGGAATAAACAAAACAAAACAAACTGCGATGACAGCTGCAGAAGAAAGCGGGTCGAGTTTGAGCAAACAAAACGTCAGGAGCAAGCTTCTCTTGATGGAGCTTTTTAACAAGATGCTTGCTGTTTATGATTTTGTAATTCAGATGTTCTGCAAAGTCCATTTGCTTACAGCTGCTGATTCTAATGTATCCTCAGAGCAAACGAATGAGTCTCCACTGGCCATGTGGTCACCGTCCACAGCCGGGACAGGCATGGATAAAACACAAACGCCGGTGTTTCACAAGACGCCTCGCACTTCCTCTCCGATTTAAGCCAGGTTGACAGACCAGGAAGCTCTCACAGGTTATTGTCTGGACAGGCCCCAAAAATGTCCCATCGGCCTGAAGGTACTGCGAAAAACAACTTTGTAGCTGTGCAGCACGTGTCTCACTTACACATTGGATCGGTGCTGTCCTTACAGAAAAAAACGAAGAGGTGCATTGTGGGATACATGGGATAGCATTCTGGCTAGAGAGGGAGACCATGTGCAGACTGTCACTGTCACCACGGGATCTGTGAAGCTCCTCAACGATCAACAAGAGGCATACAAATTCAAACATGTCACGTCGATTTTTATAGTTTAGTATGAATCAGTGGCAAAGAAGATTTTACGCCACTATTGGGTCGTTCTGTAAGCATTCTGCCTACTTTTATGAGTGAAAAGGGCCACACACCTGACCATTAATTTAATTAATTTATTCTGTAAGACACCCTACCCCCCCACCAAAACCACTTTGCCCCATTATCTCCTTTAAGGTAAAGATCACTTGGCAATACATACCTCAGTAAAAACCCCATTGTGCCTCCCCCCCATTCTCGCTTGGTTCATTCCGCTTGTTTGTCCCATTCATTACCGCCCCCTGTAAGAGCCCTGAGAGGGTGCCTTTCATCCCAAGGGCCCATAGCTCCGTGTCCCCTCCCCCAACCTCTAAAATGGTCTGCCCTCTCAATGCAGCCACAGCTGCATCTGGTCAACACAAGCGTGTTAGGTCTAACCTGTGTCATTCTGCACCTGGTGACTGACAGGTGTGATTCAGGGCAAGCTGCACTTCAGGCACAATGGTGGGGAGGGGATCTTGTCAGCTGTTCCCAGCACAGAGCCTGACTGATGCTCAGCATGACTGTGACAATGCTCACGCTCCCCCCTCCCCCCCCCCCCCGCTATCTTTCTCTCTCCCTTTGTACTGAATCAATTTGAACTGATCTCACTTGACAAACAGGACACCTGTGTTTCCGAAGCACTTCAGACACAGTGCAGGAGGTGTGAGTGGGATACATCTCTCTCTTTCTCTCTAAAGAAGAAGAGTAAAGCACCACTTAAATAAAACAGAAACATTTCATCCGCAGCATAACAAAAAAATATTAAAATTTTTGTTTAAAAGTATCGCCTTATATTTTTTTAAAGCAATAAAGTGATCTTATTTTTAGCCCAGTACTATAGTTTTCCTATCGGAATTAATACTTTTATGAAATTTGAACAGTAAACATATTTGTATAAAAGAATGATTATTACATCATGTTAAATATGACTTATGATTATGACCAGAGGTATGTGATAAGTGGAATAGTTTCATGTCTTATGTTAAAGTTATTTCAAGATGTCCTGATATTCTTGGAGGGAGAGAGTTTTTAGGACCCTGTAGGGAAATATCTAAAGGAATCATCTATGAGATATTTTTTCCCAGTGGTGATTTCTCCTGAGAAAAAATAGTGAAATGTGAGCTGTAGGTTGAAGATGGTGCGTGGTGTCGATCTGCTCCTTTCGGGCAGAGACCTAACTGCCACTCTGTCTCTCAATGGCCACGTCACCACCAGCGCGCAGCTGGTCGCTGGGCCACGTCACGTCGCTCGCCGGCATACCCAAACGCTCCGCCCCGCCGCTTGATCCATAGCGTTTGACTTTCTGCTGACAGTTCCCACAAAATATTTGTAATTCCTCTCTGTTTGGCCTTCCTGCCACCATCACCTTCCTGCACTGGGAAAACACTTTTCCCCAAGTTCCAGGTAATGCAATAAATATGTCTCCTGTCGCACCAGTTTATTTTATTCCCTTTTTTTTTTCTTGTTCATGGGATTTTTTTTGCAGGCAGACAAAATAACAATCACCATAACAGCAGTGTAGATTAAAGTCCCTGGAAAAAAGATCAAATAAAAAAATTACCATGTGTAGGAGATGCCTTTTCCACACCTGATTTTCACCTCTATTTCCTGGGGTGATGTGGACAGGAAGTAGAAGCATTGCTTCCTGTTTGGGGCCCATTTGAAGACGCCCTTAAAGGAGCCCCCAGGGAACCCGGCTCTCTCTCACTCATCGACTCTGTTCAAATCGCTGATTTGCCGTTTCCACCCACGCGTTTAATCACTGATTTACTGTTTCCTCTGTCCCCTCTGTGACCAGCACATCCGGTCAGCCTCTGGGTTATTATCGAGAACACGCCTCAGAGCTGGAGTATTTATGGCAAAGGTTGTAATAGCTATCGTCTCAGTGATTTTGTCCAACACGAAGGGGGCACGTCGACTATCGCGGTGCGGGGGAAATACAGCACTGCAAAGCATTATGGTCCATTCTCAGTGCTGTGGGCCTGCAAGGCCGGGTGGTAGCCTAGCCCTGCGTTGGGTAAGCGTTTGGCGTCTCCCTGCTTCTCTGCCGGCCCTCGTGGTCGTCCTCTCTCCCCCCTGGACCCCCGCTCTGTTCTGTGGCCATTTCTCTGCTGTCAGCACCAAAGCCCCATTTTGCTCCCACCCATAAATCACACGGTAAACGGAGCCGCGGCTTCATTAGGCAGCAGTGGAGCCATTTCTCCGCCGCGGCCCTCCTGACGCCAGCCTCCGCCGTGCTGACGGTGCTCTCCTTTTCAGCCCCCCCCCCCCAGGTGTCCGCCAGCTCATAAATCACCTCCCGCCTCCCAGTTCCCTCAGGTTCTCCCAAAACGACATGAGCTTCCTGCCCTGTCCCAAGGAAAACCAAACACCGCACCTGTGTCGGGCCTCCACCGGCCGCCCATCTGGTGAAGCACCCAGGTTACATGGGTTCGATTTACCCAATCAGAAAGCCCGTGGCTAGGAAACATACTGTCACCGCTGTTAAAAGGACATATCTTCATTTATGCCTTTGAAGTCTCTTGCAAACGTAATGTAAATACATTTTACTGGCTTTTCCTGCACTGTCTCCATCTAAGGTTTGTTTGTGAGGGTAGTCGAGGTCGCTACGTTGCTAATCAAATTTAGCCTACAGCTTGGAATCCCTATAAAGCAGTTGCAGGTGTGACAAGCTGTTTTGGATGTCACTCCCTCACTCGTAACACCCCGAGGGTGACAGGGTCGTCCTCTCACTTAAACTGCCATGACTTGACAAGTGCTGATTTAGCAGTCAGCTTTGGCTAATTATACCAAAGAAAAAAGATTTGCTGGTTAACAACAGGCTGCTGTGGCTTGTTATGGTAGCAGCAGCTTCTTTAGTGACTGACAAACCTTTGGGCGGAATACCTGGCCTACATTCCATTAACAAACAGTCGACTGAATTTTGAACGGCTCTGACAGTGTCCATTATGAGCTTGATTGATTAGATCAGCTAGTGCGCTTTTCATTTTCTAAATCACCTAAATTGGATCTTTCAGCATTTTTGAAGAGATTCTGATTCCAGAAAGTTCTGCTGTCCTCATCCACCCAGGGTCTGCAGGAAGCTCGTATTAAAGCCCCGTCAGAGTCCCAGCAGAGTGACCTGCACCTTCCAGCTCCAAGTGAACCCGCCTGTCAAGGACGCCACCTTCTCTCCCTCCGTCTCCCCCGTTCCCGACTTCCCTCTCGCCCCGCCTCTTTCCTTTCTCTCTCCAGCCTTCCCCACATCCTTCTCTCCCTCCCTCCATTAAAGTGACAAAGAGGGAGAGAGATTTCAGGGAGGATGATGAGGAGCCAAATGACATGCCTTATTCTCCTGAGGTCAGCCTGTATTTAACTCTGAGGTTTGGGGAGGGTGGCGCAGGGAGGGGGGGGCGCCTAAAAATGCCGTCACAGCGCTGAGGCGTGTGGTGAGGGGGGGAAGGTGGGTTATAAAAGGGAAACGAACGAGGGAAAGGAAAAGATTCTTCAGCGGGAAGTTAAAGTTAGCGAGCGTGAGACAAATAGTGAGAGGGAGCCTGGGAGAGTCCGGGGGGGGGGCCGGAGGGGGGGGCTAATTAAAAGGCAAAGACAAAACGGCATCTTTGAATGATCCACCCCCCTCCTCCCCGGCCCTTTTAGTTCTATCAAAATGGTATGTTTTTAATCATGGTGAAATGATTTATGAAAACGTCAGAGTCAAGGCTCTCCGCTCCCCTTCATTTTTAAATAGTTTGTGTTTTTCTTGAATGATGGATTTATCTGCAGACAATCCTAATATGACTTATAACTCTGAAATATAACAACCAGATGTGCAGATGACTGAGAGTTCCCAGCCGAATCCAGGAAACATCCTGGCCTTGCTCCCTCTCTCTCCCTCACTCTCTCTCTCTTTCTCTCCTTCCCAATCTGCCTCATTGACATGTCTCTGCTCACTGTCATTCTGCCTTTTCCTTCACCCGTTCTGTCCATCTGCTACTCTTCTCCTCTTCACTGAGTGTGTCCCGCCGTTTGATCACATCCAGCCCCCCCCCCCCCCCCCCCCCCCCCCCCCCCCCCCCCCCCCCCCCCGCCGCCCCCGCGCCGCCACCGCCCGGCCCGGCCCCTGCGCGACGGCAGCAG
>JAABNY020000015.1:3558475-3568556 GCA_015164015.2 Brevimyrus niger
TATATAATAGTTACAATATATATATAATAATATAACTCTACATTATACATATAGCCTGTAATTTCAATATAATCAAGCGCGTTCCAGTTCTCATTTAACCACACACACTTGCCGGTTCTTGTATTTCCCAATTATTCGTCGCGCAGGAAATAAATCAAAATAAATTGTCATTTACAGGCAATGAAATATACAGCCAAGAGAACAGACAGAAAAGATCAAATGAATAGGGTCGTATGTTACTCAGTCTTCGGCGTTTGTTTTCGCGGCTTATTTGTAACTTAACCAAGAGGCCCGAATGGAACACCATAGGATCTATGAGATCGATAGACCCTCTTCTAATCTCGTATTTCTCGTCTCCTTTGTTGCGTTTGGAAATATTGCATTTTAGGACAATAATGGCACCGTCGTTCCTTTGCAATGCCGAATCTGGGTTCATCCATGTCGGCAAAGACAATAAGAAACTAATAGCGCATATAAACACTTCGGCAAAATTTTTATTACACGCCCACTGGCTGTAAACTTAATGAGAACATCATATCGCTTAAGTTCGAATTAATTCTTAAATGATAAATAAATAAATAAAATACTAACTAGTCATATTCAAAATTTGTTTTTTTCACTATTTGATCCTGACTTGCAGCTCTAATTAAAATACACAGACCACGTAACTCTTCCGTGATTCCAAATAATCTTCAATATTTTTATGCAATGACATTAGCCAATTTAATTAAAATTTAAAAAAAAAAACGGAAAATATTTTCCATTTAAGGCCTCCCCAGACAAAAGGCGGGGTTTTATTTACAGATAGAGAGAGATTTTCTTCTATTTTGTTGTTAAACCCAGTCTGATTTTTTTCTTCTTCTTCTTTTTTTCTGGTGCGGATTTCACTTGCCCACCAAATTGCGACAGAATAGCGCTTCCACTGGAGAGTGCGGGAAGCGGCCCAGTGCGCCCGTCCAAGCGAAGACGGAAAGCAAACAATCCCATGCGTTATTTCACGGGTCACGGAAGGCAGGGGTTGGGCTCTTGGGGAGACTGAGCCGGGAATATGTACACTGTGGATCCACTCGGCCCGATCAAGCATGCGTGCTCTGGTCATCGCGGCTCGACAACGGCAAACTTTCCACGACAAGAAAATTTCTAAGATTTCCCAACGAACACCTATGAAACCACTGCTCTCGTGTGGACTACCAGAGAGTCGATTATCAGTAACAGCCTTAATAACCAGTAGTCCAACTACTGCATATTATTCCGAGAGAATATTTCGCAAAAGTGCCATCCGTTTAGCCGTTTGTTTCTGAGCAATGGCAATGCGCCTCTACTTTCATGTTTTCAGAAAACAGTCCTGATTAAACTGATCCTTCCAAATCACGTTTTACGGCGAGATAAACCCCCAAGTATTACGGGTAATGTGTTGCATAATATTTCATGTGTTCCAATATGTTAGTATTCTGCTGAGTTATTTTATTATAAATTTCAGCAAGATTTTATACCGTATTATGTCTCCTGTAAATCATCTTTTTTTTGTGACAGTGACAGTAAAACATTGAGGAAAACGCGACAGAAAACATGAGAATTATGTTATGAATAACGTGACACACTGTGGTCTTAGCTAAAATATTTTTTCATTTTTCACAATAACGACTTTCTAAGTTCGAGGTTTGAAACAATCGGGGCTCATTTCAGAATAATGAAATTGTATTAAATTAATTTAAAAGTCCGATTAGATCAAGAAATTGACTTCAATTTGCCACTGACGCGTGACATTTTATCTACATTGTATCTTTTGCAAGCTTTGCATTAGGAGACGTCGGCTATGCATTTTCCGTCACTGTACTAACAGCTAAGCTCAGTGGTGGGTATGTATGTACTTTAATTAAAAACGCCGACACTCTTTCATTGTACGGGGTCCCAATCGACTGGAAAACAGACACACGAACCTGTTGCATCGCACATGTCCTTTAATACTATATTTTACAAATTTACCGCATTGCTTAATGCGAATGGACACGCGTGTAAACACGTGTGTGGTTACAAAAGGCCACTAATAACTGAAAAAATGCGTGATGGGTGTTTAAAATGCGAGAGATAATTTGCCCTTTTGTAACATTTCTATTTGTAACGTATTGTAACGTTCTTAAAGTATTAGCTATTTTTGTCTACGATGCCAAATATCACGAAATGAGAAGTCAATCAATAGCATTGCCGCTCCGGTGGGCGTGTTCACTCATAGCGGTATATGTATCTGAAGCCAGACAGGTTAACTTATCCTGTTTGCTGATTTTAGTATAAAACGGCCACGAGTCGTCCAGTGCTACCAAAAATCGTATTTCGAACAAATAGCGAACAATGCACACAGAAGATGCTGATAACAAAATGACCTTAAAAGGGTTAAACTCCTTTCCGGTCCAAACAAATGAAACACGATTACCAAAAATGTTTTTCTAAGTGTTAATTCTTAACAAATAGAAAAAAAAATAATGTATCTAAGTGTACACCACAGTAAAATACAGTAAAATGTACAGCATCAGTTATTCTCAACTAAAAAACCCTTTATGTTATACGCAAAAAAAATCCTGAATTCTCATAAACCACAACCGCGTTTTCCCGGTAACTAAAATTCGGCTACCGACTCTAACAACTCGGCATTATCATTGTCCAGAATGTCCTTGGCGAATCAAAACTGCGCACATATTAAGGAGGTACGACCCAAATACAGCGCAGATCATCTTAATCTCATCGTTGTGTGAGTCTGCATCATATCGCACTTAAAAGTCGCCGAAAATTCGTAGAATGTAAAGTATTTAAATGACACAGCAACCTCTGTGCAGGCCTAGGCGCAGTGATGCTGCCCACGCTGGGGCCCACGGGCCGTGTATGAGAGCCGTCTGGTTGGCCATCGCGACGCTGCCCCTTTTACCTCTCCGCCTTCTGAGTCTCCCTGACATCAAATTATAAACACCAGTACATTCACCTCAAATACATAAAATAAATAATTAATGCAGATTTAAAACTACACTGGGATCCACACAATTTCAAAGGACGAAAACACGTGGTGTAATACTGGGGAAAAAGAAAATAATAGCAAAATCAAATACACGATGATATATAACAGAATTGTAGACATAAAGTTATTTAACTTATATCTACAAGGCGAATGACCCTCCTTCACCTGAGAACATCACCTGTGTCTCACGTATCCGCCTTTTCTTGACATTATATATATGTAAAAGGTGCTGTTGCATTCATCTTCTTGGCGCGCAGATTTCCGAAGAGGGTGCGGCCCGGCCAAACTGTTGCTGGCTTGTTTAAAACATCTGTCGTATTTCTGGTTATCCGACGGTTATATCGAAGTAAAATGGGCACATCGGGTTCCTACCTGATCTCCCGATCCTATGCGATTGATGTTTTTGGTTAAAATTCATGCTGGTGAGCGAGAGCAGAAGAGATGGGAAATTTTGTTTAAAAAAAAAAAAAAAGACAATAAACTTTCCCCTCTTTTCTATTGAATCAGTGGCCTTTGGCGAGTTGCAGGTTGAAATTATTCGGCTCTTCCGCTCCCTGTCGCGCTGTTGCGGTTGATCGCTGGGCTGAAACTAAACGTTTTAGATGGAAAAAGGACTGAGAAGGAACCGTGAAATCATTAAAAGACTAAAGAACTGCTCGCAATGTGCGCTCATGTCCTCTACCCCAACAACATCGCATGCCTTCTCTAGGCACGGCCTTGGTCCCCACGGTCTGACATCTGCTACAAAGTTCCTCTTTACTAAACTATTTCTCCTTCCCTTAAGATGTCTTCCTCCACGGCACATTGCCGAAGAAGAGAATGTAGATGCAGGTGTCACCATAGATGCATGTTTACCAGTTTTTTTTTAACTGTTAATCGTGAGTTTCTGCGGTCGACTTTTAAAATATACATCCGATCAAATGTATCGCTGGATGTTTTCGCCCTTGAATGCTTTGAGGTTCTCGAATAAGAAACGAAAGCAGTGCCGCCGGTAAAATTATATTGCAACTTGACGAGCTCAGCTAATTAGTCAACTAGTGTTACTTTTGTAATCGGAAAGGTATTTAATCTGTTTCAGTAAAACAGTATACATGGCACGTAATTCATCACTTCTTCCAAAGGCCTTATACCACATAACTTTCAAAGGTTTATGACAGGGTGACGCGACTCCTGTCAGCCATTTTTTTCTGTGAAATGGGCTGCGTCTGAAAATGGAAAAACTGTTACATTGATTATGGTCGAATGTTCATAATGTAAACCTATAGCTAATAATGTTCATAACAGGAAATGAATGAGTGTGGAGTTCATACCTCTGCGATGCCTAAGTAGTAGAACAATGGAGCAACACAATTGATTGTTGTGGATTGATTGTTATGTGTCGGTCCGCCCGACCTGACCCTCAGATATCTGTGCATGTCCTATGACCGTGGGGAACAAAGAAATTGCATTTATGGCCGTCATCAAGTTTGCTGATAGACATTTGCCGCGGCATACTCCCTCTTGCACTCCGACGTATAACTTAACTAGGATCCCACTGGAGTTCAGAAAAGTCTCTATTTATTCTATATATTCGACTTTTTAATTATTATTATTATTATTATTATTATTTAGCGTAGATCGTCAATTGACTGACATTCGACAAAACGCCGTTCCAAAGTAATCAACTGAAAATTAAAAAAATATAAATATAGCCATCAAATGAGAGTATTTTAATGGCCTTCATCGGAGCGAAATTTTACATCAGAACATGTAATTATACACATCAATGTGTTTCAGGGTATTTACATGGGCACGCATTTGTCAAGATGTCACATATGTCAAAAGTATTACGCTAGCAATTTATTTTAAATATATCCATTACATACAGACCCAAAGTATGTTGGGGCACAAGGCACATTTTCTAAACACACCGCACACATCTCAGCCCTTTAGTCGTGAACTTTTCATTTCAGCGGCATAGCCGCGTATTTCGGGAGAGTTAAAAAGTGTCATTGTCACTTTGGAGTCCACGCGGATATTACGCATTCTGCGCAGACTCGAATAATTTTGGATTTGCATGATCTCGTGCCGGTCCCATTTTACAAGTCAATGCCACTTCAGTCCTTCACAAGAGAGGGCTTATATGTCCCAGGGACCAAAACATCAAAGCAATGTTAAACTGTGACCTTGTCTCTCAGTTAGACCGTCAATACAGCAGCCTATTGGTGCAAACAAAACCAAATTTGAACGCCAGCGTATTTTACTCCTTCCTGCGACAATTTGTATCTGCATCTGGGGGGGCCTTGTGGCAAACTCTAATCCTGTCATATGACGCTTGCACCTTGCATCAGCAAGAAGAAATCCATCTACACGCAATATGGTTGTAAAATATAATATTCCCCGGGGTCTGTAAATCTGAAGTACATGGTTTTAAACGTAGAAATAATTACACTTATGCCTACAGCGCATGGTTTATCCACTTCGTAAGCTACAATAGCAATAGCGTTAACACATTAAAGGCTCTCCTTGTGACGACCTGCGTTATATCACTTTAACGTAAACCCCAAGCAGACACCTTTGTATTGGTCTTCCCGTCTTTGCTAGTATTTTGAAAATTAATTAAAATCCCGTCCTCAGCGTAAACAGCCGAGAGGTGTGTGCTGATGCTGTTTAATACATCCGAGTGGTTGAGTCAAACCGATTAATCAACAGTCAGCTTTAATCAGGCAAATGTGGTGCGACCGGGTAGTTCAGCGTATAATATATTTAATTGAATGTAAGTTTATTGAAAAACGAGATTGTGCATTTCAAATTAGTAACTCGAATTTTCCAAACCCTCTATACACAAAGCTAGGAACTACACAGAACTACCTAATGTTTTATTCAATGAAATGCGCGTCCATATGAAGACTTCAGTACATATTTTATTCTGAATTCTATCTGCCATGTCAAAAAAAAGGTATTTTCCTTGGTGTATCTGCTGAATAATCATTTGTAAAGGTAAGCACGGCTACTGATGCTATAATGACTTGTTAGGCTACTTTTCTTAAGGATTTTTTTTTGACACGCAGCTATATAAATGCATGTACTACTCAAATCGAAATGTAATTAATAAATTCATTTCTAATGACTATGTAGCCTGCTGAGGTGATCAAAAGTCTTCCACCTAAAACAACAACAAAGTTATTCCTGTATAGCACATTATCACGACATTACATCGTCTCAAAGCGCATTACAGCATCCCCACCCAAAGCCCCCAGTGAGTAAGCCTTAGGCAACATACATTTTTGTATTTAAAATATACTTAATTTAAATTTATGAGAAAAGTGAAGGTATGATTTCTACTTCAAACGAGCACATGTGACATGCCTATATTGCAACTTAAGTTGTTTCGTAGACCCTATTCACAGAAAAAAAAGTAATATCTTTAAAGGGCACTGACTGCTATATAACTCAGGATTCGAACTAAGTCCGCCGCATAGCGTTTTGTCAGCAGCCAATGACAGCATGGTAAAGTATTGATATTCAGCGTAGTATAAAATTCCGTCTACAAATAGTTTTTAATAATTCTTCTCTGTGATTTCACGCGTATCTTTATGCCCAATATTTTAAATAACACATTGGAAGTTATAATAAAATCAACAAACGAATCAAAGAACATACAGGAAACAAGCAGATCGTGGGTTTTTAAAAGCTATGCCGAAAATGAAAGGTTAATATGCATTAGCTATACCTATTAGGTCGAAATCAGATGTTGTCTGATAGAAATTGAACTTTTACAATAAAACTGAATATGATTAAAATTCACTGGGTCTTTAATAAAAATCGATGCTTAACGCTCGATCATTTTATTACTGTCTTGAATTCAGTTGAGTGGCTCCTAAAATATTCGATTAAAAAATCAATACTAAGCATCCAGTGAATTCCATCAGTCCTTCATATCGTAGCCAATACATAATAGAGCGTAAATATGATTTTTAGTAATTATTCAATTAAGGCCACACACATCAGACGCTAAACTTGGCAGATTTGCAGTCACCCCTTTTCCAGCGAATAAGTTAGCTTGCAATCTCAGGCCCTTCCGCAAATTCCATAACAAACTTATTGGCCTTAGTTACGCAGTTTCATGCTTCCTTTATTAGGTATGACTGTTTAAAAATAGCCGGTGCCGTCTATAATCGGGCTACAATTTTAAAAACAAGATTCTCGCAAATGAAGCCAGTGTGCGCTCCAAGGACCCACTTAAGGGTAAAAACAGTGACGCCCCGTGACATGGACAACTAGACATAATTAGTTTAGTTAATTCCGTCCGCAATCACGTGGAATGCAGGGGGGGAGAAATAAATTACTTTAATTCGTTTGTAAAACTGCGTCAGCTGTATATGAGATAAATGTTTAATAATGCAAACTCGCGGAAGGAGTGTCCTACTTTGATTTGCTGTTTAAGAAATTGGTTTTACGAGATCTACAATAAGCACTCTACTATTTTCTGGATTTGTAATCTTTTTAAGGGTTAGGGCTACGATAACTAACAACAGTGGTACCTAATCACCACGTGCATCCTTCTTCTATGAAAAGAGCATAAAATACGGTACAAATCTAACATTAGATGAAGAAAACGTAGGCCTTTCTACGTAAGGGTAGCTGAAATATTGAAATAAACATTGTTAGCTTTGTCAGTACTGTTAATGAGAACGGCTTGCTCTCCTGGGTTATTTTGCTGTCACCTAAAACCGAAACGTGGCTTACTGCAGGATTAATGCGTAATATTATTCACCTAATTTGTATTTAGGTAACAACACAGATTCCAAAATATGTATGATTCGAATTTTTGGTACCATGTAATCTGATGTTTATTGTAATTCAGTGAGTATAACTGAGCGTTTGATAGTGGTTTTGGTCTTTCCTCATAAATGTTTTAGGCTGGGAGATTTCCTCAAATGAGTTCTGTGAGGACCCCTCGCTGGTCATGTGGAACTGGAAATAATTACACGAAAAGCGAGACACCACAACAAAAGAAGCCAATTAGTCACAACAAGCAAACAAACAAATAAAGGGTGAACGATGTAGAAAAGCTTTAATCACGTTCACCGAAAAAGCGCGACCCATCGTTCCTTAACTGCACTTTAAAAAAAAGGCAAAGTCGATTGAAGAAAAATAAAGTTTCCAGGATGGCGGGTGTTGCTTTTTCGGTCCCCCCCCCCCCCCCCCCGCGGTTAAATTAACACGATTAAAATTAAGCATGTCAGCTTTGATTGTGTGAGCAAATTCATGCAAAGATAATGATGCCATTATCTTTTATTTATAAAAAATAAATAAAGCGTATTCAAATGTCCGTTCATTTGTATTGTTGACTTTCCAGAATAGACAGGCCTATAGGCCTATAAACTAAGCTGAGGAAAATCTATTAAAAGTATGCATATAAAGTTAAATGCACTATACCTAAGGCGCATTTGGGGGGGGGGGGTCCATTTAAATTTCGCGTTGTGACTCCACAGACCCTGTATATACAGCGTCCTGTATATACAATAAAGTTTACTTTCTACGCATTAGTCAAAAATACATTCAAAACCGTCGTACTTTTAAAAAATTAAGTGTTTTGTAGATATGTAGGATAAAATACATAGGCCCGTATTTCATTTTTTAATCACCTTTGGTATACTGTGTAACTTGGAAACCAACACAGTGATACAGTGATATATGAGATTGGCATTTATTTGCAAAACCACATTAACACGGCAGATTTCATATTGCCTGTGTCCTGGCACCCTAATTAAACAAACGACGATTATCCTAAAATGAGCGGTACATTCTTACTGGCGTCTTTAAAGCACTTTAGAACTAGCTGGACGCTTAAACTGGGATTTTAATATTTAAACAGATATTGAATGACTAAAGGATTTTTTTTTCCCACAGACGATTTAATTCATAACAGAAATGCGTTGTGGTGATTACATTGAATAGTCCCTTTATTTGCTTCCCATGACAACACGTGGGACTCAGCGGGAGACGGTCAGCAAGAACGAGTCCGCGTGTACCTGGTCGATATGAAGAGACCCGCTATATAAGCAGCATTCGTCAGGGGACCGCTGTTCAGCCTTAGTAGCCTAGGATGTGAGAAACACAGACTGCGCTATTCTGGGAACCGGCCTGCAGCGGCGTTAATTTTTTAAAAAAGAAGACAAATGCACTGGCGATTACGTTATGTTAGCATTTTCCTTATATATTAAACACTCGCACACACATATGTCCGCGTGTTATATATTCAAATTGTATGTTCGTTTTCTAAATCGAAAGAATATAATAATATGCATAACGTTGCGCTTTGTCCTGGACAGGAAAACTGATCTCAATTCGGTAACCGGTCACATGTAAGAACTGAACCCTAATTTTTAGTTGGAGGGATGGACGGGTGGATGGATGGATAACTTCAGAGTGAACCTGATCCTTTTTCTGAGAATATAATTTGACTTTTAAATTTCTTCCCAAATATTTTATTTTTTCTATAGTACGATACCGAACTTTACACTACTGCATAGTCCTGCTTGGCACTTCGTACTCGAATTGACGACACTTCACAATTAAACATAAGATTATTCCTGTGCTAAACAGCTGATAGAAATTTTAATGCAAGTTCTAATATACTAATGACTATGTTACAGTAGCCCTGGTTTAGACTGTCTCTATGTGGGCAGCTGTTCAGCTGGTTGGCGCCTGGTTCGAGATATTTAAGGTTCATGGGCTAGGTTATGCGGCACTATATTTTACATCTGTTTTTAAGAAGTGATGTTAAAGCCTTTTCCCGATGCAATCGTCTTTTCCAGACCATTTTAAAATGAAAACACGGGTTAGTCTAAACAGACTGAGCTTGGCAGTCCTGATTTGGGTCTCTGATCCTCTGGGTCCACTTGCCCTGATCCCCTGACTGGGCCTCAGCTTGCTCTGTAGCCTCACTCGTCTGGACATGTCGACCTGGAGCGAAGCGGCAGCTGCTGGGCGGGACTGTACACTGCCAGTGGGTCGGGTGGTGCAGTGAACCAGCTGCTGGGCTGGACTGTACACTGGCAGTGGGTTGGGTGGTGCAGTGAACCAGCT
>JAABNY020000015.1:3580224-3591442 GCA_015164015.2 Brevimyrus niger
CAAACTGCTGTCGTGGTTGGTTGCTGATCTGGCGGTGCCCGGGATTTAACCTCTTTCCCTTCATGACGCTCTTCCGGTCTATAGAGGGATTCGGTTGCTCAGGATCAGGGGGGGGGAGATGAGGCGGCCGGGGGGGGCTGTGAGTGGAAATGGCTGTTATCAGAGAGGCCCAGTGCCACGCTGTGTTTGGTCAGGCAGGGGGGCGGGGGCGCGGGGTTGGGGGCAGTTTGCTCACCGAAGGGGATATTTTGGCCAGAACTTTCCCGAAAGCACCTCCCCTTGTCCGAGCACAAGAGCGTGACCCGCTGTGTCATCGGCGATGTCCCCGTCACTCTCCTGTCCTGTCATGGCCACCGGCGTAAAATCCGGAAAATCCGGAAAAGCTGAAAATCAGTCTGTAAATATCACAAGCGATTCCCGAAATTCCCAATCCCCGTAATTTGGGGTGAAATCGCTGTAAAGACGGCTTTCAAAATGCGTCAACATTATTTGTTATTTGTCATATTAAGGCTGCCTTTTGAACGCATACATATATTTATCTAACTATCAGAACCAAGCTGAACCAAGCTGGAGTATTTTTGAAAGAGCAGAGTCTGACAGTCACCAGAGCACCAGGGGGATACGGGCTTTGTTCAATGAAACCACTCTACTGACCCTGGGATTTAAACCAATGACTCCCCAGTCAAAGGCACACACCACACTGATATATATGTGTGTGTGTGTGTGTGTGTGTGTGTGTGTGTGTGTGTGTATCAGGCTGGTATGCATACGCGAACGCAGGTCTGCCCGTCTCACTCAGCGTTCAGCGGACAGAGGTAGACGCAGAGGAGAGTCTGAGGTGAGTTTCCCGGTTGGCAGGATGTGCGATGAGGGGCAGGGTCACGGTCAAGGTTACGGTTAGCGGACAGGCAGGTGATCCGAGTTACCGTGTTCCTGCAGGTTCTTAACAGAGACAAAAAGAAAAAAGTAAGAAAAGTTAATTTACCTTACGCTTTTTCACCTTATAGGCGTTGCCACATAAGTACTCCAGTTTAAAAAAATTACAGAAGTGAACCTTTTATTTTGAATGAAGCCATATGCACATACTAGCCCCCCCTCAAACCGGAGCCTGCACAAGACAAGTGGGATGGATTGATGGAGTGATGGATGGACGGATGGAAGGAGTGATGAAATGGAATGTATCAAAAGAATTATACTTTGAAATATAAAAGACATTTAAATAAAATACAGCGTTTTAAGGCACTGTGAGCCCAGCCAGGATAAGTGTTTAAATGATCATTGTAATGAAAGTTTAGGACAAAACCTTGCAAATATAAATTTGAAATGCTTTGTGACATTACGCATTCATAACAATCAAAACATTCCTAAGAGTAACTGTATTGTGAACAAAAATGATTTTGTAAATCAAAGATCGTATACCGTATATACACACACACACACATACATACACACATATATATATATACATATACGTGTGTGTATGTGTGTGTGTGTATATGGTTATTTATGTATATATGTATATATATATATAGTTAATTTCCCATTGTTTAATTCATTCCAGAATATTGCATCATAGATGATATGATCTTTACTTTTCTCTTCTTCCAATTTAAATATACACCTATATAGAAGTAAAAATATATCTGATTTAGGTTAAACACCAGTTTTGCTACTGTGGCCGTTATTTTCTTGTGGAATTAAAGGAAGTTAATAACCAGCCTCCTTTAATGCTGCTTTTCCACCACGCCACGTCACAGGGCCTGAAATTAAGAGCAATTTGTCTCTCGTTTCCATCTAAAGGAAATTAAGAAGATCAGGCCTGCTATTAAGATCAGGCCTGCTATTAAGATCAGGCCTGCTATTAAGGCAGACACCTGTTGTTTTGCATGCTTGTCTTCCTGGGGACAGACCCTGCATCTTTATAATTACAGGCAAACTGAAACTGATCGTTTATCATTAAATCTGCTGCCGCACAGCAGGGTAGCTCGCTGACCCAATATCACTGGGCTCCTCGTAGAGAACGAGGAAGACGGTCCAGTGTAGGAAGACGGTCCAGTGTAAGAGGAAGGTCCAGTGCAGGAGGGCAGAACTGGGGGAGACAGGCTGCATTTTGGTCATTTGTCACCAAAATCCGCACACTTATTAAAAAGCAGGTCTTCCGAAAACCCAAATACAGTGAAGCGCCAATGACTCCCCCGGAACCGGCACGGAACCTTGCAGCGGTTCTGCTCAGATCGGCCGCAGACCCCAAGCCGCACAGGCGCGCCGTCCTCGATACGGCACCGGAACCCGGGACGCCGGCCGTACGGAACCACGGCGACGCTGCTCTGCCGGAATTCCCGGATCCGAGACGTCGCGTCTGAGGATAACAATTTTAATGAAGCAGTCATTTAATATTATATCTAATTATTGTATCAGTCTCAGAGGAACAAGGTACCCAA
This sequence comes from Brevimyrus niger, assembly GCA_015164015.2. Lineage (NCBI taxonomy): Eukaryota > Metazoa > Chordata > Actinopteri > Osteoglossiformes > Mormyridae > Brevimyrus > Brevimyrus niger. Next base: position 3,582,666 of record JAABNY020000015.1, read on the forward strand.
CAATGACTTATTAATTTTTTAAAACTGATTTTTTTTAAGCTTGGGTTCGGGGGCCAAAGTGTTTATTAACTGTTAGCCCAAGGTGTCGATTTATAAATTAATATTAATATGGGGGTGGGGACGGGGGCTCCGCGCAGGATACACGGCCAGGCGAGGGAGCTGGCTCTGGATTGGGCCCCATGGCAGGGGCCGTTTGGCGGGGGCCGCTTGGCGGGCGCTGCTGGCAGATGGTAGCACCGGAGCCTGCTTAATTAATCAGCGCCGTAACGAGGCCGCGATCGGCGCGGCTCGCTGGGGAGGAGGTGCAGACCCTGGGGGGGGAGCCGCGTTCTCTCTCTGTCCCAGGACTCGCCCCCTCGGGGACGGTGCTCGCCCCGCTCCATCGCGGCCTGCAGGAGGCGCCGTTCTGACACGTGCGGTTGGGCGGCGCCTCATGGGAGCGTCAGACGGTCGAGTCACGCAAGCAGCTCCTCTGCACCTCCTCTGCACCTCCTCTGCACCTCCTCCCCCCACTGCCTCCAGGAGTCTTTTTTTCGTTGGTGGCCCAGCGGTCAGGCCCGCTTCTGACTTCGCAAGCCCATGTTGTCGTGTTGCTGCTAATCTGCAACCAGCATGGGCAGGGGGGTGGGGTCCATGGGGACCAGTCTGGGCAAACACACCCTGCTATTATTAGCCCCTCTTTGCATACGCAGTAACTGCACAGACATACGCAGACACATGCACACAGACACACACGCAGATGCATGCAGACACACATACAGACACATAGATAGACACAAACACATACACACAAATTCATGTAATCATATCTTTATGGGGACCGCTCATTCTTTTCTATGGGGAAAATGCTAATGCTAACTATGACAACCCTAACCCATCCTCAGCCATAACCATAAGTAACCAAACAAAATACAAGTTTTTGCATTTTTAGTTCTTTCATTGCAGTCACAGATTTTTTTGAGTTTTCCCATATGGGGACCAGGAAAAAAAAGGGACAAGGTAAAAAAACAGGTATTCATCATGTTGTGGGGACATTTGGTCCCCACAAAGTAAGGTATACCTAGACCACACAGACACACAAACACACATAGACACACACACACACACACGTTCACCCTGTCATTTCCTGTTTTGAAGTGACTGTTAAACAGAACCCACGACACCAAAACAACTTTCACTACATTTCCGAGTGCTCAGTGGGACAGGGCCAGGTGGGTGCCAACCCCCCCGCAGTGGGGTGTAGGGGGCTGCCAGGATGGGGGGTGGGGGGGGGGGGTCACTGACCTGTGTATTAGAGCGGGATCTGCATGCAGGGTTTCTGTTAGAAATTTTAAAAAATGAAACATAACAACAGAAAACAAGTCTCCTTTATATCTGGAATATTCTGGAATATTTCTGTGATTTTATTACAAAGGCTGGTATGACCCCCCCGGTAGTATTATTGTTTAAGGATGAAATTTTATTACAAATGGCTAAATAGGATGAGTTTGTGTCAAGCGGAACAGGTGAAACAAAAATAGGTACATATTTGTAAAAACTGTATAATGTAACTGCGAAACATTACATACTCTTATCGGTCTTTAAAATTGTCTTTCTGCTGGCAATCGAATTTACATATAACTTGGAGGACAAGGAGGTCATCTGCACCTGCCCCCCAAACAGAGCAACTGGGCCCAGTCTGCACCCAACTCCCCCCCCAGTTGAAATTAAATGATCCAGAATCACCACTGGTTTGTGAGCTGTGGTCGGACTAGAAGACAAAAAGTGTCTACAGCTGAATTATTGTACTGAGGTGGGGCTGAAGTGATCATTTAGGTTAAACATGAGCAGGAGTTAACGGCTGCGCCCGCTGGTGCCTGTTTGTGTGTGCATCAGCCATTCCTGCCATTGCGTGCTGACGTAGCCAGCGGCATCTCTGCCGTAACACGTGCTGGGGGCGGGGGGGGGGGTGTAGCGAAGCACACGCACCTGCGTGAGGCGGATGCCTTTGGGGAAGCGGCCTTCCGGAAAGGAGGCGGAAAACGTGCGAGCTGATCGCGGGTCACGCCGAACGCGGCGCCGACTTCAGATCCCCGCACGGCTGAATGTGCCGTCCGGCTGCTCTGCGTAATTCACTTAGAAAAGATATTAACTATGCAAGTGTTGTTTAGTTAATATGTCCTATAACAGATAAATAAAAAACCTTAAAAGTCCACTGAACTGGGCGATACTAAGTCCATGACTTTGCATGGACAATCATGAAACAGAGTACAAGACCGAAAACCACATAAAATACTGCTTTTACACATCAAAAGAATGTATACAATTAAGAATAAAATACAAAGTAATCAAAATGGAAATACGACGAAAATTATATTACTCAGCCTATAATGTATTTTAATACAATTCATACACTTTTGCCAAATGACAGTGTAATTGTATTTATATGTACATTTAAAATTGAAAGTGAAATTGAAATTATGCAAATACATGAGTAATTTTACTGCTGTATATGAGTAACCAAAATTTTTATATTTTGCATACATTTATATACATGAAACTGCCGCAGCTAGAAATATTTTAAACCACCAATTTTTATTTCGATGTGTCTATACGTAAAACAAAACATTTAGGCCTACCGTTTGTTCAAGTCATAGGTACCCTTCTAATAGATCAAAATATCATGTCGTGTCATATAATGATTGATTGTATTATAATATTGTTTTGTTTTAAAACTTTGTTTTAAACAAAGTGACCAGCATGAACCCGGCACTGTATTTCATGGCGGATACCAGTTTCTCTTCTACCGGGGCTTCCTGAGCTCGGCTTCCGTGTCCCCCGTATATCACCCCTTACAGGCTCCTGCCGTCAGTGACACATCAGTCTGCACATATACCGCATTCATGGTGTATTTCAATTTTTGTTATTGTTTGGGTTTTTCAAGTTTTCTTTTTAGTTTTTAAATCTTTAAATTATTACCGCGTCTCTGTCCCTGTCTCCGCGTTTGGAATTGGTCCAGTTTACGCAGCGTTGCGGTTAGATTTGGGAGGGGGGTGTCGCGGTGGGAGTTTGTGCGGCGATGCACGTCCACGGCGTTGCCGGGGGTGGGAGCGGCCGTGCGTGCGCGTGAGACCCACTCGTGGGCCACTGAGTGACCGCGTGCTTGCTTCCACTCCCTGTACTTGAACGAATCTCCGAGGCTGGACACAAATCCACGTGCGCGCCGTCTATAATGCAGGCTGCCTGCAATGTCACTTATCATTGTGTGCGCATCTCTACAATCACCTTGGTACCTCTAAGCGGTAACGTGTCTGTGTGTTTGTCTTCCTGTATGATGCGTTTGAATAGCTTGCCCATCTACCAAATCCACTAATATTTAGGTCTACCGTATATGGGACTGGATGAGACATATTTCCACTAGAACAACAGCTTGTCTAAAAATGTCAAATTCTACAGAGGGCCGCATTTTGTGAGACGAGCAGCACCTGGTAACAATTGCCCTGAGGGGTGTCCGTTGGGATGAGCTGCAAGCCCTGGTAGTTTGCAAAGGCAGTGACCACCGTGGGTGGATCTGCACGAAGCGCTCGCGGTATCCGCCTCAACAACAGAAAAGCCGGTGCGGCGCGCTCTTCACAGCTCACTTGGGAAAGTCGCGCGTGTCCCCGCCTGACTTACGCGAACGAGCGGAGCGTGTGCGCTGCTTTTGCACCTCATCCCTGGTCTGTCCCCTGAGCAGACCGGCGGAGCCCGGCACGATACACACGATCCTCGTTTAAGCTCGGCAGCTGCGCATAGAACTAATTATGGAAGATAGCAATCATAATTTCGGGGGCTCATTTATTCAGGTTTCAGTTATTGATGTTTATTGCCTCTTTTGCATCGCGATGCGGAACTTTGAACGTCGTTTTTGTGCTGGAAATTATGCGACTTTAGAGAGGGGCAATGCCGGGGTCTCACTCGGAACTGACTTCATTCACCGAGCTTATTTTAATGATGAGATTTTATTAAACGTTTCAGTTTGCTAGTTCAATTTGGTATTTGCAGCTGTGACAAAAAAGGGATAAAAAAAAACATATGAATCGTGGTGCCTAAATCCGGTGGGGGAAAGGGAGAGTGAAAGAGAGCGACAGAAGGTTTGAGAATTGTGCGCGAGGCCCCAGTATACCTTGACCACTACGCCACAAACTGGCGTGTGCGTCTCTCGCATTAATACCATAGCCTCGTACGGTGTTCGTTTTCACGTGCACACTCTTGATTTCTACCCTTGGTATTTGCACCCCAGTTTCACGCACAGTCCCAGTTTGCATCGGCCCCACTTCTGTTCCCACACTCCATGTTGACAGTAATTGCACGCTCACTGATTTTCATTTAACAACTACGTCACTTTCATTTCCAAATTTACACCAGTGTATAAACAAAAACAATTCATGCATCGCGTAAAATTTGCGTTTGCAGTTTACTACGCGTTTACTACTGCATATTATACGTGTTTCCTGTGGTTATCGGTTATCTTTTTAAACTGGGACAAAACAACTTTTCGTTTCATACTACCGCTACTTTCACTGTTTAATACGTATACCTATATGTTGCAGTTATTCATATCACAAAACATAGAATATGCGATACATTCTTATTAGATGGTATTGCTCATGTGAATTAAAGGCTGTTTTGTTACAAATTATGCCTACATGGAATTTATATCAGTTGCCCTTCATTTTACAGTCGTATAAGGGTCGTTATAAATTGTCCTTTGGGTGGCCTGGATGTCCTGTATACATCAGAATTAGCTTTTATATATATACGTCCTTTATATTTCACAAAAGACAACACAAGACAAGTGCAGCTCCACTCATATAGCGACATCTAAATCCGTAACGGAGCCTCAATGACCACAATTCGATCAGTGTGAACGTAGCTGGCCATTTCGCGGTGACAGTCCCAGTGTAACCAGCAGCGAGAAAATGGAAGTTGTTTATGAGGCGATAAGCGTGACACAATCTCCCGGCTAAATCTCCTGATATTTATTCAGCATTAGTCTTCATCTCAAATCTTTTCTCTCTTTCCTTCCCTTCTTTTCCTTTCACGCGCCGGAGGGACGTGCCGTGAATGAATGTTCCCCCCTTAAAATATTTGAGGGATACAAAATAAAAATGTAATCATATTAAACGTAATCCGGAGGTACGAGTGAACCACATGCATCCCTGATTAGGGGGAAGGGGTAATGGATTTTTATAAAGCTGTACCTAAAGTAACTAAGTTTAATAAGCTGCATTAGTGGGCATTAAGGCAAAACTCAAAAGTATATTAACATGTCCCGTTGTTTATATGATAACTGGAATTCAATTTTCTGACTTCCCGCTGTAATGGGATTTCCGGCTTCACGGTTTGCGGAGGAGGACGAGCGTAATGTGCGTCTTTTAGAAGCGACGGCCGGGACGGCAAGTGTCCCTCTGGGGACCGGAGAGGGCAGCGTTCAGGGACAGGTCACCAGATCATCCGCTCGTGTAAACATTCGCACGTAAAAAAAACCCCAACATGCAAGTTAATAATCAGTTAAAGATTGGTTGTATGATTTTAATTGGATGGATGGATGGAGTCTAAATTATGGACAGCATATGAAAAACGTAAAACGGGGTATGTGCTGTATACAGTGGAACCGTGATGAGATGTTTTACTAGATTGACAGGTTTAAATTACTCCATATGTGTTTCTCTTTGCTACTATACAACCTGAGCGTCTTGTAACCTTTAACCTGTTTTTTTATGGTTAAATCTCTGAACTAAGGCTTAATTGAAGAGACACCGTAATACGAGAAGGCTGTATGGATGTGAATGCGGATCTGTATAAATGTAAATTACGGAGCAGATTCTAATCAGATCTCTCCTCACTATGAATTCTGCACCCAAAATGAATCTCATTTACATAAACGGCTGGTTCCTATTTTCCGTCTGCATGCATCTATTGGAGCCGTACAGTAAATAAGGGTCTGCAAAAGATCACGTTTATGAATTTTTGACCGCGCATTTTCGCTCCTATTATGTGTGATATGCTTGTGTAAACAGCACGAACAAAATGCCGGAGTGTGCTTGTTATCGATAATTTCATTGTAGATTGAACTAACGTTTCAGCCATTGTATGAAAGAAAACAGGTAAATAGCTTTATTAAAAAAAGAAGAAAAAAAAAACTTGAGAAAAAGACACAACGTCATGTTTCCGTTCATTACACTCTCCCCACGAACGTGACCCACTTGAGTCAGCAGCCTAAAATCAGGCCTTTCAGCGCAGATTATCTCCATTCGCTAGCGTGCGGTATAATGCCTGATTCTACTAGTGCTTCATAACTCATAACTCGCTTTTCAGAGCAGCCCGCGTGTTGCTGCAAATTGAATACATGTTAGTTTTTCTACTTACAACAGACACACATTTGTCGTTTAGCTTGCAAATGAGCTTTAATTCCCCGGTAAATACGAAGCGTAACTCTCCGTCGTGGTACTAATCTGTCTGATTTCTTTTTTCGCGATGTCCCGTACAGAGGTTTCCCCCCCTCCGGGACCTCGCCGTTGTTACCGAGCCCGACATACAGAGACGGTTCGCCGTTTTAAGCGTCTAATTGCTCGACGGATCATTAGCCTGAGGATAAACACAAGCAGTGTGAGTGACAGCATCCCCAGCGCTGACAGGTTTTACCAAAAGTGCCCTTATTTAAGTGAGAGGTTTAAGTGCGCAACTTAATACAACTCCGAAAGTCTGAACGCTAGTTTTATTTAGGCCGCGTCTAATTAATACCTTAAGATGGTTTGCTGAATGCTGTCATAAATTTAAATCAGTTCGGTTCATTCTGTGTGTAACTTTTTGTACATATCGTTTTAATGTTTCTAACCAATCAGATAGTGAGGTCGAAGCCTGCTGCAGTGGGTCACATTGTAGCCTTATATCTCCGGGTCCTGGGTTTGAGTCCCCACTATGGTTCCATGTGTGTGGAGTTTGCATGTTCTTCCCATGCCATCGTGGGATTTTTTTCTGGGTTTTCGGATGTCTCCCCCCCCACAGTCCAAAAACAGGCCGAACCTAACTGGAGTTACCATAGGTGTGAGTGACTGGTGTGTGAGTGACTGGTGTGTGGGTGACTGGTGTGTCAGTGACTGGTGTGTGTGTGACTGGTGTGTGAGTAAATCCTGCGATGGGTTGATGCCCCATCTTGGGTTGTTACCTGCCTGGCACCTGTGCCCTCTGACTCTGAACAGGACAAGCGGTTACAGAAGATGGATAATCAGGTCATTTTTGAGGCTATAAAATGGAACAGGGAAAGAAAAATGTTAATCAAAGTTATATGAAGCTCGACCAAACTGTTCAAGATGAGAGACAAATATCTGGAGTGCTGAGACAAGCTTGTGGTTGCAGATTTGCATACGGAACCTAAGTGGTACGTTATGGTAATATGCAGGTGTTAACAAACCTCTGGGCCCGTGTCTTAAAATGTACTGATAACAAAAGCGGGTCTTGCATCTCCCAGGTGCGTGAAAGTCGTGCATGAAATTCTGTGGGGAAAGAATTGTGGAACATCCAGTGCGGTTTCCCATTCCCTTGCCAGTGGGATCCCCCCAGGAGAGAGTGTGAGTGAGAGTGTAAGTGTGAATGTGAGTGAGAGTGTGAGTGAGAGTGTGGGTGAGAGTGAGAGTGTGAGTGAGCGTGTGAATGTGAGTGAGAGTGTGAGTGAGAGTGTGGGTGAGAGTGTGAGTGAGAGTCTGAGTGTGAGTGAGAGTGTGGGTGAGAGTGTGAGTGAGAGTGTGGGTGAGAATGAGAGTGTGAGTGAGAGTGTGAGTGAGAGTGAGAGTGAGAGTGAGAGTGTGAGTGAGAGTGTGAGTGAGAGTGTGAGTGAGAGTGTGAGTGAGAGTGTGAGTGTGAGTGAGAGTGTGAGTGAGAGTGTGAGTGTGCTGCCGGACTGCAGTGTGAGGTCTGTGAACTGGATCGGCTGGGTTACCGCTGGTGAAGCTCTGGATGGTAGCTTCACACGCCTCTTCTGGGTTCTGACAACATACCCTGGACTATACAGTCCTGCTGGATCCACCTTCCTAAACAGGAACCGTTAACTGCGAATCCTAAGCTTCTCTCTTTTTGGCTGTTTATTGCAAATATCCAATAAGCAAACACCTAACTCGTAATTTTATCGAGACGTGCTCATCGCACTGGACAGTTTTCCCAGCTGTCTGTTTCATCCGTGTGAAACGGGACAAGGACAAAACGATACAAATTTAGGCAGAATTATTTTTATTAAGAGTGGAGAGAAGGGAAGAAGGAGGGAGCTGGAATGCGTGCGGGAGGACAGGCGGACGGGCAGACAGGAGGAGGATTCCAGGGCTCCAGGAAATTAATTATCCTGTTGCTTTGTGGCTCTATCTAAATTCAAACCAGCTTCATGGCCGCTCAGAGTTTAGATTGCATGGTACTGGGATATTTATTGATGCAGTAAATATTTAAATCTTACAACCTATAAATAAAAGGTTAATAATCAAAAGGCGTGTTCTGTATTCCCCTTAAGCTTTCCAATTTCCCCTTTACTGTCTGTCAGTACAGATAGCGGGGGGGGAATACACTGTATTTTGATGCGAGGGTTTGGCATTAATCTGCTTGTTTTTTTTTTTTTGTCTTTTTTTTCGCTCCCCTAAAATTAGAAGGGCAAAACACGTTACCCCTCCGTGCAGACAAAGGCCTTTGTTTCTCTAATTTGTGACGAGCGAGTGGGACGGAGGGAAGGGGACAATACCTGAACGAGAGATGTGTGTGTGTGTGTGTGGGGG
>JAABNY020000015.1:3614521-3627206 GCA_015164015.2 Brevimyrus niger
TTCTGAAATAAAGTGCGTATGCAGCAAAACAGAAGGTCAGCTTGTGCTGTTTGGTTAGAGGGCCCCTTTAAAACTCAGCCTTAATATCGCTTTACTAATGAACAAAAGTCAGCTTTAATGTCACAGACACCAATCACACCATCTGGTCACACACATGGGTTCAGATACACCCTTTTATCCGCATTGGCCTTGTCTGATCTCTCAAGATAAAATTAATTTTGATAAAATATCATTTTAAGTTTGCCTCGAGTGTGGATCCAGGTCCTTTTTATGTTTGCGGGGTCTGTAGTGGAACGTGTGGTGGAATAAACGGAAGCAGCAAGAAATAAAACAACGGGTGGAATTAGTGGGCCGAAAGGAAAAGCCGCATCTAACGAACAGACAGATGCAATTAGAGCCGCGAATAAACGCGCCGTAAAATCCTAGTGCTGTTAATGTTGTGTCCTAGGGTACAGACAAATGTAGCTCTGCTCCTCAGAGAAGGACAAGATCCCTGAAACAGCTCTGGCGACTGGTTTAAAATTAACTTTAAAACCCGTTGGAGCGCTAAAGCGATGCAGAAACCAGTAGGACTTTGGAGGGTCCGGGGCGGGCAACTCCCCAGCACCGAAGGGGAGGCGGACGCGGGGAGCGGAAAGCTTCTCATCCCTGCCTGTCAGTGGGAGCGACGTACGGCGGCTTATCGTGAAGCTGTCAGCTTCCGGACGCCGGCAGCCTTTCGGGGGCGGTGGGGGGGGGGGCGGTGTGATAAGGCCGCGCTGCCCCGGAAACAACTGCGGCGGCGGATCGCCGGCTTCGGCCGTGACGCGTCTCATGTTATCACCGTAACGTCTTATTGCACAGACTGCCATCTCCGGGGAATCAGCTCAACTTACTGCGTGTCAGGAAACCAATTTGCGCTCCGTCCCCGCGCAGCTTGTAACGCAAAGCCCCCCATGAAACGTTAATAAACGCGACGTTTCACACGCTTGCAGGCGAAGGGTCACGTGTAATTATACAAGATAAAATGCTAATTGTAGACGTGTGGATGTGACAGGATTGCGCGTCATTATTCCTGCGCGTTTAACACAGCTCCCCAGATGCTGAACTGCAGATGTTGAATTTCTATTAAATCGGATCCGGAAACAACAAAACAGATAACATTAGTTATTCTTGATCTCACTTTGAGAGTGGCTCCTACGATTAGGCAAAAGTGACTTCCTTCTGTCCAGCTGAGAGAGACCCGGTTACACTGGATGCAGATGGGCGCACTGCTGAATAAGGACTGAAGTCCCTGGAGAGCGGGTCAGATGCTGGGAAATGCGCCCCCCAGGGCCGGTCAATCCTATAGGCGGCCGCCTATGGCGCCAGCCTTTGAGGGGCGCCGACTTAAGTGGCTATATTACCTTGTAAAAGTTGCCTTTCCTCTTATAATTACAGGGAAAAATAATAAATTACCCGTATTTCCTGTTTCATCATCAACTATCTGTTGGTTTAAGATACAGTACACAGACTTTACTACCAATTTACTAATGTAGGGCTCCTCAAATCAGGCCCTCGATTCCAAATCCAGGCCGTGTTTTCAGTTCTCCCAGGTAGTTCGTTTAGTAATTACTGATCCTGATTGGTCAGAGGCTTCAAACCTGGCTCACAGGTAAGAGGAAACTGGAAAATCAGCAGGGCTCGGCTTGTGACGGGCGTGAGTTGGAGAGTTCTGCACTAGATCAAGTCCACTACATTTCCCACTGTGCCTCGGTTTCCCCTCCAACTCACATGAACGTTACGCTTGCTTGAACCCCTGAAGTTGTGGGAAACTTCACGAAGACGGACGTACGCTAATATTACCAGGAGGCTAATGTTACAAATCTACACGGCAGATAAGGTGCAATGCTAATGTGTTACACGCATGCAGCGTAGCAGGGGTGCATAAGGAGAACACATATCAACCCGTAAAATCAAAGGTATTTCAAGCACCAAGAATATTTAATTTTCAGGAGAAAAAAAGGCTTTGTAACTGCATATTTTGCAAGCTTGATATTATCCTTTCTAGCTAAAATGCACACATCACGTATATGAAGATCAATTATTAAAGCATTTTAAGCAGGTTGGTTACTAACCCTATGTGTATACAGACACACACAGTGAAGCCAAACTCGATTCTGGTTTTAACTCGGGTTGGTTGTAAGTCAAGTTTTTCCCATAAGAAATAATGGAAATACCCATAATGCATTTCGAAACTCCCAAGGCACCCCTTACCTACCTATAACAAAGGCTACATAATGTGCGAAATTTACCGGAAACACCAATAATTTTGCTAGTGTACTCGCCAAAAAGTTACAGAATGTGCCTAGCCTACCAGAAACCACAATTTCATACTGTACTGACCATTTCTCCGACGTCCGTTTGGTGCGGCGAATGTCATTTTCTGTACCCCTCCTATCAGCCCTGGGTGGCCTCACCCTGCCCAGCTACACCACGAACTTCAGGTCTCTCTCCGGGTCAAATCGAGAAACCATTCTTTACTGGCAGGAGATGTTTCACCATTTTCACTCGCTGACGGCTTATCCTTTACGAGATCTGCATTTTTAACACTAGCTTTTTCACAAATCATAGACTGGTATCATAGGCTATCTCTCACCTGCCATCTCTCTTTCGTTTATCCACACTAATAATAGCCTTTCTACCTTGTCTAACTCTGTTGATGGCAACTTACTAATTTGAGTAACACCTTTGGCAACACTAGCTTCCTTATACAAACCTTTTTTTTATTGTCTTTCTAGCTTTTTTTGGGGCCATTTTGATAGCAATTAGCGAAAATGAATTATATACAGAACTATAATCAAAACTAAAATTTAATCTTCCTACTGCTAAATTATGGCTTGAGTAAATGATATCTACACTGCACCTGGAACAAACCAGACATCTTTTAAAAGGCAACATTGGACAATTTCACAGGATTTGGGGACGCTTTCTTCTGTTACCTTAAGAGGAATTATATTCCTTAAAGCAATGTATCGTAACCTTGAAGTTGTTTTGATTGTCACTGTATTGTATACCTGCAGGCTGGGGAAGGGGTGTTTATTTTATGTGTGTTCTGTTTTTTATTTGTTTTCTAAGTTTTTTTGTGTATATCAGAAAATTAATTCTGGAATTTGTAATTATTGCAAGGTTATTCTGTAACTAAATAAAACTTATTTGCCAAAAAAAAAAAACTAAAATTTTGGTCGCAACCCAAGTAGTTTGTATGTCAGGCCGGTCGTCACTCGAGGGTCCACTTTGTGTGTGTGGTTTCTATATCGGTTCTGTCAAAAGAGAAATAACTAGTATATCTTTTCCCCCTATTTTTATTTTTTAAAACTACTTTAGTTCAGATATTACATTCTGCAGGTCATGTATCGCTTTCACACTTTACCGTGTCTCGTGAGGCGATATCCCCGCATTGTTGTGTTTATCTTGCAGAGATTTATAACCATTTCTCACCACATTTGTATGTTAATTAAATCAATCTCCGGATGCTCCTTCGACAGTGAGCACAATAGTTACTAATGTGCACTTCCTAAATGTGTAACCGAGGGAACTCACGCCGGCACCTTATAATCCATTTAGATTCAAACGATATACGTACAAAAAAAAAAAAAAACACGGCGCAGATGCCTACTTTAAATAGTTATAGGAAAGCCGGTTAATTAATAGCGCGCATTGACGCCCCCCGCGCCAAGCGCGTACACCACCCGGTAATGAGGGGGTGACGAGCGAGGCCAGGCTGGATCACAGCGCCGGGCGATAAAGGCAGCTCAAGGTCACCGAGGGAGCTGCCCCCGCAGGCCAATTTGCATGCGAGATGAGCCGGGAGGTGGGGTGGGGGGCCAGGACCCGGCGCTGATCTCCTGCCCTTTGTGATGGAGATTCTGTCCCGCAGAAAGGGAAGCGAGGCCAGGGCAGCTCTGATAATGATGAACTGTTTTAATGGCATCCATTCATTCGGCGGCCGGCTACTCATGCGGAAAAAGGGGGGCTATGTAAAAATGACGTTAGGAGAAAATAATTTGTAATCGTTGCATCGGGTGGGGGGCTGCACTTTGAGGAGACATTAAGCGAAAATCCGTGCTTTGGTAGGGCTTACGGTCTTTATCGGCTGATATTTACCAAACTTACTGGAGCATGAAAACCTTTCAGCGGCCGCGGCAGATGGGACGGACCTTTCCTAGGTAATGCTATCGCCCAGGTTATTACGCCTATATATTGATAGCCTGAGTAATCGCGGGCAGATATCGTCCCGCAAAATGCTGATTATTTGAATGTTTGTATGGAGAGGGAAGCCGGGCAGGCAGGAAAACGGGAATCATGAATAGTTTATTCCATTCAGCACTTGTGTCCAAAGCTGCGGAGAAATATCACTGTATTAAATGCCTCAAGTGGATTGATAATAGACCTATTTTCTATTTAATAAAATGGCGCTTTTACATGGTGCCGCTTTGGAAGGCGGCGCACACAAATCAGCGCGCTTGCATCCATAAATAAGAATTAGCGCGGCCTTAAATCCTAAATGTCTGGTTTGACTGTCGTGCGCGCCGCCATGGGATTAGGCGGCGGCGCCTGCGGTGAGGAAACCTGCCCATTTACCGAATGGGATTTGGGGAATGGAATGAACAAAATGGTCTCACTGTGCTGCGAGTGGATGTGCTCGTGCCTGTGTACCTGTCTGCGCACGTGGACATACCTACTATGTAATTTGTGATTTGCTTTTATTAACACCCCGTAATGTAAAACATGTGCTCAACTATGAATATGAAAACAAACGCTTATCAAGAAGGTGTATATTTCTTATGTACGTCCACATTGCTGGCTCACATGTCTTCATCTGGATTTTTGTCCTTAGATTTTAATGAATTTAAACAGATTTTTATGCCATACGGTAAATTGCTACCGGAGAATAAGATACAATAGTGCAGAAGCCAATTGGGAGTTTAATTCTTGGGACTGTGTTCTGTTTACTTAGAACCAAGAACAAATAAGCATGATCGACGTACACGCCCTGTACAGGCAGGAAGAGCAGTGACCCTGTTCGGATCAGAATTACAGATTCTGGTAGTACTCAATCTTCACCACAACGGGGCAGTGCAGCAGCAAATACCCAGATGCATCAGAGTAACTGGGAGAAAGAGAGCGGCAGTTCGCGGATTTCCTGCATAACTAATAAAAAGTATTCTAACGCACACATTACATGTCATTTGGGGGGACGCAAAATACAAATCCCGCATATGTATAAGAAGGTGGTAAAACGGGCTGATTTAACAATCCCAGACTGTCACGTAACTGTCCAACTTACATCCCAAACGTATGTATTTCCTGTCTCGATGGCCGTGTGTGCAGTTTGCACAAGTGCACCTGGCGGGGGAAAATATACATACTGACAGCAATTCGTGTAAGCTTATTTATTATTAGTAGGTAGGCTAAGAAGTTAAGTATGGACGACTAAACAAGTATAAATAAATAAACGGACATATATATATACATACACACACACACACACAAATCCTGCATGTTAGACCCGCCTAACTCTTAACATACACACAGAAGTGGCGAAATGTGGAAAAACAGAAACGAAGAAATAGATGGCATGTGTAGAGCTACGCCATTGTCATGACCGAATATACACATGCATTTATTCATTTGTATATTTTACAGTTGCCTTGTACATTTCTTTACTTGCTTAGTCCTCCACAGCTAAGTCCCATTCAGCGGTACGTTTCCCTAAGGCTTCCGATACCAACTTACGTAGTTGCCGCCATTCAGTTGTCAGGGTCCTAACTATGCAAGTTGCTAACGTTGTTAGCAATTATGCCTTTAGGAAATGGTATCAGTATTCCAGGGTTTCGGTGAACGTTACAAAGTCTGAGATACTGACATTGGCCGCTTGTAGCCTGCTTTTGGTTAGCTAAACAAATATGACTGTTAATGTGCCGGGCTGAAGTGGCAGCGCTATATTTATGTGACGCGAAGTAGAAAGAGCACACTCTAAAATAACGATTGGCGTTGTCAAGGTAACGTGATATGCTGCAATGTGCTGTCCCATTCCTATTTATACTATTTCGAGCCCTTGCAGCTTCTATCACTCAATCACTTACCAGGTGACGCCAGTTAAGTTCTTGAGGGTCCAGGGCTTAGGGGAGACATTGGGATTGGGCCACTGTATACTATGGATCTTGGGTATTACTCGATCAGGTGTTACGACGTAAGACTATTACTAAGCAATGTCACACAATGTCAACATAAACACGAAGGTAATAAGCACGAGACAGAGACATGGTTATGGTTATAAATATTCAGAATAATATTTATATTTTACTATGACAAAACTGATGAATTATTACGGTGTCTTTAAGCACAAGTTCGCTGTCAGGATTCAGATTCTCCCTGCTTTCACAAACTAGGCAGGTGAAGAACGTCTGACCTCTCCTGAAGTTTACTGTGAGCTTGGAGGGAAGGTGTTAGCGATATGGCACAGCGCCAGAACTGAGGTATTCGCCAGACCTACGGGCAAATGTAGTTCTCTTTGTGTTCTCCCTCCAAATGACAAAATGGCTGCCGCTATGGGTTCTTAAATACTGTATTAAATGGTTTCTTTACTCTCCCAAATGTGGTGCCAACGATCCCACAATGAGACATGCCACAACACAAGCATCACTACAGACTTTGAAGGCAGACCACACTGGCAGAAAGCAGATTTGTTCAGTTTTAAAAACAGTATCGTCAGCCAAGAACCAAATAAACTAAATTTAAATAAACCTTGTCATCATACCCATCAAGCGTTGCACCAACAGATCAATCACTAGGAATACTTTCAGAATCACAAGCAACATAAGACGCGTTGCAGAATACAAAATAATAATAATAATAATTGACATTCTGTTTAAAGACTAGAAACAATATTAACCCCTGAGATTCCCAAACAATATAATAAAAATTATATAACAGCAAATGTTACGATGTTACATCTTTACTGTGTTTATAAAGACTTGAAGGCACCTAAAATGCGACACGGCTGCAGACCGAAGACAGACAAGACGAGGCTGAAAGCTCTGCACTTTTATGAACTAAAGATAAAGCGGATCGCACAAGTACAGCTCTGTACGCAGGTTTGCATACACGCCCTCGCATGTGCGTACACGCAGGCTACGCTACGTGGGCACAGGTAAAGGCTATTTTTATAAACCCAGGGGTCTTTTTGCGTTAGAAGCGTGCGAAGCAGACGTCACGCATTAATGAGGCTACGGCACCGTGTGCCACAGCGGACAAGGATTGCGACTGGCTACTAATTTGCCCTTAACCGTGTCCCCAGCAATCGCTGGAAAGACAGACGTATGAAAAAGCAAACTCGCCGTCATAAAGCAAGGTTCTCTTAACTGTGACGCGCTGAAACGGCCTTCAGAGTGCAAAACATTTCATTAGTCCAAATTGTTTGTCTTTGGCGGTCCCGTATACTGATGAACGATAACTGGCCTTTTCTGAGAAATCAGTGACTGTTTTTGTCCTTTTATACACTACTTATATGCACATACACATATTGTAACATGTCTTTGCGTTTGTTAATAGGAAAACAGGGCAGAGGCACAAGTTAGGCACATCACACAAACCCACGGTGTTAAAACAGGGCAGAGAAACACCCCCAAAAAGGGACAACTTAGGTTTGGATTACATTCATTTAAAAACAAGCAAAAAAAAAAACTTTAAAAATAAATGCACTTTAATAAAAACATTGAGTATAAGTATACTACTGATGCAACCTTTTAAAGTTGGTTAAGTAATTCCTGATCTGTTTTTCCCCAGCAGTAAAACAAAATTGTGACGTTTCACAGGATGGATGGAGATAAGATGAACGGTCCACATGCATGTGGCTGCTTCCGCCCAATCCGCTCAACTCCCCGTTAAGTCCGAGAGTTAGGGACAGACAAACCCCCCTCTCGCCGTCTGTGGAAAGCCCCGCCCCATCACTTGCGGGGAAAGCGGGGTTATTCTGGGGCTCCGAGGCCCACCCCACCCACCCCCGCTGGCAGCGTTGTTTGTCTCCGTCCAGTTTTCCCGCCGCCTGTCACTCGCTGTCAGACCACTGGATGGCCGGCAGCAGCCCACGCCGCTGCGCATACTCCAGCACGGCCATGAAGCAGAAGTAGTACTGGTCCCACGTTTGGATGCTGAAGGCGCGCTGAGCACGCATGCGCCTCACAGTCCGCTGCACGTCCACCACGCCCACGTCGTCCAGCCGCGACAGGCAGATGTCCAGAGCGCAGAAGGTCCCTGGAAGACAGCGAGGAGAGGAAGATTGAGGAGGAAACGGCAGTAATCACAGCACACCGATGAAATTAAGCGCCCGGCTCATTTTCCTGTCCCAATATTTAGCTCTGAGCTAAAATACCTGTCCTGCCGATTCCGGCGCTGCAGTGCACCACGAGCGGAGGGCCCCCTGCTGGTCCGGTCCAGTCAGCGCACACGGCCCGAAAGGCAGCCTCCTGGTGCTGCTTGACCTGGGCCCTGAACTCCAGCATGGCTCCGGCCGATTTGGGGACGCCAAAGTCGGGCCAGCTGACGTACAGGTAGTGGGCCACGCTGCGGAGCTCCCCGGACTGCCCAGAGGTCACATGACAGGTCACATGGTACGAGTGTCACCGCAAGGCGCCGGCGCACAAGCTCACGCCGCTACTCACCGCGCTGTCGTACACCTGCAGCTGGGACAGTCGGAAGTCCTGGAACGTCCTGACGTTGACGTTCTTCACCAGGAAGCGCCCGTATGTGTCACTGTCACCCACTTCTCGCGGCCAGTACTGGCCACACTTTACCCGTCCGCGCTCCACCACTCTGTGCCAACACACACACAGACACACGCGTCGACCCTGGCAGCGCCCACGGCCCCCCAAGCATAAGCACTCGCGGAGCAGGCGGCCCCCAACAGGCTCTGCTGTTCTGTGCACACAGACGGTAAGTTCTGGAGAGGCGATTCCCTCGGGGCCGGGCGTTTACCTGGTTGTCATCACTATAATCAAAGCTCGCTGCTCCCACACCATGCGCCAGAAATCGGAAAACGTCTTTGGCAAAGGGCCTGCAACACAAAATAGTAGTTTGGGAAACAGCAGGATCCCGTCCCTGAAATGAAGCAGGGCCATCGCTGACGCCCCCAGGTTAACTTAGCAGGCCCAGAATCAGAGATGCGTGATTCAGGTCCAGAGAGCAAAAGTCCAGACCTACCAGTTGAGAATAAAGAGTCACAGTCACAGAGGACTCAACTGGTTGGGTGAAACAAAATCTTGGTCTGGATTGTTACTCTCTGGATTTGAACAATCCACCCCCCCAGGAATAAAGTGAAACTGTCTGCAGGGGGGTTCCCGTTGTGTAGCTTGTCTAAATCACCACATGTGTGTTTCTGCGTGACTGGTGGGGAGGGGAATCAAAAACCTTACAAATTTACAAAAAGCAACGCACACTCCCAGAGACCTCCCTGCGGGGCGTGACCACTCACCTTGAGTCGCAATGTATGCGTTTTTCCGTTTGTAACCATCCATAAAGCTTGCGTTTATGTAATCTGACGTCTGAAAACAGAAATGGAAGCCATATGTAGCCTGGATGCTTTGGGAAATGATATTGGGCTCTAGAAACATGACTTAATACAAGACAGACGTGAAGGAACACTCTGGGCCTCCAGGAGACGGTTAACGACGGCTACTCGGTTACCGAGAAAAAAAGGTCGTTAATGGTATGAATACAAGCGACAAGAATAGAATCACGCGGCCCCTTGGGCGCCCGGAATGCACGGGCAAAGTTCAAAATAAATTTTCCGTGAAGAACAGCTTGTTCTCTGCCTGTACAGACCACCGAGTCGCAAAGACTGATAATGAAAAAGAAGCATAAACAGACGAACGAGGAGTGTAACGCAATATCAGCCGATCAACAGCCGATCAACAGCCGATTAATGAAGCTCGGGTGTAACGATAGTTTACTTGGGCCTGACTTGTTTGCGTGAACGTGATGTAACTGCCCTAACCGCTGCTGGGAATCAGGGCTCATGGGGGACCCAGATTTAGCCGTACTAAATCTTTCCTTCCTGCAGATCATCCTGGTCGGGGCGGAGGGAGCCGGGAGCTAATTCTGGGAAGGGGACAGCCTCACGGCAAAGCCAGTTCACTGTTTGGGCACAAACAGACCAACTAAGGCAATTTAGAGACACCCATTAACAGCATACTGGGGGAAGATCAAAGGATACAGACAATGGCTCAGATTAATTATAAGTGCATTTGGGTATCTTCCAATGAAATGCACTCTGACATCGGTACTCTTTTTTTTCTGACAGTGTACGTTAAGCTAATTTCTGAATTTTGTGAGTTGCCAATCAGCTGACCCGAGGTCAGTTATTAATCTGGCCCTGAACATCCAGAGAGTTCCAGTCTGCAAGGTGTGTTAGCCACCAAGATGTGCTAGTCATGTGACACGGGATTTCCGCGGCCACTGGAAGACTGCATCTCTCTCTAGTTGGGAAATCTGACTTTTTCATTTTAGGTATTTAACAAATCCATCTATCCATATCACTGCTTATTCTGGTCCGGGTCTTGGTGTATAAATTGTCTGGACCAGTGTTTCCCAATCCGAGCCTCAGGCTCCCGCAGACAGTCCTAGTTTTTGCTCCTTCCCTGCTAGGGAGCTGGGAGGGAGCAAAAACGTGGACCGTCTGTGGGTCCGCGAGGAGCAGGTTGGGAAACACTGACCTGGAGGTAATAAAGGGTAAGCAATTTGATATAAAGTTAAACTCATACAATAACTGGGACAATAGCATCAAAGTGGGACAATAGCATCAGATCCCAAAAAGGTGTGGCTGCATGGGCTACTGCTACATTGCCCTTACGTATCCACCCGTGGTAGCCCCGTTTTCTGAGGCGCGCCATTTAAAACTGTTTATTGCTGTAACATGAGAGCCGTGGATAATTTTATGCCGCATGAGTCGTGTATTAATGGTTGTGGTCGCAGCGAAGATCGCTTTCCTGAACGTACAGTCTCTGAGGTCACGTTCCTGCTTCAGAACACGCATTGTGGCACATCGATTTTTGGGTCAATACATTTCCATAAATGGACATAATTAATAGCAGAGTAAGGAGAGGCCAGCCAACTTCCTTAATTCAATATATTCTGGAATATATATATCTAGTATAAATAAATACTACTAAATAATAATAATAGTAATAATACCTCGTCATTGTCCATGACACTGAGCTTGACCCTGGAGTGGTCGAGGCAGAGAACGTCACTGTATCTATTCTTCATTTGATTGCTAGGCTTCCTGAAAAGACAGAGATGCATTAATGGCGATTTTCTACTGGCACACCGGAACCGAACCGAGCCCGAGCCGCATGGCAAACAGAGACTAGTTCACGGCCCCAGCTCACTTAAGTTTTCCACTGGCACACCGGAACCGAACCAAGCCCGAGCCGCGTGGCAAACAGAGACTAGTTCAGGGCCCCAGCTCACTTCAGTTTTCCACTGGCACACCGGAACTGAGCCCGAGCCACGTGGCAAACAGAGACTAGTTCAGGGCCCCAGCTCACTTCAGTTTTCCACTGGCACACCGGAACCGAACCGAGCCCGAGCCGCATGGCAAACAGAGACTAGCTTTTCTGGAAAGTTCCGCGCACTCACCTGGAGTGGTTGAAGGTGCCTGCCGGGGGCTCCTTGCGGATCTCCTCGTACTCCCGGAAGATGCCCTTCTTCTTCATCTTCTTCACGTGCTCCACCAGCTCCCTTACCGTCATGCCTTCGTCATCCGGCGCGTGCACGAATGGCACCGAGGTTCTGCCACAGCCCCAGGCGTACGCTGGGTGGGCTGGCCCACCGTCAAGTCCCGCCCCCTCCTCCCCGGGATCCTTATGACGTGGAGGCACGCCGGAGGCGCCGTCCGACCGATGCGGGGACCTTCGGGCGGGTCCGGGTCCGTGTCCATTAGCTACATGACCATTGCCATGGCGACGCTCTTTGGTTCCCACCACCGTGCTCCTGGCCGTCAGCACTGACCCGTCCCGCTCCTCGTAGTTACCCTGCGGGCGCTGGGGGAACCGGTCAGCATTCGGCTCAGCCACAGTACAAGTTCTGCCCTGCAGGGGGCAGCGGTGGTCACGTGGAGCGACGCCATCAGCCGGCGTATCAGCACTGAGCTCGTCCCCGGCGGCGGACGTCCGGTCAGCGCTGATGCACGCCTGGACCCAGGCGGCGTGGCTGTACCGCGCAGAACCTCCGAGGTGTTCGGGCAGAGACTCCTTCGGGATGTGGCGCGGCAGCTCGTGGGTCTTCAGCGTGCACACCTGGCGGGCACGGGCACACACGCGCACACGCACACGCACACGGTTAGACCCCACACACATGGACATTTAGGCAAAGCAGCGTGAGTTTCGGGAAGGAACGGAGGTTTGACAGGCTACACTATGCTATGCTACGCTACACTACCCTCCTCCTATGCTACCCTACGTTACGCTACGCCACACTATGCTACGCTACACTACCCTCCTCCTATGCTACCCTACGTTACGCTACGCCACACTATGCTACGCTACACTACCCTCCTCCTATGCTACCCTACGTTACGCTACGCCACACTATGCTACGCTACACTACCCTCCTCCTATGCTACCCTACGTTACGCTACGCCACACTATGCTACGCTACACTACCC
>JAABNY020000015.1:3636543-3650618 GCA_015164015.2 Brevimyrus niger
CTCTTCCTTTTTCCCCCTTCATGCTCAACGCCCGCGTTTTGCTCCCCTTTCTTTGCCCCTCCCCCCACAACACCTTTGACCCCCCCCCCCCCCCCCCCCCCCCCAATTTCAGGAACTCGGCGATAAAACACTACAGGGTGCGCTCCCAGGACCGGAGCTTCGTGATCGAGCTGAACAGCCCGGTGGGTGCGGAGTCCCGCCTTCTCGACCCCGCTCACCGCTCCTGTACGCCTGACCTGCCTGCGACTCACAGCCGCTGTTCTGTCTCCCATGTTGCTAGGTTACAGTTTCCAACCTCTTTGACGTCGTGCAGCATTTCTTAAGGGAAACCTCACATCGCCTGAAACCTTTCGTTCAGCCCCATAATTACGACAGTCTGATCGGTAGGACGGCGTACAATATCCCTCCGTTAGCCGAGAGAACATTCACGTGAATGAAAATACCTAAACACTAAATTGCTTTTATTCACCTTCATTGGATTTACGACACACCTGTTTCCTCTAGTTCGGCCATCTGAGAGGATTATTTTCCCGAAGCGTTCCTCAGCAGCGACGGAATCAAAGGCTCGAGTCACGCCCGCGGTCCAGAGTCCGACCCCGCTGGCTGCCCACTCTTCATTACCCAGACGATCTCCTGTCCTGATACACACACCAGAGGATGAAGCTGATTATATCGTCCCAGACGTTATGTAGAAAGGTGAAGGGGGGTGGGGCACGAAAAGAGAAGGATTATTTAATTTACAAACATAATACCCCAGGAATCCATCTGTTCATCCATCCCAGGTGGCATAGGGTCTAAGGCAAGACATTACACACACACACACACACACACACACACACACACACACACACACACACACAATCAGAAAATATGGGTAATTTAGAGTCAATATGCCACATATTCGACATGCTGTATAGGAATAACATGACATCTGAGGCTTATGTGTGTAAGTGCAGGGCTGTGAAATTGCCACAGTTTCATGTCTTTATTCTTCATTTCTTATACAGTCTCCCTGGTTTATGGTCATTAGCAGTGGATGGGAAAGGATGTAAATGGCTGACCCTCCGCCCTCCTCACCTCTTCCTGCCTCCGGCCTTCCCCTGTAAATACAGCTTCATGTGGCCTGACTTACAAACACTCTCTATTACGGTATGAATAAGAACCTCTTTGTGAAGAAGGACCAGTAGTAGGATAAAGTTAGATGGTATAGTGGATAATCTCTCAGCAACTCCATACACTCCACTCTTATGGCAAAAGCTTAGGCTCTTTTTTATCACACAGTAAACGTAGGAGAGTCGTATGCTATATGTTTTAGACTCTGTGAGTACAATCTGCTTACAAAGAAATTAAGCAACGGTTTGCTGATTTCATCTGTGAACCTCACTCTGAAGCATGGCTACAACACGCCGATAGACTGTTTCACTTATTTTGAAGATAAAGAGCAGCAATCCAGAGATCTGAATGATTAATGGGGAATTAAATGCTGTGTTGGTTTGCAGAGCCTCCTTTTATGGGTCTGCAGATACCTTTGTTAAGACAAGTCAGCTGACCCTGCTTGGTACAATCAACTCGTTTGGGACAAATAGGGCCAGCTGTGCTGATTCATTATTATTTTAATAATACAGGCAGCCCCCGGGTTATGAATGACATCATCAAATTTGTATGTATATTGTGTCAAATTTGTATTGATACATAATAATGCAGTAATAATAAAATGAACTACATTACCCCAGTTCAATGAAACGCTGACGCTGCACAATGTCACACAAGCGTCACAAAGCGCCTGCATTCATTATCATGTAGCATTGTATAAAACCTGAATTTTTACTGTAATTGACTTTATGCCACCCTGTAAGTAGGAGGTGTCCGTATGTGGGACGTTCTTAGCTTGGGGGGCTGCCTGTAATGTTCTGGCTTGTTTAAATCCTGCTGTATGACGGCTTTGAATCGCCCGTTTGTCAATAAATGATATCATTTGTGTGACGCTCCGAAGCAGCTCTTTATTTAACACTGAAATTAATCTATTGTCCAAGTCTGTAGGTTCTTATCGATAATGCAGTCTCAGTATTATCGGAAAGATTTAGGAAAAAAGGTACATAGGAGTCAACAAGACAAAGCATGTCTAAACTGCAGGGACCTGTATCACAAAGCTGGCGTTCTTACTTATAGCTGGATAGCTTGTCGAATTTAAGGTACCCCATTTTAAATGTACTTTATTTGTCCACTTACATTCAGCCCAGACTACCTGAAATCCAACGAGCCACGTGGCTAAGCAAGAAATCCTGCTCTGTGGTACGGGCCCCAGGGGGGCTCAGTGGACAGTACTGCGACTGCGTGTAGTCTGCTCTGCACGTAAATGAACGACGGCAAGGTCCATTTCGACTGCGGAGCCTTAAATCCGACATGTCATCCGGCTATAAGAAATCCTGCTGGGTGATACAGGCCCCCGCTTCTGGGTGAGGGCGCAGCCTCCTTCGTCTCCAGTGTTCATACTGGTTTCCCCCTACAGCCCAAACACTTCCCATCAGGCGAGATGATGTCTCTAAATTGCCCTGAGTGTGTATTTGCCCCATGACGGGCCACCTTAGTGCCCGCGGTGTCCCCTGCCAGGTGGGTGGCTGTGACACATATTACATGGGACACCCTTCCACCCCTTTATCCTGCTCACCATCACATGATGGACCTTATCCTACAACATCAACGGCATAATACATTTACCATGGATAGGCCTGCATTTTTCATACCGCCCGAAATATTCCGTGCAAACTCAGTTGAACTCTTGCTTGAAGACGTGTGAGATCTTTGCCGAAGAATGACGAGACGTCCCCCAACATTGTAGCGAATGATTCTTCATCTCCCGTCAACTTTGCCGCAGATACGGACACCGATGAGGTTAAAAAGGGCCGAGGTGGATTTTGTGTGGATATATCCCCGCTGCTGCCTTAGCGACATGTAAACGATATACAGTAACATCCGCTTAAATAAGGGGTCAAAAGAGATGTAGATGCGAGGTTTTGCATCTAAAGACGGAAGACATGCTTTGGCTATTATGAGGTATTTCTGGAATTAGCTGACATGACGGACAAAGGGGCCCCACATAGTCCTGCAGGAAGCCCGCAGTCGGAATACCGTTCACTGATCGGGAAATGTGTGTATTATTGTAAGTTTAGTGCTCGGCAAGCTGTAGATTTATTAAAAAAGACTGGAAGGAATTTACGGTTTTCATGAAGATTGTGTGGCAAGAGGAATATTCCTGTAAGAGGCAGATTGTGATAGGTTACCTGGTCTCAGTCACGCGGAATAGAGATCATAGAGGCAAGGGGATTATTCCGGTGAGGAGCAGACCGTGAGCGACTTCCTGGTCTCAGTCATGCGGAATAGCCATCATAGCGATAACGTCTGTTTCCTTTGCATAAATGAGGAAATTATTTTCCTAGAATTGAGCAACAAAAGTTTTGCTTTCACACCCGTGTGCCTATAAATGGCTACGTCTTTGTCCTGGTCTGGTTTATGACTTATCCTGACCATAAAACATAGATACTTGCACAACCACCCCCTCCCCCCAACCTTCGTTACAAATGTATTTACACAGGCATACATCTGTGTCAAAATGCATAGAGTGTTTCACGTATTTCCAGCGTACAGTTTCAATGCCGATGTCCTCTACAGTGTTTCCATTGGCTTGCATGTGCTGGACAGCGCCGCTGGACCAACTTCTGTCAGAGAGTGACTCCATCATCGTGTCCTGCTCCCTGACCCCCGAAACCCAGGGACTGTTGTAACAAGGCGTTTTTCAGCAGGATGAAGAAGACCACAGTCTTTATTAACACCAGCAGGTGGCGCCATAAACTGCTGTTAATCCTACTTCATTGAAACTCATTGATCCTGAAGTTTTTTAGATTTCCCTGGGGGGGGGACTGGCAGAGAATCTAACATCTGTGACTTTGCAGAGGTGCGGTGGTGAACCAGGAGGACCTCTACGAAGCCCTGTCCGGCGGGCAGATCGCAGCGGCCGGTCTGGACGTCACCACTCCCGAGCCCCTGGCCACCGATCACCCGCTGCTGACACTGGAGAACTGCCGTGAGTTTCCTTAAAAACATAGCGTGTCTGTCCTGTACTCAAAGTATTCTAGAAATGCATCGTTTGTTAAGCCTATACTGCGATATACATAAACATTAATTTGTTTTACTTCCCCGTAAAATAAGTTCTGAAGCACTTCTCTTTTATCTTGTCGACACGAGAACGAGCAATCTCGCGATAAATGAAACTTTGCAACAACGGTTTATAATCCACACCGTGGAAACGGAAAGTCAAGTTTTGCAGCTCAATTGAGTTTGACTTAGTCCTGACGTTCAAGTACAAATAAGTCGGAGTGATTCTGCTGCAACAGAGTAAAAGCGTAACTAAAAGCAGTATCTTAAAAATGTCTGTAAAATCAACAAATTAATTTGGCACAATGCGTGCAATATAAAACTGCTTTACACTTAGTTTTTTTTACAATGCACATTCAAATAAATTTGATTTAAAATGATATTTGTCAATGTGTACCATTTTGTATGATTTTCGCGAAGGTAAAATCGATTTAACTAACCGTAACATGATAGAGCATATAGTCTATATGGAGGAAATGATCTGCCAGCAGTTTGCCACCAGTAGGCCTGTATTAAATTCTGCTTCTCGGTGTGGTATGAGACTATTGTCTCGTTACGTGACAATAAAATAGGGGCAGATTACTTTAAATTTAAATGGAGAGCAAAACATTCATGTTCCCATCCAGCTCTTGGACAAAGTAGGCCTATTTAGTCCACGTGCCTCAAAACACCTCTAAATTGTAATAGCGCTCTTTAAGTCATTCACGTGCAACAACCCGGAAAAAAACAGCGGCCTACCGATGCTGTTAATTTTAACATCCACGTGGTGGCGCTGTGGTTTAATGTCCGGGTGAAGGCGACGGGCTTTTGCGCAGCTGTAGGCTGGCCCCTCCTCTGTTATCTGGGAAGAACAGTGGAACCAGTCGGCCTTCTACCGGCGCTCGGTTTTCTCGGATAAACCTTCAGGCAGGCGGAGAGGCCACGATGCAGGGGGCGCAGAAGTTAATGAACGTCTTCGTGACGCGGCGGATACCGGGCGAAGGAATGAGGATCCTCAGCCAGTGTGGGACGTAAGCAGGTTTCTAACCCACTTTCAATCCTTAAGATCGCCGTGTGAGACTAGCAACAGCAAATATATGTTTATTGACGCATTGCACGGATTTTTAGCCGCCGTTATTATTCCCGAGAGCCATGACTGTGCTTCGTAACTTCCGTTCTTTATGCCTATTTCCGTGGCATTGGGTGCAAAGGTGTCAGAGGACGCTCTGCAATAAAGTATATTTTTTCTTCACCCGTGCCTCTTCGGTAGCATTAAATGTGGGTATTATACAGATGTAGAAGCTTGCAATGGCAATGTGCCACACAGCAGTTAATAATGGCCATTCATTGAGGCAGACCGGTAATCTGAAGCATCAGAAATTAAATTAAAATGTATTCGTTTTTCTCACGGATTAATGTTACCTCTCACAGCAACCGATCATGTCGGTAAATAACAGAGGAATAGACTGATTGAGTTTTTTATGCTGAATGTTTTAAATTACGGGGTTATTTCGCAGAATGCCGTCTGCTCGCTTTTGTGACGATAATAATGATGGGTACCTGTATTATTCTCCCCTTATACGTTGCTTATTGCCCCGTGTGCAGGTGTAAGGTGTCGCTCTGGGACTCCGACGAGCCCATTCCGCGCTCCGAGCTGCTGCAGAGGGTGTCCGGGGCGCACGGGCTGCTCTGCCTCTTATCGGAGCGCATCGACACTGAAGTGCTGGACGCGGCAGGTGCAGACGCGGCCCCCAAAACCTAATATCACCACGGAGGGTGTTAATCGCGCAAAAAAAAACACAAAAAATACATGGGAAATGATGCTTTATGTGGTTCTTGTTTTTAGGGCCAAACTTGAAGGTGATCAGCACATTATCAGTAGGGTTTGACCATCTAGCCATAGATGAAATCAAGAAACGGTAGGGATTCTTTTTTTCCTTTTTATTTGTTATTTGCAGTCTTTGTAAAGCACTTTGAGCCGTATTCAGATGCATGGAAGATGCTATACAAATAAAGGTATTATTATTATTATTTGCTTTACCTGCACAGGGACATTATTCAGCCACAGCGAATGATTGTGCCATCGAGTTTCCCATGTCACCGCTTACGGTGGTCTGTGCCGGTCTCCCCCTCTCCCTCCTGACAGAGGGATCCGCGTGGGCTACACTCCGGACGTCCTGACGGACGCCACGGCGGAGCTGACCGTCGCTCTGTTGCTGGCTACTGCGCGCCGCATCCCAGAGGGTGTGGAAGAGGTCAAAAAGTCAGTGTTTTAACCTGGGCTCCTTTACCCCCCCCAGAGCGTGGACTAGGCGTGCATGCGAAATCGTCAGAAGCCTACTGCTTGACCATTAATGCAGTGCGTACAGTATGCATGTACTCTGACTCACTGCAGTTACTGCACCATCTTGTATAACACTGGAAACTGATGTTTTCCAGTGACGCAGCTTTACCTCCCAGAAAGTTAAAAACCGTCAGTGGGGGGGAAAAAAAATGCACATTCGAGTCCGCTAATGTGACTGGGTGTTGTTTTATACTTAAATTTGAACGGAGACGGCACTTACGCTGCTAATTTGACAGAAATTTCTGGGCATGTGGCGTTCTCCACTGCTCCAGTGGTCTTGAGGGATCGCGCAGTATCCATCGGCTGCACACTTCGGAATGTCACAGAACGTAGAATGTGTCATCCGCGCACTGGTGGCCTATTGTCGCATCCGTACTGAGGATTCGGACGTAGTGCTCACTTCACGTACTGTAATTCACCCGCTACACGGCAGACGAGTATGCGATTTCAGACAC
Source organism: Brevimyrus niger (assembly GCA_015164015.2). Taxonomy (NCBI): domain Eukaryota; kingdom Metazoa; phylum Chordata; class Actinopteri; order Osteoglossiformes; family Mormyridae; genus Brevimyrus; species Brevimyrus niger. The sequence continues at coordinate 3,643,474 of JAABNY020000015.1, forward strand.
ACCCCAAGTCTCTCTGCCTTCAGAAGTGCTCATACGGGAAACCGTCCCCACCGTCTTGTAACCGCTTGTCCTGGTCGAGGTCACAGGTGGTCTGGTTGGTTGTCCTCTACGACAAGTGAAAATTGTTCGCTTCCCCATGAGCGTTTCCGCAGTATAATGGATGCCCTCCTTGCAGTGGCGGGTGGAGAAGTTGGAAATCGCTGTGGTTGTGTGGCTACGGTCTGTCCGGCAGCACCGTCGGTGTCATCGGGCTCGGCCGTATCGGTAAAACCCCCGCTTGCGTGTGTGTCTGTCTGTGTCTGTGTGGCGGGAGGGGGTCGTCTATGAGAAGCTGCTGGGAGGTTGTGTATGCCGCCCCCTGCTGGTTGGCTCGGGGTACTCCATCCAAGGCTTGGATGCTTGGTTGTTGACGTATACTATGAACTCCCCCAGGAATGGCCATCGCCCGCCGGCTGATGCCCTTTGGGGTTGAAAAGCTGCTGTATTCAGGACGGACGGCCAAACCGCAGGCTGCGGAGGTGGAGGGGGAGTTTGGTGAGGACGGTGTGCATGTGCTGTGGTCTGAGGTCACCGGGGGTAGATATAAATGTCCTTTCCAATGATTTGGGTACTTACCGAGTCGTCCGTCTGTTGGCTTGCATGTGCTGGACAGTGCCGCTGGACAAACTGCTGTCAGAGAGTGACTTCATCATCGTGTCCTGCTCCCTGACCCCCGAGACCCAAGGACTGTGTAACAAGGCGTTTTTCAGCAAGATGAAGAAGACCGCAGTCTTTATTAACACCAGCAGGTGGCGCCATAAGCTGCTGTTAATTCTACTCCATTAAAGCTCATTGATCCTGAAGTCCTTTAGGTTTCCCTTGGGGGGAGATGAACTGGCAGAGAATCTAACAATCCGTGACTTTGCAGAGGTGCGGTGGTGAACCAGGAGGACCTCTACGAAGCCCTGTCCGGCGGGCAGATCGCAGCGGCCGGTCTGGACGTCACCACCCCCGAGCCCCTGCCCACCGATCACCCACTGCTGACACTGAAGAACTGTGGTAAGTTTTCCTGGCATACACCAACGTCACGCACTTATTCCTGTTGGCGTGTTTCCCCACCGGAAAGCAGCTGTTCTCCATTAGCCTGCAGCTAACAGTGCTAACGGTTTCCGGATTGTTTTGCAGTGATCCTTCCCCATATTGGCAGCGCCACCTACTCCACAAGGGGCATCATGTCTGAGCTGGCTGCCAACAACCTGCTCGCTGGGCTGTCTGGGGCGGCCATGCCGAAGGAGCTCATCCTTTAGGTTCACAGCAAGCTTCTGTTTGGAGGTTAAGGGGGTTTGTCAACAACGCGATGCACTGTGCCTCCATGTTGCTACACGGACATCTCATTGTAGATCTACGGAACTTGAATAGTTTTTCTCCTCACAGAGAGATATGAGAATAGGCACTAAAATTAAAACTGAGATTAACTCCAGAGTGTTAAAACACTCTACAAAACTACAAGAAAACATTTTTGTAAAATAAGGTAAGATAAAACAAAAAAAAATTTAATCAAATGAAAACTACCGATTCAGAAACACCTGATATGTTTCAGCGAAAGTAGCGATTTGTTTATCTTTAATGAAAATTCCTAATATCTGGAGTGTTGTGCCCATTTTGAGGACATTAGTACACAATGTCCTACGTTTGTACTGTGTATGTTCATCTAGGATTCTCTAGACACACAAAATGTCAGATATTGAAATACAATTACTAAAACTAAAAGATATAAAAAAAAATGTTTCTAACTAAAACTAAGCTGGATTTCAAAAGACGATTGAAAATATAAACGTAAAAACTAAAAATTAGAAACAATCAAAATGATACACATAAGAACATAAGCATAAGAACGTTGTGCTAAATTAACACTCCGAAACAACCATTTCACTCCCCTTTGTATGCACTGTACAAATCCTGTTTTTGTGTGTGTTTTATGTTTAGTATGACCTTGGAATTTTAGTGTGACCTCGTAAGTGTCCGTCGACACACTCTGGAGTCCCGGTTAACTGTGGGCTTTCGGCGGCAGAGAAAACAGCGACGGTCCTGCTGTTAGCATTTCTGACCAGCAGTATTACGCAGAACCGTCCCCAATGCGATTAGGCTGCAGCTGCTGCTGAGCTCTGTGAACCTCACTGAGCCAAGTACTCCTTCTTGTGCCTTATCTTTACCACTCCTACATGTGGTCATGTGATCATGTGTCATGCCAATTAAAGGTGAGCTCCTCTTCCTGACTCCACGTCCTACCTGTGGTCATGTGCTTGTTGAATGTGAACTTCTGCTATGCTACTTTTCATTGCTCGATAGTCCCGGTGTTGTAATCCTTAAACCAAATTGTGTCTCTTTGCATTGGCTTTGGATACAAATGCTTGTCGACCCACAGTCCTACCCCACAATCAATCCATCCATCCATTTTTTATAGTTACTTGTCCTAGTTAGAGTTGTGGGGGGGGGTCCTATTGCAAATTATAATTATGTGGGGGTTGTTATTGGGTGAAAGAGCTGCAAATTCAGTTCTGTGGTGATCGCTGGAGACGTACTTTTGAAATGTTGAGCAACCATCTTTTAAGTCTCCATATGTCTTTCGCATATCTTCTCAAAACGCTGTTCGGTGCGTCACGCAACCCTTCTGCCATTTTACAGAAATACCTGCCTATAGAGGCACCGGAGCCCCTGCAGCTTTTGCAGTAAAAGTTGAGAGTAAATGAGTGTCAATGCAGAAAACATGCAGCTGCGCAATAAGAGTGCAAAAGCGCGAGGGGCGATTTAAGGAGCACCTTGCCGAACGTCGCATGACTCAACAGCAGAGATGCATGAACTGCGAAGGCGGAGGGGGGAGCCTTTTAATATTTATAAATGTATTTAGTGCAGTATTATTACTAATTACTTAAACATCTCATATCACCCTACAGCTTAGAATTAGCAAGATTAAACTCGGGTCTTAAGACTGGCAAATAAATATTTATCTGGAAAGGGGGGTGTGTTCGCACTCCGACGGTCTGCGTAACGCATACTAACACCACATAGGCAAAGTGTAGGAAATATCGAAAATACCTGCCATTAAAACCCACCCCTAGGCTCTGTACCTGTCGCGTCTTGTATGCCAGTGACTTGCGTACCATTTTAAAACGACTAGAGTTGACCGTAAGTTGCTTGTTTAACACCTACATAGGAACACTTACCACAGTCATACAAAGTGCATAAGCTCACTCTGCCACAGCATGAACTGAATGATCCCAGCTGGAAACCTCAGGAAACATCTTAGCCGACTTCATAAGCTAATTTCACTCCCTTCGAAAACAAGGAAAATATCAAGTATCTTATTTAGCTAATAGGCACTAATTTTTATGTGGCTTCTTATTCAACCATGAACTGTTACACAAATCATTACGCTGATTTTTTTTGATGTTGTTTTAAAAATCACACAAAAAGTTTAGACTTCTCATTTAATGCAATTAGTTGTGATGTATAGAGGTACGTCTCTAACATTAATATTGCACAAGTGAAAGTGTTCTGCACTTACAAATCCTAAGACGTGTATCCAGGTTGAGTCTGCAGTGGGTCACGAATGTTTCAGTTAACTGGCAACTGGAAACAGCTGCGAAGTGAACGACCCCGCAGGGTGCGAAGAGGTACGGCTGCTTTCAGATGCCACACACCCATTTACATGGACACAGGGACCGCAACACCGCCGCCCTATAGGCGCTTGGCGGGAAATGCAAGCAAAGATGGTCATTCTGTCATGAGAGCTCCCTCAGATTTGCGCCCGGATATCTCCTGCGTTTTGCTCTGGTTTGGGGTTAGATTTTGAATTGAACACCCCAGACAGTACAAACAAGACGTCAGTCCATCACAGGGAACATAAATACAGAATAGTTTTAATACACCTATTAGCCTAACTGCATGTCTTTGGACTATATGAAGAAACCCCTCGCACGCATCTGGGGCGCAGAAACAGAAAAATCGTTTATACATTATAACCCAAAGTCTAAAATTATTTGTCAAAGGACAGGAATTTAACATCTGTACTTTCAGAATTTGGATGCCTCATTTCCCCCAGGAACCGGAGCAAAATGCAGTTTGGCCCCTTAATCCTGTCCCCCGACACATCGCCCGTGAGTGATCGAAGAACGAGGAAGCGAGAATGTTTACGTGACATCAGAAAGGTAACAGGTGGAGTGGAGCACATAAAGGCCACCGGTAAGTCTGGCCCTGGACAGCATGGCGGAGAAAGTCACGCGGCGGGGCTGACAGGTTCTGTCGCGGCTTCAGCACTTCAAGGTGATACTAAATGCAAACTGTACTTCATGACCAGGGGTTACAATGTAAAAAATGAACTGGGTGTGCCGCCAGTTTGCAGTGGGCTCTCTCTCACTGCGCTTTAGTGTTCAGTGGTTTACTGCCAGGTGAGCCGTAGGAAATGCTTCCCTGTTTGCTGTCAGATGCAGTCACGTCAGCCAAGCAGACTGCACGCAGTGCATTGTGGGAAGAGGGAGAGTCAGATGGATTTGAGAGGCAATTTAAAGGCACTTTTTGGGTCAGGACCAGAGGCCCCACAGTCAGAGGTGACCCAACATGTCCAAAGTGGCAGTGAACACATCATAGCGGAACCCCCCCAGGGCACATGTGGCCAGACTATGGCACCACGGATCCAGCAGATCGCCCTCGACTCGAAGAGAAGGGCCCACAAGGTTCCCGCTACCTGAGAATGTTGGTAGTGATGCTGGGAAATCAGAGGATGGAGCACAGAATGCTGCCGTTGTTGTGGCAACCGCTCTCCACCCTGGCGCTGATCCGGGTCGCCATGGCGATAGGACGCTTGCTGGGGGGGGCCGTAGGGGCGGTGCCCTGGCCCTCGAAGTGAGGACGTGGCGGGGGGTCCTCCAGGGCCCAGGCAGGCTCTGCTTGGCTCTCGCTGGTGCCAACGAGGGACAGAAGCCAGGGGCAGACGGACCGTGTTGACTACACACTCTGTGCCATATTTTACTAGAGGTAAACAAACTGGACTGTCTACTGTGTGTGTGTGTGTGTGTGTGTGTGTGTGTGTGTGTGTCCTGAATGCACACCAGGCAGTATCATTCATTGCTGTTGGACGTATTGGCACTATAGTTTGGGAGTAAGAATCATGTTGTGAACACTATTTACCACAATCATAGGTGCTGTTTTTAAGCATTATCTATACCACCCTGTGTATACCATGTGCACCACTGTACAGATGCACATTTGCTAATGATTCATTTACAGAAATGTATATATCGTGAAGTGGTTTCTAGCACATTTGCACTGTTGTACATTCTTGGATCAGAACTGCGTTTCATTATCTGTGTACTGTGTGCAAGGACAAGCTGAATCTAACATGAATGAAATATCAGAAAGGAATCAGAATCAAATGTGCAAATTTGCACCGATTAAACAGCTGAAAAAGCCCATGTGTCGGGTCAGTGACGGCTTACCTCCGGCTGCCGTGGAAACGCAAGGTGTTGTTAAGGAGCAGACAGTCGTCGTTGCCGGGGTCCTGGCGCACCAGCGGTTTGGTGCTTCCGGAACGTCCCTGGTACACCACGTTCTCTTGCACCAGTCCCTTCACGTTCTCTAGAACCAGGATGCCACAGCCTTGGACAGGCTGAACGCGGTTCCTCAACACCTGAGGGTGGGGGGTGGGGGCTGTTGAGGAGGAGGGTGGGGCCAATATGTAGGCCCCACCCCCCCACACAGAGACCACGCCCCCTCACCTTCAAGTCGGCCGGCCCCATCAGCCGCACGCCACAGCCGCGGTTCCCCACCACGTCGTTCTCCACGATGAGCCCGTCGCCGCGCGCGCTGATGCCGTGGCCGCCGTTGTCGTAGATGCCGTTGCCGCGGAGCTCGGCGCGGCAGCCGGCCGCCACCTGCACGCCGGTGTGCCCGTTGGCGCAGATGCAGTTGGCGACCAGGCGGGAGAGCTGCGCACTCTGCATAAGGGCCACGCCCGCCGCCCCGTTGCTGTGCACCGCGTTGCCCACGAGGTTCAGGGCCTCGCTCGTCTTCACGTACAGCCCGACCGCTGTGGGGATAGTGGAGGAGGATGCACACTGTCCTTATTGGGGCCCCGCTAAAAAAAATTAAAAAACTAAAATAGCTAACGAATAGAGTCCGATTGGTGCTGGCTAGCAGGTTAGCATAACATGCCGCTTCAGCATCTCCTAAATAAGGACGCGAGGCTCCTGTAGCTTAACAAGCAACGAACTGCGTAAGCTATGCAAAGGTCGCGAGTTCAAATCCTAGGAAGCTTGTACAAATTGGAACGCTACTGTAAGTCACTATGAATAATAGTGTCAGGTAAAAGTACCGCATTTATATAATATAGTGAAGTGGTCAACAGGGGGCGCCGCACAAATGTATCGTTTGAGTGCTGGTAAACGCCACTGCTGGGGTGCACATATCAGTTTTCATACCAGATCCCCTTCATGCCCCCCCCCCCACCTCCATTGCAGCTGATCAGGTTGTTCTCCAGCAGAGCCACGCCCAGCGGCCGGCGGGATGTGTAGCGCTCGTCCTCGCTGTCCAGGTCGCTCTCCCAGGCCAGCATCTCTCCCTCCTCGTTGAAGTTCTCGTTGGGTCCTCCCCCACCGCCTGCCACCACCCCCTCGCCGGCCCCCTGGCCCGCCAGGTACCCGTCCCCAGCGGCCTCACTGTCCTTCTGGCAGAAGACGGCGACGCCGTAGATGCGGTTGTGGGTGACGCGGTTCTCCGAGAGCTGGGGCAGGCTGGAGGACATCACCCACACGCCACAGCCCCTGTTGCCTGCAGGGGGCGCCGGAGAAGCCGCGATGGTCAGTGAATCCCGACTGACGTTAAAACATTAAAGCGGCATGCTCGCAGAAAAACGCTGGAAACGTCGGTCACTCCGAACGGCACCATCAGCAACTTAAAATAGCCTCTGACCGGCAAGTCTCAGGCTAAAAACAGGAAGCGTGTTCGCAGGAGACAGATGCTCGTAATTACATAACGTCTCGTCAGACGGGCGGACAGACAAGGCAGCAGATGGCGCGACGAACAGCAAATAAAAGTACTCCAGACATAGGTGCACTCACAGTAGATGTAGTTGCCCTCGATGAGGCCCCGCCCCCTTTCTCCCACCACCA
>JAABNY020000015.1:3678851-3692909 GCA_015164015.2 Brevimyrus niger
TTTTAGATGTGGGTTCATGGCGGGTGCGAATCGGGGGGGGGAGGGGGAGGGGGGCGGGGGGGGTGGGCGGCGGGGGGGGGGGGGGGGGGGGGGGGGGGGGGGGGGGGGGGTGTTAAGCTGGTATAGGACGTGATGTGGTTCTGTAGTTGCGCACGGTGGGAGACTGGCCCGTCTGCCGCATGTGTCGTCCCCGCAGAGCGTCAACGATGTGCTGCAGGAGCGCTTCGCCGTGGAGATGAAGTGCAACACGGCGCTGCACCTGGCCGCGCTGCACATCCACGAGCGTCTGGACAGCTGTGGCCAGACCCACCGCACCTCCCTGAAGAGCATCACGTGAGCCAAAGCTTCGCCTGTCCTGTATCGACAGCCTGCAGCAAGTAGCAACAGTGATCACCCGGCCAGCCATAATTTACCCGGAGTTACTATCGGTGTATAATTCACCTTTTAGAAATCAATAAACGGTGTAATTACTCTGTGTGTGATTATGCATGGAATCTGTCTAGTGTTAACTGTTCCAAATGTTTCATCTTTGGTAGGAAGGAGTGGGGAATTGAGAACTTCATCTCGCCAACCCTACTGAGGAACATGAGTGAGAAGGATCTGAAGAAAGCGATTGGCTACCACCTGAAGAAGATTCGGGCCCTGCTGGATCCCAAACAGAAGGTACTGGAAAGTCTGGAAGGGTGGCGTTTGTTGGCTCAAAATGCCCCAGACCATCACCACAGATCTAAGGACTCCGTCTTCTTCTGAACAGGTGATATCAGCAACCCAGGCTCGCCTCAGCTACCTGGCACAGCTGGGAGAGCTGCAGTCGTACGGAGGAAAGTGCTTCACCGCCACCATACTGGTATCAGGGCCAACTTTCCATGATACGAAGCCATTACTTATGTTTGTGTAGCAGCTGTAGCTAGTTCGTTTGCTCTGGTTTTTGGATGGGACCGTTTAATGAACAATTTAAATTCAGGCTTATTTTCACTGCACTATTGAGCTTAAACCAATTACTGTCCCCTTATACCTCCTGTAATTTGAAATGAAATTTCTGTCAGAAGCATGTGGTTCTGTCTAAGATGACCTGGCCCAGCTCCAGCAGGAACAAGCTGTCGTCAGCATATCAAGGCTGGCAGCGCTCCCTGGGTTTACACAGACTGGATTCACAGATCGCATCTGTGCCCATGCCCCGCAGTTCCAGGACAGGGAGTCCATGGTCAACCTCCTGGTGGGAGCCAGATACGGCATCAGCCAGGTGATCAACCAAAGGCTCAACATCATCGTCGTTCTGACCGAATTCACCAGCATCACTCGCGTAGACCTCCTCCCGGAGTCTGAGAGGGTTAGCCTAGTCAAGATTTACTTGCAGGACGTCAAGGTACCTGACCCTGAATATTTCACTGCATGCCTGTGAAATTTATGCTTCTATATATATAGTTACAGAATTTTCTGGTAACAGTAGTGTACTAGTATAGCCCTCTTTATCATGTGGCCCCAGCAAATAACCCTCCTGATGGAGTCTGCTGCTGCCAAAGACTTCTCCTGCCTAGTAACTGGCTACTGCAAGTTGTATGTGGACCCAGCCCTGACCGTGTTCTCCTGGAGCAGCCCTGCCAAGATGTATCGCATCCCAACCGAGGCCGGTAAGCAGGTGACGCTAGGAATGTGAGAAATGGGCGAACTCTTGGGTAAGCATTAAGTCACCGGTTGAGCAAGATCACCCAAATTGAACGTTCTGTGTTGCGTGTACGAAGGCTACCCCCAAGACGGCGGTGACCTAGATGACTTCTCCATAGTGGACAGCTCGGGCAACGTGCTGGTCGACTTTCACTTCTCCATTGATGACGCGCGGGTGACGCCGTTGAGGGAGGAGGAGGATGGAATGAAGAGTAACAAAAACAAAGAAGAGGAAGAAGTGGAAGCAAATGGGAGCAAGGTAGCAGAGGAAGCAGCGGGTGAGCAGGGAAACGAGGCAGAGGATGAGACACCAGACTTGTGCCGTAGCGGGAGCCAGTCTTTGGAAAACCTGGATGATGATGACCTTCTCACCTGCTCTGCCGGCGAGCCTTCGAGCATAGATGCCAGTCATCCCTATCTTCTGGACACATCTATATTGGAAATGGAGCTCGACGGAGACAGCATTATCCATGGTCTTGAGAATACAGAACAGAAAAACGAGGCCTTCATGTGTTTCAGGGACTTCTCTAGCATGGCGGACTCTCTCCCCAGTCCCCCAGAGGCCACCGATGAAGAGGACGAGCGCCAGCGAATCAATTTAGGCAACTTCAGTGAAGGTGGACTCACCAAGGGGGACGATGTGGAGAGGCCTACCTCCTCTGCTCTCACTTTGGATGTAGGTGACCTCCCCGAACATGCTGAGCCGGCCCAGGCTAGGCTGCAGGTCACGCCCCAAGACTTTCGGCCAGCTCCTGTTCTCCAGCCTTCACCAAGTTTTGTAGACAGCAGTTCAGAGGACGAGTTCTTTGATGCCAATGATAAATTCGTACCTTCAGCAGCTGGTCAGGAGACCTCAGGTCAGTTCTTTTGTTTGTTGTAGATACTACAGATAATGCTTTTGCTTAGCTATTCAATTAATTCGATTTGTCATAGTACATAAAAAATTGGTTAGTCAAGAGTGATGCATTATAGATATAGATAATGACTTAATTGCATGACTTTGGATGTCCAAAACAACTGCTGAGAAATAAATAGGACCCTTACAATAAGTTTCTTTCTAAAGAAATTTGTTTGTGATGTTCAGGTAGTTAATGTCATGTTATGGTGGCTTTTTAGAGATTCTGAAATATTTTATCTACTATAAATGAAAAATGTCCAGGTTAATTAGTGAAGATTAACCAATGTCTGTTAACAGTGATCCGCAAGGACAGAGCAGGCATGACCCGCACACTGAACCTGCATAACCTCAGCTGCACAGAGCAGGAGAAGGAGGAGAATGAGAGGGACCAAATGTCAACACCACCAGCAACCTCAAGTGTTGTGAAAAAGTTGCGCAAACGTCACTTCTTCGCAGAGAACTACACATCACAAGTATCCTTCCCTGTGAATCAGATGGTGGATGAGGACCAGTTGGGCAGGTTTGACAATGATCCCTCAAACTGTTCCTTAGAAAATGAGCCTTACCATCACCCTGAGCCACCAATCCATTCAGGCTCTCATCTGCCAGGTTCCCCTGGCAACTCGACAAGTGAGAAGCTAATTCAGAACAATCAGCTTTCATTTGACCTCTTGGAGATGAACCCAGACACTTTGGAGTACAAACTCTTTAATGGCTCTCCCGTGGTTTTGGCGGAGTATAGCCAAGTAGACCCAGAGGCCAAGAACGGCAACAAATGTTTAGAACATTTTTCTGGTTCTGTTGAAGAAACAGTCTCCAATGACAGTGTGGTCCTCAACAGCTCAGAAGCCAGTAATAAAGGGCTGCCTTCCTCAGAAAAGCAGTCATTTCTGAGTTGTACACTTGGGGGACAAGATGGTAAAGTGAGGTACTCCGAAGTTCAAATGTCTCCCCTACAGCTTACACATAGTCCACAATTCACACCTACTAATACCTCAGTCTTCAGCGCACGTCGTTCAGAAGAGACACAAGGAGCTGAGGACAATGAGGCAGGTTTACAGGCCGAGTCTCAAAGTGTCATTGCAGACCAATGGACAAATGACAGCAGCTGTCTTGTCATGGTCACTAATAGGCGTATTTCCCTAAGTTTTGAAAGCATTTTGCTGGTAGAAACTGAGGCTTCAGATATTGTTGAAGCAAGTAGCATCGCGACCAATGAAACAACAAACACAAATTCGCCAAGACGCTCCTTAGGCTTAGTGGGCCGACTGTCAAACTCTGCTCTGCGAAAAAAGATCCGAAAGCTTCCTTGCTGTCTCTCTAGGTCCCAGGAAACGCTCAACACTTTGGGCAGCTGCACTGACAAAACCACTTCAGAAAGACACATGGACGAAAGCCAGGCTGCTACTGAGGTCACTGAGGTGACCGAAGCATCTACTGCAGACGTGGAAGAGCCCAGCGAACTGACAGAGGAAGTTATAGAGATTCCTACCGAAGAATCGGAAGATGACCCAAAGCTACTGAAGGTGGTCACGGAGAACAGGTCTGACACTGACACATTCTGTCATCGCTTATGTTCTGATGTTGAAAGATCAGAATCTAAAATGCTACAACTCTGTAAGCACCCAGATGTGGGTATGTGCAACATTGGCTCTGCTATTCTGTCAAGAGGGGACGAGTCAGAGGATGTGGGGGATCACGCAACTGAGGTGCTGCAAGAACCCAAGGAACTCAATGGAGATTTAAAACCGTGCGAGTCCAAGCAGCCTCAGCCCTTGCCCCATCCTTACACGAAGGGGATGGTTGAATTTACGCCTCCACCCGTGCTGCTGGTGTCCCGGACTCCCCAGGAACACTGTGGGTGCCAAAGTTATTCAAATTGCTTCAGCAGGCAGACAGACAAAAGAAATTTAGACGAGGAAGAGATGCCGGATGAGTTTTCCTGTCAGACACAAGGAACAGAGGGCTCGTGCCTAACAGTACCCTCCATGTATCCCCCTTCCTCCATCCCTCCATTCTCCAGGGTTGTTCTCCCTCGTTCCTGTTCCTCAGAACTAAGCCCCTTGCTGTCTCCTCTGGACCCTGCTGACTGCAGCCCACCAGATTCTCTGCAGGAAGTGCTCAACCAACTACGCGGTCGGCACTATAGGGTCCCTGGGGGCTTCTCCCTGCTGCAGCAGGATCTGCTGGAGCTGCTGACCATCCTTGAGGCAGAGCCCCAGGGCCGGGGGCAGCACCACTGGGAAACATGTGTAGCACATCTCTCAGAGAACAAGCACCTGCTCCATGCCGAGGCGCGCAAGCTGATGTCCAACTGTCAGCGGGTTATCCGTGTGGGCCAGGGCCCTGAGGAGATGCTGCGGACCTTGAGTGAGAGCTTCCACACCCTGGTGCAGCTGGCCAGCATGTGTCTGTGCTTCTCCAGTTGCTGCCAGTGTGAGGGCAGCCTCACTGAGGTTCTGGGGAGCCTAAGGGAGATAGCCAAAGCCTACAGGGAATTCTCTCAAGAGGCAGAGCTCGCCTGTGGAAGGAAGAGCTGCCAAGATGTCAGCATAAAAGTGCTGGCGAGACAATGTACTGCCCTCACTGCCTCCGTCTTCTGCCTCACGCAGCTGTACCACACCCTCGCTGCCCTCTGATTCTGCCTTCGACCTACAACCTCTAACACTCAATTCCCACTTGTGAGAGATATGAAAACTCAGAGGCAATGGAGGAATTTGCTATGGTAGAGAAATTCCTATGCCAAGTTACGAAAGACAGGGTGGCCTGAAAGGTACACTCCAAATTCCAGCACGCACGAGAAAATGGGACATGCAAATCAAAAGACACTCACAAGTGGCAGCTTCATGTAGTCCTACTACAGCATTCTTGGTCTTTGTCTACAAACTCCAGCCACTTGCATACTTGGTCTTTGTCTATGAACTCTGAATACTTCCATACTTGGTCTTTGTCTATGAACTCTGGATACTTCCATACTAGGTCTTTGTCTATGAACTCTGGATACTTCCATACTTGGTCTTTGTCTATGAACTCTGGATACTTCCTACTTTGTCTACCAACTCTGGACACTTGCATAGTCTATGTATACGTACGTATGTATTTATTGTCCTCAACTTATTACCTTACTGTAATGGCTGATGTCAGGGAAGTATTGAGCAGGGAAGGGATCTTTTATGTCCTGATTCAATAGTCATGTTAAATGGATTGTGTGAAGAAACAGGCTAAAGCAAACTGTCCTATTCTTTTTATTTTAATTTAGCGTAAACACTGGATGAATGTTTAACATGCAGTAATTATGGCAATTGCTGAACTGTTTAATACAATAATTTAAAGAGAAGGCGGCAATTTTAAGCCACTATGGCTGTGTGTTTCTTCAATACATGGTTTATATGAACACACTACATGCTAAAGGGATAATGCTGGTTTTTCACATGGGCCAAAGGTGTAAGATATAATTGCATGAGATGTAGATGCAAATGCAAACAAAAACCTTTAATTATCCATTGTCTTGAAAATTATGTAGGTTTTTTGTATATACATATATATCTCCAATGCAATGTTCTGTTCTTCAGGAAAAAGGTTTGTGGGGCTTGCAAGACTGTTCTAACATTTGACAAACGGTAGCCATGTCTTTCCACAGCACGGCAAGATGAATGTCTGTCTCAGAGGAAGGCAACCTCTTGTTTCGTAAAGCACAACTGCAGTAGGGCTTGCGTTACTGAAGGCGGCGTGAAGCACAGTGCTTGTGATGAAGATGCATTAAGGTTAAAACGCTGACGAATGGGTAATCTGGGAGAAGTTTCTAGTGTTGACCGGGGGACTTGCAAATATTTAGTTTTTTTCAGAACTGTTTGTTCAAAAATATCTTGTATTCTTATACTGCATGAAGAGCAAGAATCAAAATCCAATGTCCTGAGGTAAGGATGCTGGTAAGTCGAGTATGAAACCTAACTGATTATTATTTAGTAGTGATTCTGTCATTATGGATGCGCTGGGACCGTGAGCTCGGAGTTATGAATGGTCCTTGTCATGCTGCCTACAGCAAAAACATTGATAACTGGACCTAAGTTTGGTTCTGGCTGCATTTTCCATGGAGGAAATCTTTGTTTGAACCTTGTATTTGTTACTTGAACTCAGCTCAGATATAGGTGAGTCATTCATACATGTTTACATGGTCATGTTCCTGCCAAAACCCTAATTTCATACTTAAAACAGATATATAACTAAAGATGCTCTAAGGTTAAAGGTCACTCTGTTCTATATGGAAATGTTTGGTTTGGTTGGTAGAGAACGTTCGGACTTTTTTTTTTTTTTTTGCCAAAATCTATTTTTTAATAACTGAATGGACAATGATACAAAGTGCTCCGATGCAAAATCTCAATTACAGCTGTAGATACAATAAATCCTGCTTGCTAAAAGCCATATCTGTGAGCTGTCTAAGAAATGAAGGGACAATCACCGCTGTTTTTATGCTGAATTAAACATTGGTTTTAAATAAAACCTGCTTTGATTTTTTAATTTTTTTTTGGTCTGCTTGTCTGAGACTGACCTTCATCCATGTAAAGGTTTGTTGGAGACAGAGATCATGAATCTACTGCACCACTGATTATTCAGCATGAGAGTCCAGCATTGGCTGCATACTGGGCACCTCCTTGAGAAAAATAGACTCAATACTGTCAGACCTCAAGACTCACTTTGAGTATAAACTTTTTCCCATGATCTCGAAGTATCAACCACAGGTTGAATCGAGAAGGGCCTGAGAGGAGACATTATTCAGTCAGATCACAAAATAACAGAAGATTAGATTAGATTGGAGTAATTGAGACAATTATATGTCTGTATTCATATCTGTCTGTCTATTTCAGATAGATAGTAGAGTAGAGTAGAGTAGATGATTTATTAATCTTTCTGGGTCCCTTCACAGTTTGGCTTAAGTTTTTCAGGCACCTATCAGGTCAGCACACAGCCCCTGATAGACCAAGAGTCCTTTAGTTTGACTGGCAAGGTGACAGAGTCTCCCTGCACTTGGAGTAAAAAAGGAAATGCAACATCTTTTTTCTGTTAAAAAAAAAAAAAGTGAGACTGCAGCTCGCTGCAGCTCATACATTTATGGGCGCATTATGCTAATGGAGATGCAGCAGCGCGCAATTAACTCGCATCGAAGCTGACAGGCACTGCAGGACCTTTTATTATTATTATTTTTATTTAAGAAGCTGAACTCTGCAGTCTGCAAAAGTCACCTTGTTTCCCCTGGAGGCGGTGTGGTCAGGTCAGCAATATTTCACAAGATGGCGCTGTTGACCTCCTTCGCTATAATCAGGCGGGGCTCCTTGGAAATGTTCCACAACACACCCCACAGTCCTGTCCAGCTTGGATAGGAGGGGAAAAAAATGACAGTACAGCTTGGAGGAATACACCTAGGCATCATACAGTGATTCTCGTCATGACCCTGACCAGGAAAAGCGACTGGAAGATGGATGGATGGATGGATGGATGGATTCTCTGACAGGGTCCCTTAAGGTCTCTTGCTGAAGGATTGACAACCTACACAGGCAATGCAGTCTGGGCCATCGATACTGAGAAATCACTCTGAGGAGAAACGTGGGGTAACAAAATATCAGTCAGTAACTCCTGTGCCACAAGGAGATGGTTCTTTGCTGTAAAAAGAAAAAGTAAAAATAGATTTTACTATTACATAGATTTTACTATTATATAGATTTTACTATTATAAGTTAATGGGATGTGCTAGAGATTTGCCCCCCCCCCCCCAACTGAGATCAATCCAATTATGTCCCCAATATTTTAGGGCCCCTGTCTGCTGTCCTAACTTTCACCCTCTACCCGGCACTCCCGATTCATCCACTAGAGGGCAGAGTTTGCACAGTTAGTTACATTCTGCATACCCAAGAGTGCAGCGGTAGCTGTAAGCAGGACACTGAGATGCTCAGACACTGCAGACTAAAGCATGTGACACGGTTACTGCTTACTTCAAAAAACAAAAAAAAAAAAACTTTTAGGTTTTTTTTTTATATATTTTTTTTTTATATATACTTCACACCTGCACACCTCACATTGCCCTCCCCACCCAGAGAAGGTTCTCATTAATTGACAGCAGCTTGTTTATCATGCAAGCGTTTACACTAGCAAAGAAACGGTAGGCGGTGGGCAGGGTCCGTCCTGCGGCATTTCGACAGTCAAACGCATGGACACACATGACCTGGCCAATCGTCACATGACCTTGCCGTAGCCTATGAGAGGTCAGAACGCTGCCCCATACACTGACCCCACGGGAGCCCAAGGCAGGGAAACATCCCAACATCCACCAGCTGCACAAGGAAACATCGGGGTTTAAACATCGGGGAGTAAGATGGAGAGGAACTGCCAGCTTAAAAGCAATGAATGAATTAGGGGAAAAACCAGACGCTGCACGAGAACCACAACCTCCATTTCCTGCATTTGTCCCTAGTTAATTTTTTTTTATTAATTATATTTAGCTGTATCTTGCTTTCAGCCATTTCTGCCAAGTCACTCATAAGAAGTCAAGAGGCCATGCTGTGAAGCTCATTTCACCGGCACGACTTTCTAAGTCGCCAAAATTGCTAATTCAAGTTACTGTATGTATATTTTTGACCCAGCAGATGTGATCACTTTTTTTTCTGTTAACCCATAATAAAGTCATAAAAGAACCAAACTTTATGAATGTTTTTGTGGAAAGTATCTGTTCCGATCACTCTATCAGAGAAAAATCAGACTTGTAGAAATGACGGGAAACTCAAGAGATCCACGATATTATGTTCCATAAATACAGGCCCCTTGCAGCACCTTGCCGTAGGTCTGCCGCGACGTTGATGCTGATGGATGTTACTGATCGGACAGTGCAGATAAGATGGACCTCAGAACGTGTTACGGTGCATGTTCACAGACAGCCAGGTGCCTCTGGAGAGCATCACCTCAGAAGTCCCTGCAGATCCGTCACGGTCCCTTCACTGAGCCGCAGGAAAGGGATTCTGGGAAGCAGCATCACATCCCAACGGCCCCTTATGCAACAGGAAGTCCATTTTGTTTAATAAAGAAACTATTAGTCAGGTCGGTTACAGTCCCTAAGAGCTTCCGCCACCAGAATTCTCACACCCAGGAAGGGTAAGAAAGCGCCCTTGAATGAACTGCCTCACTCAGGTGGTCCTGGCAATTTCCTGTGTTCCCCAGGCTGCAAGGGAAACGTGCTCCACCTCAGATCAACACATTCCTGACCGCAAGGACAAGAGAAACTACTTCCTCCATCAGTGGCCACGCAAACGTGTCTAGAAATTCGCCCAGACGGGCCTCCCGTTTTTATTGTGCGCTTTAATGCTTTTCTTTATCACAAAAAAAGTAGCGTTTGAATAAAAACCTGCACGTCTAAATAAGAAATGTCACAAAAATTAGACACCATTACAGAAACAACTCAAAAGGTCAAACAAACAAAAACGGCATCCTGATTATTGTCAAAGCAAGTGAAAGACGAAGACGGGGACAGCGGACGACCCAAATAATCTGGTTTTCACTTAAGTTCCCACAAGTCCCAAACTTCACACGTGTCAACTTAACATTGGTCTACAAAACAAGGCCACAGTTCAATGTTCTACGAAGTCTCCTCCATTCCCGGTACCCAGTCATCTCTTTCACTTTGATTCTGAGCCTCCAGCAGATTCACCTGAAGATCCCAAAAGACGTACAACATAGGTCCAGTTTCCAAATCTTGAGTCTGGCTCCATCTCATCACATCAGCTTCAGGAGGAGCTCATAAGTGGCATTGATGATGCCCCAGGACAGGACGGAGCGGTGATAGTTCAGGTGCACCCCCCGGAAGAGGTGCGTCACCTTGCCGTCCCGCTCCGTCCAGATGGTACGCAGCACCTGGCGTGAGGACAGGAAGTCGCCCCCTACCTGCGACTGCAGCCGCGTCTTCAGGACATTCAGTGGGAAGAAAAGGACGCCCAGCATGGCCCCGAGCAGACCCCCGCAGGTGAAGTCATTGAGGAGGTGGCCAGCGTGGCCCCGGGCCTCAGGGAGCCTCCGTTTGATGGGGCCCCGGAGGGTGAAGAAGAGGGCATTGCTGGGGCCATTACGCAACAGGATCGGCACCAGGCCGCGGTAGCATTCACGGACGCCGTGTTCCCGCACCAGCACGCGGAAGGTGTGGAAGGTGTTGTTAAAACGGCCGTGGTGCCGGTGGTCCTGCAGGAGGGTCTGGACCCTCTCGAAGGGGGTGAGGGCCGCCTCCGCCGTCCCCGCCAGCACGGCGGCCGCGCCGCGAGTCAGAGCCTCGGGCCCGCCGGCACGCTGGAGCAGGAGCCGCGAGGCGTCCTCGTACAGGCCGAACATGAGCGCCGTGGTGGCGGTCCTCTGCAGCAGCGGGGGCAGCAGGCCCCGGTACAGGTTCCGCAGCCCGTCCCGCCTCAGCTGCCGCAGCGCCCCGCCCAGCCGCACGCCGTACAGCTGCTGGCGGAAGAGGACCTTCTGCAGGGGGAAGGTGACCACGATGTTGGCGAAGGAGGCGCAGGAGCCGCACGCGTAGTGGCGTCCGCGGGGGCCCAGGCCCGGCAGCCGCAGCTCCCGGCTCGCCTCCCGCTGCATGGCGCCGGACGATCACAGCCTCCTACCGTCCGCCGTCGCCGCTGCCGACGACCCCCATGTAACCCTGTAGGAATCGGCCAATAACCAATCAACTCAATTAATCCCAAACGAAACTCCAGATCAATATCAATCTATATCCGACTTTAAATTGTAACCAATGGCACTTTTTCACTGCCACTGATACTGTGTCAAAGTATGTGATCCATATCCAAGCCGTAACCGCGCTGACACAGGCCTGAAAACGCGACCAAACAGAGCTGGTTACATCACCAGCATCTGATTGGTCGAAATTGGATTATCGGAAATAAAAAAGGGTTTATTTTATACATTATTCATTATTAGTACTATCACAAATTGCGATGTATTGATGCATTTTCTATTTTCCAACCTCCTATTGAAAAAAGCTGAATGGAATGGATTTGAGACGCAAATTTACACAAGCCAAGGCTAATCCTGCCTGTGTTTTATGCTTTGCACAGCACAGCGATTCTCACAGATGAACTAGGAAATTTGGAAAATCTTGTACACTGTGTACAGTAAACAAACATCTCTTTGGTTTTACGTCACTGTTTCTCTCCCAAACCAGATAAGCCTTTACTGGGCCGACCCCTATGCAGTGGAAAACCGAAATGTGCTGGAACCGCACTGCAATAGTGTCTCTTCACTGTACGACTTGGTTCCTGCATACCAGTGGAAAAAAAACCCACAATATGTACATTTATGGCAAAGTTCCAGCTGTTAAAAAAAAATCCACCTAACCGTCTTCTAACCTGGTCAGCGTTGCGGGGGGGTGGGGGTTTGAAGCCTATCTGGGAAACACAGGCCACAAGGCACGTGGACACCCAGATGGGATAATTATAAATAATTTCCCACCCAATAAAAACAAACCTGGATAAACGTATAATCGGATTTTCAGGACATGAAACAGCTAGGTCACTGACAGACAAACACTAAATGGAGCACAGTAATGCACTATACAAAAAAAAGTAATGATACTTGCTCTCCATACAATTCTGTTCTACTTGCCAAACCTGTTTACCTCAATGCACACGGGCATTAACAGACTCATCTAGTTTAACCAGAACCAGTAACTGAGCATCACAGTACAACTCGTTTTTACAAGATTCTATTTCCTTAACAGCACAAAATGTCAAATCAAACTAATTTTGGTGTTGACATTGATAGCAAATTCCGTGTAGGTCTAAAATTTGTAAAATGTATTACTTTATCTTTTTACCAATAGGTCATACACCCGAGCTAGTTATGCATGTAATTTATTCAATATAATTTATATATTGCGTCTCACATAAGCCGACAACTATATTTAGAAAAAATATTAAAACACAATAAAAAATGTAAATGCCAGTATGTGCCAACCATAAAGAACGATAGAGGAAATTAGCAGCTTCTTAAAACCGTTAAGTTGGCAAAATAATATACATGTAGGCCTACTACTAAATACGCTATCAGCTGCTGAAGGTATCTTCAACCCGCGAATGTCAGGCAGTTTCTTAATCAGATAAACACCTAATTCAAGATGGTGCAAAGGCAGCCAATGGTAAGATGGACAAAAAAGTGAATATAATATTTTTCAATAAAGTCTTTAGCATAATAACTAAACTTTAGATACAAAAGAACACCTTCTGTTGCAAATTATTCAAGGCTTGAACCATCGGAATAAATAATAATAATAGTCAATGTTGTCAACTTGTCATCTGCACTTTAACACGCACGTCCATTTCTACTTGAATTATTTATATGATTAATTTTCCTTTAAAGGATTTCCCCCAGTCTCATTCTGTCCACAGCTGTCACGTCAGCATTTTCCCTCACAGAGGAAGGACATCTTAAAAGATCTCCAAGGTGTTCGCCCCGTGCACCGTAGGTGAGCTTTAGAATACAATGACCATTACCTTGCGGTGTAGGCGATGCTCATCCGGAACCTCAGCAGTGGGCAAATTAAGTGATATTCAACAATATGGCCGAACTGCGGTATATCACTCTAGTAGGACAAAAAGAGCTTAAAAACCTTTTCAGATACCGTCCCACAACAAGTTGCTTGCTCGGCGGCGCGGTATGATGACGTAAAGATCGAGGCATCACGCGGTCCAGGTTGTTTAAAGCGGGGCAGAGTTTCCAGTTTTTATAACTGACATTGATTTAAACTCATTCGGTTTTTTGAAGGGCTCTGATAATAATAATATAAATTATTTATTATTATATAATATTATAATATTATTATTGATAATAATATCTAGTTCTCTCTCCATTGGAAGGCTAGTTGTCCTATTCCACACTCTAGTCCAGTTGGTGGCAGTAATGCTCCGTTAAAGCTGGTTGCCAACCGTCATAAAAACTGTTCCTCGGTTCTAACCGAGATGTCGGTTACCTTTAAAGCTTCCTCCAGCACATTACATTTAGTTTATCTGCAATGCAACCTACAAACTCTGCACATGCCGTATCATCATCATACGTCTTTGACACATCCATGCCATTCTTCGTCAGCAGCATTTCAGATTAATTTAAACCTCGTGAACGGTATTTCTTCCAGTGAAATCATATGTACTGCATCGAATTTTATTTTTAATTCTTTCATCTCATTTTCTGTCACTTTCTCACAGGTTAGCAGTTAGCGAGATGACGTTAGAAGCAGAATGGGCGTGTCAGATGATGCCTTGCACCAAAAGTGTGCATTAATATGTTTGTTTTTAAATCAATTTGAAGCACCAAAACAAATTCTGACTGATCAGGGCAAAGAGTTTGTCAATGAGGTAAGTACAAAAACCTACACTCACCTAAAGCATTATTAGGAACACCTGTTCAATTTCTCATTAATGCAATTATCTAATCAACCAATCACATGGCAGTTGCTTCAATGC
>JAABNY020000015.1:3693009-3715924 GCA_015164015.2 Brevimyrus niger
GCGAGGCCTGTCGGGGGTGGGGAGGGCGAGGCCTGTCGGGGGGGGGGAGGGCGAGGCCTGTCGGGGGTGGGGGGGGGCTTCATTAAGGACTAGTAGGGGCGCTGTGCATGTGAGTGCTGTCTTGCCTATTACTGCACTCCATTATCCATGTCTTTATGCATGTGCCAGCGTGCATTTGTGTGTGTGTGTGTGTGTGTGTGTGTGTGTGTGTGTGTGTGACATTCACGTGTCGTCCAGCAGCCTTGTGCACATGGCCCCCAGCATTTAATAGGACCTATGTTCCGGGCCCTCAGGGAGCCCCAGGAACCCAAGGAGCTGAAGGCCCTGGATGCAGAGCTGAAGAAGCAGACGCTGAAGCTGCGGGAGGGGCAGATGCAGGAGCTGCTGCAGCTGCGGCAGACGCAGCACCAGCTGGAGAGGGAGAGGAAAGCGGCTCACCTCAAAGAGGTACGGGTCCTCCCCAGCCCGTATCCCCGCACGTCCCTCTCTGCATGCCAGCAGATGTGTCACGGTTCTCCCTCCTCACTACAGGCCTTTGAGAAGCTGAAGGAGATGGCAAAGGAGAGCCAGGCCACGCAGCAGAAGAAGCTGAAGGACATCTGCGAGAAGTAGGTGCAGCGCCTGCGTGTTCAGCCGACCGACGTGGCTGCAGCCTGATTCTGTGCAATATATTTGTATAAAACATTTTACATTTTATGTATACATCAGTTTATACATTTTTAACTTTATCTATATGTTTTATATCCATATATGGCTCCTCATTTCCCCTCTCCCTGTAAACTACCAGCAACAGCAATACTCTTGTCACTGCAGAATGTTAAACCCTGATGTCCGCATTGCAGGTAGAGTGGTAGAGATAGGTCTCTTTATCGAAAGGCTCTCTTTGTAGATTTTTACTTTTCTTTTATCCCTCCTTTTTTCTCATGTTTATTTTTGGGTCTTTAAAAGAGATACGAGCAAGATGTCAAAACGAGAGGGTGATGTTAGACAGCCAGTGCCATTTCAGCTTTTTATGGGACTAATGAAAGTCTACATAAAATTTTGATTGCAGGTTCTATTACATGCAGAGAAATTGTCATAAAGCGGTTTGTTTACAGAGGTAGTGATTTCAATTGGGGGGGGCAGCTGCTAATTTGGATCATTTTGGATGATTGGAGTGAAATAATGATAAATTTCACCCAATTTTTCCACTTTTTTAGTTATTACATACTTTGATGGGAAACTGAAATGTGGCTCTGCTTTCTCCCTTAGAGAGAAGAAGGAACTGCAGAAGATTCTGGACAGGAAGAGACACAACAGCATAAGTGAGGCCAAGAACAAGGATCGCGAGAAGGCAGACGCGTGAGTTTATGTGGGAGTTGCCCGAACCCAGAGCTGGCGTCAGCCATGGGGTCTAGGTGGACTAGTCCAGCTCCAGAACATTCTTCCTTTTAATTTCATACAGAGGCAGGATCACAAGGGCACTTGCTCCACCTGAAAGCCGATTCTCCACCTGAAACCTGATTGGCTTCTTCTGTGCCACCTCCCCTGCCACTCACCAATTCAAAGCATCTCATTGGCTAATGATAAGGCGGACGCCTCTTATGCTCACCCACCTTAAAATAATCCTGTAATCACTCCTGCTTTTATCCTCAGTTCCTGGACTTTGGCCTTCCCTAATCGCATGTATAAACGTGGCTTTTGCGTAGGAGTGTCATC
Organism: Brevimyrus niger; assembly: GCA_015164015.2. Taxonomy (NCBI): domain Eukaryota; kingdom Metazoa; phylum Chordata; class Actinopteri; order Osteoglossiformes; family Mormyridae; genus Brevimyrus; species Brevimyrus niger. Next base: position 3,694,708 of record JAABNY020000015.1, read on the forward strand.
CAGTGTTTCATGAAGCATTTTAAAGATGATGTAAATATTTTCAGTGACAGAAACCCCACTGAGAATCCCAGTCTGGAATTGGTTGTCATTCTGAGCAATTTTAGGGCCTGAGTGTCAGGTCACTCTCCTGTAGTCCAGCAGAAGGTGAGGGAGCAGCACGGCCCCCTGGGTTCCTGTCACCAGGCTCTGCTTGGACCAGAGTCCAGGAACTGACTTCCCTACTCTGCAGGGAGCAGACAGCTGTTGGTTATTTAATGCCATGCTGCAGTCACGACATGACTGTCATGCTCCACGTCTTAGGTTAAAACTTAAGCTTTCAGTTGTTTTTCACTCCTGCGAGTGTTTGTATTTTCTTTGCCTGAGGTCAGAGATTGTTGACCTTACCCAGAATGCATCAGCTATAATGTTGGAACTGGGCAACTATGTCAAACATCCGTGGCTCTTTGAATGGCCTGGTGCAACGTGCACCTGCTGGGTTTCCGGACATTTGATTGGCAGATGCTTTCGTCCAAAGGGATCTACAAGTGAGGGTCAGCTATCAGGGTCACTTAGTGTCCCTGGAGTATCTGGGGTTAAGAGTCTTATTCAAGGGCCCAGTTTTAGTATCATTCTGCCGGTTAAGGGATTTGAACTAATAATCTTCTGATCACAGGCACAAAGTCCTAACCTGCGGAGCCATGTGTTGGTCTGGCCAGACACCATCGTCCCACACTGGCATCCTGGTTTTGAGCTGTTGTGTCTCTTAGGAGGCCCTAACATTTATCCTCTCAGCCTTCCCTGTGGCATCCTTCCCATCCACTTGTTATTGCTCTTTTTATTATTCATTCTCCCCCCACACCCCATCCATCTGCATGACAATCTGTTGCCAGTTTAACAGACACGTTTCTTTCCTTTCTTCCTCCAGGGAGCTGAATGAGATCAATAGGAAACACATCACAGAGTCTGTCAACTCACTGCGCAAAGTGAGTCCCGTTAGCCGATCCCGGGCCGAGCTGGTCCTGTCGGGCCTCTGCCTGGCCGTGGCCTTTGGCGCTGTGTGCTGGAGCCTCCCGAGGCCAGCTGTGCCCACAAAGCCCTCTGTCTGTCTCTTGCTTTTATCAAATTTTTCATCTTTTCGCGGTTTGTTAGAATGAAGGGAAAAATGTGTGTCTGTCTCTGCTTATACTGTGTTTCACTGTGAGTGCAGCGCTGGGTTACCTGTAGCGGACAAACGCTGCATGTTAACAACAGAATACAGTCTCCATCCTCTGTCTCTGGGGCGACAGGCAGCTGGTTGCCTAAAGTAGCGTCTCCCAATCCAGTCCTTGGGGACCCCCAGATAAGACAATCCACCCACGCTTCTGTTTGTGGACTGTCTGGCACGGAACGGGCAGGGAGCAAAACCGTGGACTGTAGGGAGTCCCAGAGGACTGGTACTGGGAGACACGTCCTTTAATGCCCCGTGCTAAAGCAGTGACCTTACTGCGTTAGTCACACTGTCCTCCAGACATCCAACTGGCAGTGGGTAAAAGTGGCACTGTGACCTCCGCATCTGTCCATTCGCAGCTGGACGAGGCCCAGAAGAGGCGGGAGGATAAGCTGCATCTGTGCCAGAGGGAGGTTCTGCAGCACATCGATGAGGAGCTTCCTGTGGTTCGTACTCCCGTCTCGCCTCAGCCCCTGCCTCCTTCGCCTCCTCCACATCCATCCACCTCATCCACATCCATCTGCCTCATCCACATCCATCCACCTCCATCTGCCTCATCCACATCCATCCACCTCCATCTGCCTCATCCACATCCATCTGCCTCATCCACATCCATCTGCCTCATCCACATCCATCCACATCCTTCTCTTTATCTCCCATCTTTTGTCAGCTTTTAAATATTTGCCTGAAGTGTTTTGTGCAGTTGTCCATGCCGTCTTATTGCCTTTCTTGTGCAAGCTGCCGTTCCTGAGATGGATGCTTTTGTTTTCTTTCTTCACCTTAGCAACAGGCCCGGCTAGAGAGGGAGATGGATGCTGAGCTGCAGCGACTGCCAGAGGAAATCTGCCAGTACCTGCAGGGGGAGCTAGAGATGAACCTGGGCTCCCACTCCAACAATGACAGCACGAGCTCTGGCCCGCCGTCGAACAGCAGCACGCCTCCGTATTCCCCGCACAATCGGATCTGGCACGAAGGGCAGACCCTGGACAATAACGCTGCCTCATTGGTGGACTCGTCATCCTCCAAGACACCAGTCTTATCAGAGGCACAGCTGACGTCAGTGTAACTTATCAGAATTCTGTCATTAAACTTTGCTCCATGCCTCCTCCCATATGCTCACTGACCTAGAAATAGTACTATTACTTAATTTGGTTTTAAGTATCTAAATGTTTTTTTTTTTGTTTTTTTTTAATCCCTACTCCCTTATCAGGCTATTGCTATTCTTCTGAGAATTTTTACCAAAGCTTTTTGCTCTTTTATTGGTATGGGTTTCTATGAATGTTTTAACTTGTTAGACATCCTTACTCTTATCTTGGTGAAAACTGTGGACATGAAGGGCACATTTTAATTCAGAGGTAAATTTGTATTTATTTATTAGCTTTGCAATTGCCTGTGTGTAGTGTGTAAATCTGGCCACCAGGTGGTGGGCTACTGCAATTCAGCGATTTAGCTTTGTGACAGTGCCGGGCTGCGTTGTATATAACATAGAAAGAACTTGTTTACATGATGAATTGCACCCGACCCTTTTATAGCCAAGACAGTAATCCAGTTATTCTGACACCAGTCAGCAAACATTACAAACAAGAAGTGCATTAATGCTGTTGATATGGTAAAACGGTCCCATAGTTGTCACTAGACAGTAGATCTGAAAATGAAATGGCCCCCAATCTCAAGCAGTTAAGCCAGTGTTGACCCATAACATATGGGCTGTTTTTAGGATTGGGGGGGGAGGGTTCCAAGTAGGTTGTGTGAGATGAACAAGGCATCTGACGTGAAACTACTCTCTTAAAAAGTGCCAGATTGGGCTTGGGGTTTGCTATGCAAGTCTGTGGTTGGATATAATGTATTCCTGATGGCCTGGCAACAAACCCCACCCGCCCATAATCGGATGACCGTGGCCCCCTGGCTTTGTGAGATTGTCACCTCATACCGATGGATGACATACGGAGCCCACGCACCCCATTTCACCACGGTGATATTTTTTGTATCATTAGTTTGCTTAACCAGATCATCCTCTTGCCTATAATCACCCCTGTCTGTCTCCGTGCAGCTGTGATGGCTGCTGACGGCCTCTGTCCCACTGCGGGGGCTAAGGGGTAGATATTGGTGACTTGTGGATTCCTGCTGGAACAGGCTGCCGGCTAGAACAGGGTCAGTCTGCAAGCGGCGCCTGGTCCACAGCTGCAGGCCACTCAGACGGACAGTAGATACAGTAATAATGACTGTATTGGCACCTTGCCCCCCCCCTGCCCCGTGGCTGACGTCACACATGCACACAGCCCCATGACATATAGCTCCAGACTGCCCTTCGGAGGGCCATGTGACAGGCACTGGGGAGACGGGCAGAATCATAGTGTGGTCCCTCTCTCCATCGGTATCAGCAAAGGCTGATCCATCACTTCTGTCTTGTTTTTCACGTGAGTATTTAGTGCCTGATTTAGTGAGAAAGCGGAGTAGATTTTAAATTTTTTAGTCTTTATGTGGTCTGACTGTTTGGTTTTTAAATATGAATTTTACTACTGACTAATGGTGGAAATGGGTGGGGGGGATGGCTGGGCTGAGAGGGGGGGGGCCCACAGTGTGTCTCAACCCCAGCATCCTCATCCCCCTCCCCATGCCACCTGCTGCCTGTCTATCTATCAAGTTACTTTGCGGTGGAAATATCTGACATAATCCTCTTCAGGACAGGAATACGTGCTTTGTGCTTATTTAGAGACGCATGGGGTTGTGTTTGCCCTGCAGCTGCGTGCTGCATCGTGCTCCCCTCACACTCAGCTACGGCATTTGGGTAACAGATTACACTGGCAATTTGGACAAACTTATCTATGGGTCTGAAAAAGTTAGTCTTGTGTTATTTGCCCATTGATGTTTACCGTTCTTGGACGGGATCCTCTGCACTAGCATTTGGTTTTCAAACCGGTGTCAGGATTGTGGTCCGGCCCCCACGTTACGGAGGAGGGGCTTAGCCTGTACAGAAGCAGAATGCTGTCATGCTGTCCTCCATGTTCTGCTATTAGCTCATTTAATGCAGTGCTTCTCGAACTGATCCTCGGGGATCCTCGTGCGGTCCAGGTCCAATCCAGTGGACAGTCTGGCCGGGAGCAGAAGTGGGGATCTCCTCAGGCTCCCTGGGGACCGGAATGAGACTCGCTGATTTTAAAGGTTATTGTCCTGTGTTGAATGACTGTCACGTTTGTCACTGAAAGTGCTTTTCCAGATTAACTCTGGGAGAAGGGAACATGTTCTCTTTATGTAAATTAGTTTTTGAACTGTCGTCTTAATTTTTAAAAGACTAAAAGTGTAATCAATGTGTGTGGTTTGTCCCAAAAACTTAAAAAAAAAAATGAGAGAAATTTCCTGTCTGTGGTAGGAAATGCTAGAAGCACCACTGTAATCCTGTGTCTCTTTACCTTTTACGTGCCACCAGATGGCCTCCAGACAGTGTGTGCTATTGGAATTGGGACTCGTACCTTTACACGCTTCATTCTGTAGCTCCAGAATACCCAGCCAGGCCCATGCATCCATACCACAGTTTGACAGCAGTGCCTCTGCTGGTTGAAAAGGAGATTGCTGTTCCTCATCCAAATCCAAATTAATTTTTGTGCAAATCGAGAGGTACGTGTTGCTGTTGGATACATTCGATTGGCTGACCTACCGTAATGGTGCAAGGGTTTGCCACTGCTGGCTTTTAAACGCCAAAAAGTCCGGCATTGACATTTACTGAATCCAGGAAGGTCAAGCCTTGTTCAACAGCTGAAAGGAATGCAGTGTCCTCTGGGTGTTTAATAATTACTGGGTGTTTCTAATGACATTTACAAATGACTAGTGGCTGGAAACTGGGCAGTGCTTTAAAGGGATTCTTCAATTCTAGATAAGATTTTTATTTATATATATATATATATATATATATATATATATATATATATATATAATATGAAAAGTAAAATTTGACTACATTAGACTGTATGTACAATCATTCACATGTCATAATTATGGTATAGGATATTTTGAAATGGCATTTTTTTGTCCAGGGTTTACAGTATTGGTCAGAAATTGTATTAATGCATTCATGTGGCACACAAACAGGTCCTACATAATGATGTAATTAATTGCAACTCTAACATGTGTAGGTGATTATACCAGGAGAGAGGAGAAGCCTTTTTTTAGACCCATTGGGGGAAACTAAGGCAAAAATAAAACACTGTGAGGACATCACACGGTAAATATTTTATCTCCAATTTTTGTATAGGAGGAGGATAACACATCTAACAGAACATCATCTTTGTGTGCGACATCTTTGTTTTAAAGAAAAAGATGAATATTTATTTTGACTTCAATTCAGTGATCAGTATAGAACTCTACCTGTGTGCCATCTGTATTTTAGTTCATTTATGAGGCAAAGACGGGCTTAACCCATCTCGATGGGCATGTGACACACTGCCTCACCCACTTCAAGAGGATGCCTCTACCTGCGGGGCCTTTGTATCGAAGGTATGTATGACAGCAGGATGAAGAAGAATAATTGGACTTTAATGCAAGAAACGATTGCTTCACCCGGGTGGAAGTTGAGAATGAGAAGCATGACAAAGGACACATCCTGTACCGCAGAACGGCTCAGAATAAGTTGAAGGTCATTTCAGGCCTCACACCACAGGGACGGATTCCTCTAGTAGCCTCCATAGCAATGACGCATACGCCACACATGCTGCTACTACTGCATCAAATGAATTCATCTGCTGTCTTTTACACTGCTAGTCGCAGAGCATGACTCTGTACCGTCTATATTTACGACTGTTGTCTATATGACTTTTTTTGTGTGTTTCGTAATCTCCATTTGTTTATGAACTACTATTACTAATAACTGACCAACACACATTTCTTGTATTCCAAACATGCTTTGCAAACAATTCCTGAGGAAGATTGACGTAAAAATCACTTTTGAAAGATTGTGACCATTTGTGCAATTATTAAAGGCACAGTTAACTTATGGGCTACTTGGCACTCATAGCTTTGTTACGTTAAGGTAACGAAAAAAGACGAATACTTTTTCTGCAACAGGTAAAAGTTACTATTGTTACCAGCTAGTGGGCCACACACAATAATTGTAACTTGTTTAAAAATGTATCTTTTATTTACAGTTTGCTGAGTGCATCTTGCTTGATTGTTCAGTGTTATTTGACAATTCATCCTTAAGCATGAATGCCACAAGAGAGCAGATTGCTGTATCTCTTCTTCAGAATACAGGTTAGACTTATTATTAGGATTTTTAACCATAATTATTTGTGAAGCGGCTGGAGAAAAACGCATGTTACTGTGTTCACTCTACAATTGAAAATTGTATTTTTCATGTCACAATTGCTGATCATTGTGAACTTTACGTTGTTATACACTTTTTTTTGTAGAAGACCTGACTGGCCTGTGTCATTTCTGTGGGGAGCAGGCTGGTGACACTAACTGGGTAAAGTGGTCATATTTAACACGGTCCTTCTCCAAAAATATGTAGCTTTAAGACAAATCAAATTTGAGTTTTCACTTAAAAGTATGGCTTTTCAAGAAAAAATAAAATCTTGTGAAAATACACAGTAAATGTAAATTACTTGGAAAACATCCAGGTGCTGAGTGATTATATAAAATTTCCATCCATTTTCTGACATTTGTCCGGGGTCAGGTCTCGGGGGCGGCGGTCTAAGCAGGGATGCCCAGGCCTCCCTCTCACCAGCCACCTCCTCCAGCTCCCCCGGGGGAGTACCAAGGCGTTCCCAGGCCAGCCAAGTGATATGTGCCCTGGGTCTGCCCTGGGGTCTCCTCCCGGTTGGACATGCCTCCCTAGGGAGCCGTCCAGGAGGTATCTATACGCCTGAACCTCCTCAACTGGCTCCTTCCCACGCAGAGGAGCAGCGGCTCCTACTTCAAGCCCCTCCCGAATGTCCGAGCTCCTCACCCTCATCTGAGCCCAGACACCCTGCAGAGGAATCTGATTTCTGCCGCTTTTATCCACGATCTCATTCTTTAGCTCACTACCCAGAACTCATGACCGTAGGTGAGGGTCGGAACGTAGAATGACCAGTAAACTTGAGAGCTTTTCCTTCCTCCTCCTCTGCTCCCTCCTCAACCAAAACAGAACCGCATTGATCCATCTGTCAATCTCTTGCTCCCTCCCCCCCCCCATCACTCGAAATGTGCATCTTGTCCAGAACATAACTATCTTGTGCCTCCTGTGGGCCCACCATCAACAGGAGGGGGCCTTGGGGGTCAAGTACAGTTCAGATCGGGTGGCAGTCAAGGGCAGGCACCTCTGTAGACCCATCGTCAGCTAACAAAACTGGCGTTGGGTACATGGAAAATATCATTGAAAAGACTCATTTTTCATGAACTTTTGAAACAGACTTTGCTTTGCTGCTGGCTTTGCTCAAGCTACTCCGAGGTCTGATGTCTTGTAGCGCCTCAGTGACGTCGCCAGGGTGCTCCTGCTCCTGCCCCTTTGGCTCCGCGGTCACAGCGTAGGGGGTTAGGGTTAGGCACCCCCGCCATACCCCATGGGCGGCTTCAGCATTGCTGGATCTGCCACCTCCTTCTCCAGCGTGTTGTGGGACATGGGGAGCCTCCCTTCCTCCAGCCCCTCCCGGTAATGGAGTAGAACTGGGCTGCAGGCCTGCCTTTCAGTAGGATGTATCCCTGCACCTGCTGGATGGTGCAAACGCACACGGGGGGGGAGTTTGAGTCCCTCTGCGGCAGTGGTGGCGGCTTTGCAAGATACACAGCGGATCTTCATCGGCACTAGGTAGAGGATCAAAGATAAGGAGGAGTGACACGAAGACCACAGTCACTATAAAGATATGAATACAGTCTTCTGGAGGAGAGGCTAAGCAATGTGCGCCACTGGGACAGAGCCACCGGGCACATTCATACTGGGCCAGACGCTGAAACTGTAGGGGTTAGTATTTGTGGTGTACTGGTGCCTTTTATTAAGGTTTTGTGGAGGCGTCTCAAGCACAAATCAACTTCTCTTTTTATTCAATTACTTTCCTATGGTCACACACTTTTAACTTCTACCTAAAACAGAGATCACAGTGCCATCTACTGGCTAGGCATATAAGTACCTAAGATACATAACTGTATTGGTACTATTGAAGTGCATTCGTGGCTTAATAACCAGCAAGCTTTTAAATAATAAACTCCAACATGGCGGTTATACATCTCAGCACCAAGGTCCAACACACCCTAAATATGGCCCTGATCACAACAGAAATGTAAAACCTTCTGTTAAGCATGACGGTAAAAAAAAAAAAATCGATTGTAACTTGCTGGTGTGCTTTTGTGTGTGTGCAAGCCAGGGTTCAATTTGTGTCCTGAAGGGCAGTTTGCAGATTTCAACGCACAAACATTTTAATCATCAGAAGGCTGAGACCTCGATCAGCCACTTTTGAAGTTGTCTGACATTTTTAAATATTTCACCTACCTCAACATTTATCCCAAAGTGCTGCAAATGCTTTTACTCAGCACAAACTAAGCACCAAGAATCTGAGATCACTTAGATTGTCAATATTCTATATTTTGTTGAAATCAGCTTGTTACCAGGTGTATTTGAACAGGTATCTGCAAATTGCGCTAAATTCTAGCTTTCCAGTACCCGAACTGGGGAGCTCTGCTCTAAGTAAATGTTACTGTGTTACGAAAGCTGGGATGTCCAGAATTACTCGGGGTGCATTTCAGTTTTGCTATCAAATGCGACAGTTCCACTTCACATAATTTTAGTGTAAACAGAACTTACCCTTCTTCATGATGGAGGAAAACATTGTGCTCTAACGTTAACACTTTTGTTTCCCCAACCATTAATGCTTACATGAGATGAAGCGTGCATTTTAAACTTGGAATGTGCAGAGACTTTCTATCAATTGACTACACGACATAAACGAAAAGGTACACATCTCTTCTGCAGCCTCTTCAGGATTAACGTAATAGAAACTGATGACGCCATCCTTCTGCGACCGACGTCTTTGCGCCAGCAACAACCCTTGTTACTTTGTATTCCATGCCACAATATATTAAATTTCATATTTTTATTTTTTAGCGCAATGTATGGTCAATTTTGCATAGGTTATTATTAACCGACAACAGCCTGGTAGAGTATATACACATGTTTCATTCATAGTAAGTGCATTGAGAAATTAGCCAGCCGTGTGTTATGCTATTCAGCGCCAGCGGTAAAGTACTCGTATGCAGCTAAAGAACGATTATGTGCTAATAGGTATCTGAGCGATTATCATTTCCATCAAGAAATCAGTGGCCGAAAGAGACATGTCGGCGCAAGCAGACTGTGAGTTTTTGGTGAAAAAAGCTCGGGAGCTGGTATCTGAGGACCCCTGGGCAGCCAAAGCCTGGCTCATCACGGCTCGCACCCTCTACCCGTCCGATTTCAACATACAGGTGGGTCGCAAACCCCGAAACGTTTCCTATGTAACTCAATTTGCTCTAGAAGTTTAATCGAGATTGTCGTGTATAAGAACCGTGCTGTACAGAATGAAGGCAAGGAAGCCCCGAACAATGGTGTTTATTTTTACGTTGTTGCCCGTTTTTAGTATGAAATGTATACCATCGAACGGAACGCGGAGAGAACCGCGTCTGCCGGCAGGCTGCTCTATGACATGTGAGTGACCGACAGGCTTACCCTGCAGTTAGTGAATTGTTTAGGACAGGGGTAGCCAATCTTATCCGCAAAGGGCCGATGTGAATGCAGGTTTTTGGTATAATCTGTAAGTCAGCTGTTCAAACCCAGGTGTGAGGACTCTTCAGCCAATCAGTCCTCTAATTAGTAATCTAATTAGGGAGTTGCAGCGAAAACCCGCAAACACACCGGCCCTTTGCGGATCAGATTGGCTACCCTTGGTTTAGGATAACCACCTATTTATCCAAATGTACCTGTCTTTTTACTGTCTGAAGTAGGTGTTTTGGTTTATCTGTACGTGGTCTTGCAGGTTTGTTAACTTCCCCGATCAGCCTGTGGTGTGGAGGGAGATCACTGTCATCACTGCAGCGCTGCGCAACGACTGCCAGGACAAGCATGCGCAGTTCCTGCGGGGTGAGGGGATGGGGATGCCCTTGGGTTTTGGGGTTGTCGCTGCGGGAATTCCTCTTAGTGTAGGTGCAGCCTCATGTCTTTGTGTACGCGTGTGTGTGTGTGTGTGTTGTGTGTGTGTGTGTGTGTGTGTGCGCACTCCAGGCCTGTTTGAGACGCTGCCTGGCCGCGTGCAGTGCGAGATGCTCCTCAAGGCCACCGAGCAGTGCTTCAACACGGTGGAGAAGGCCGAGATGCTGCTGCTGTTGCTGAGGCGCTTCCCTGAATCCGTGGTGCAGCACGGAGTGAGTAATTCCGGGCTCCCCTGTCACTCCTCCTCCTCCATGCATGTCCACAGGTGGAGTAATCGGCTCCTCAAATCTACACACGTCCTTTTTTTCTGGGGCCGGTGAGATCTACAGCTAATCGAACAGTTGTATCGATTCACTGGGGGCCCCAACTCTTCCGAGGGATTCTGGCTTAGTGAGCTGATTTCCGCTTAGTCTCAGATGGTGCGTGTCGCTCTCCGTGAGCCCCCCCGCGCCGCGCTCTCCGTGAGCCCCCCCGCGCCGCGCTCACCGTGAGCCCCCCCGCGCCGCGCTCACCGTGAGCCCCCCCGCGCCGCGCTCTCCGTGAGCCCCTCACCCCTGTACACGTCCTTGCGCCATCTGCAGTGGGGGTGTCAGCAGTGACACTCGCCTAGGGCTCCACGTGGGCTTCAGTCAGCACTGGCCCCCCGGGTTTCATCACTCGAATTCTGAACATTTCTCCCGGCTTCCCTTAGAGGAGTTCTGACTGGTGGACATGCAGGGTGTTGGCGATGAGGCGTAAGCGCTGTGGTTGCCCCCTACAGGTGAGCTTAGGGGAGACGCTGCTGGAAGCCGAGGGCATCGAAGACCTGGACACGCCGGTCAACTGCTTCAGGAAGCTCTTTGGTGAGTCCCTTGTGACCCCTGCCCCCCCCCCCCCCCCCCGATTGCAAGCGTGAGATGACCCTTCCTGCTTCCCTCCCGCAGTGTGTGATGTCCTGCCCCTGATCATCAACACCCCTGACATGCGACTGCCCCCCAACCTGCTCTACAAGTATATGCACAAGGCGGCCGAGTTCTACATCGGCTACGTCACACGGGGGCCCTCCGCCGACGGCCAGCTGCAGGGTACAGTACATGCTGTTGTACCATACGGGGCAGGCGACAACCTTGGGGTGTCGTCCTTTTATGAAGCACCGGCCGTATGTCGCAGAAACGGCGGCTCCCTCGCCAGATGTTCTGTGTGCACTTCACGTATTTTCGCCCGTAGATATTGAGTCCCTTGCCTCCAGTCATCCTGCACCTTTTGCCCCCCCCCTCCCAGGATCCCAGGAGGGCATGGGCCTCAAGTCCCCTGGCGCAGCCAGAGGCTCACAGCGCTACGTGATCGACGGCCTGACGGAGAAGTCCTCCCTGGTGTCGGACCCGTGGGAGCGCCTGCTGGACATCTTGGCCGTGGTGGGGGCCCGCTGCGAGTGGCAGGGGGACAAGGGCAGCAGGTGAGGAAGGAGGAGCCGCACGGGGAGACGTAGCCTTCCAGCTACTGGAAAAACACAAAGTAATCAAATTCAAATTAAGGAGCTAAGAAGAGTGCGGTTACAAAGTAAGTCAATAAAAGAATAAGTTTGGTGGATTTTAACAAAGTGGTGTAGAGCAGGTTTTCCCATCCTAATCCTTGGGGATTCCCAAACAGTCCACCTGTACCAGGTATTCAATGTTTCTTGATTTTCTGGTTGGAAGGGATCAGAAACGTGGCCCGTCTGTGGGTCCCCAAGGACCAGGTTGGCAAACGCTGTCTTAGAGCTGGAACGAAAAGCAAGGCGGCAACTTTGAATTCAGGATGGGGGAATCGTGGGAAACGTTCCGGCATTGGGTATGTTGGATGCCATCCATTCTCCTGGTCCCTCCAGGAGCTACCCGGAGATCCTGCAGCGCATGAAGAAGCTGTGCCGCTACCTGCCCGGCCTGGAGGGGGAGACTCTGTCCAGGTGCCGCAGCCAGGTGGTCATCTGTGCCTCCCTGGTGCTCTTCAGGAGTGCCTACCTCTACGTCTCCACTGTGCAGCCCTCCCTTTTCCAGGGTGAGGGGAGTGCGTAACCAGGGTTTGACTATGGTGGCATCATGGCTGGAAACCAGCAAACATTAGCATGCATCTCATTGTGTTTCTGTTTGGTTTTATTGCTCTGACCATGGATGATGATGTTGGGGTTGATGTTGATGTTGGTGTTGGCGTGTGCCCCCTCAGGCCTCAGCTCCCCTGGGGCAATGCCCTGGATCCTGCTGGAGGACCTGTCCTCTGTGTACAGTGAAGTGGACCTGGAGCGGAGCACCAAGCATGCCCACAAGAAGTGCAAGTTAGCTGATGGCCGTGAAAAACCGATGGTGAGCAGAGCCCCTGTATCTTCACGGCTGTGAGCTACAAAAAGCCTCTGCAGTCTTTTTTTGGGTGGCTTGACAGCTTTGTTTTGATGTGATGAGCGTTGTAATTTTTCCGAAGTGAACGTTGAGTACTCTGCATGCCTTCCCAACAGCACTCGGTCGCAGTGTGCCTCATCTTGTCATGCCTTGTCTCTAACTTGGGAGGTATTGAGCTGAATTTCATCTCTCATAGTAACAGGAGACCTAATGCCATTTATCATTTCATTTCGCCATGTTTTTACATTGTGGTTTGTTGTGGATGTCGGCATGAGAATGTCAGCGTGTTCATGCGCGTGCACCCAGAGCTCCGATGACGAGGACGGCCTGGGAAAAGGGCGTGGACGGCACATCGTGGTGAACAAGGCGGACATGCCGGGCTGGACGGAGACGCTGGACAGCTTCCGGACCGCCCGGGAAAGCTGGGATCTTCTGCATTCACATGAGGCCCTGGAGTCAGGTAAACCGGGCAGCACCAAGATCACGCAGCTGGCTCTCTTCACCGTGAAATGTTTCCCTGTCGCTATAAACTAACCAAACCCAGTGCTACTTTGTGAAATTGCAACCCTGTCCGCAGATGACTGTCTCTCTTTCTTAAACCGGTTATAATCCTCATACAGAGTTCAACAAAATCTGTTCCTCCTGGAAGACCGAGAATTGGCTCTGGCTCAGGATCTTTCTCACAGACATGATTATCTACCAGGTATGTGGAGAGGAGAGAATCAAACCTGCTGTCTGCCAGTGAAAAAGTAAAAAAAGCTATTGCCACTAATCCTCAGATCGCAACGAACGGTTTAAATTGATTGGCATCTTTGAGAAGGCAACTTTAAACTGTAAACCTGAAATATTTATATTGTTCCAAGGATGGAGCCATGGTGCACACCTGACGTGTGAATCTGAACATGCTATGTTTGTGTTTCCAGGGGCAGTACAGGAAGGCTTTAAGCAGCCTGCATCAGATGGCCTCCTTCCAGGCCCCACAGCAAGGGCCTATGTCCCCCCAAGGCAGCCTAGAGCACCAACGGTCCCTTATCCAGCTCGCCTCCTGTCACTATGCCCTGGGGGAGTACCGGGTATGAACACCCACTTCACTTATTGGTGCCTGTCTTCTGTGTTCATTTTTTTTTTTTTTTACTGTTTTTTTTCCCCCCCAGTGACACTGTCTATCCTGCACATATCATCAGCATACATGTGACTTGAATGCAGGAGGGTTTTTTTAGAGAGATTCATCCTGTTAGCTTGACTTGTCAGTTCATGTTACCTGCTCATTATCCCTCTTGCCTTAACTCTGGATGTTACTGTGTGTATGTCACTCTCCTGCCGGGCCACTAACAGATGGCTTGTGAGAAGCTGCTCGACGTGGTCAGTGTACTTGTGCCTCAAACCCAGGACCCGTGCAGGACCCCCGAGGATCAAACCCGGGCCAGGGGCAAGTTTCGGAAGGGTAAGCTGCTGTCACATGGTCCGTGTAGGCATTGGAAAGAAGCCTGCGCTGTAGATTTGTGTAATTTTGGTCTACTCGAGTTTAAAGAGGTCTACTTGTCGAAGAACTGAACCTGAAGGGCAGGTGCACAGCTTAGTCATACTTGCTATACCATTAGCATGAGGTGAAGGTTGTTCTGTTTTGGTTCTGATTCCACATATGAAGTTGTTAATGTGTTTTTTTTTTTTTTCCCCCCAGGCAACGACCTGCGGCTTCTGCCATGCACTGGCAAAGCTATCATGCCCTTCTGCCTGCAGCTGATGTTGGCCTGCTTCAAGGTATGAAGACCAAAGGGCCTGTTCTGACCGTGGCTTTATGTTTTTGGGAGCATGGGATGATCACATCTTTGATTTGGCTATACAGTCACGGGCTTTTAATATAATACCCCAGGTACTACTTCCAGAAAAACCCACACACACCCTCAACTGTAATGCCCATTTCTGTCTTCTTCTGCATGAAATGTCAACCAGCTGCGAGCCGTTACAGACAGCAGGGACGACCTAGCACTCGGTCACGTGATCGTTCTCCTGCAACATGATTGGCCGCTCGGGGAAGGCTTGTTCCTCAAGGCAGTCGACAAGATCTGCCAGCAGGGCAGCTTCCAGTATGAGAATTTCTTCAACTATGTCACCAGTATCCTTTCCATGTGATACAGGAGAAGCAGATCCAGACCTAGTTCTTGAAGAATTGGTAGTTTGTTGTCAGATTCGCGTCGCCTGTGAATATTTAGTCAAGGCCAAACTTGACGCTCATTAGTCGATGCACCTTTGAAATATGACAGCTTAGACGATGTTTTGGTCATGTTGGGTCTCTTTCATCTACTTCTTATTCCTGAACCCTGCCGCTCCGCACAGACATCGACATGCTGGAGGAGTTTGCCTACCTGCGCACCAACGAGGGGGGTAGGATCCAGCTGGAGCTGCTGCCAAATCAGGGGATGCTCATAAAGTAAGTCCCCCCCACCCACGCTGCATCTCTTCCTCAGAAGTGCCACACCAGGAACAGCAAGTCCTGCACAGGTTCTGAAGGTCCGGGCTTTGGGGGGGTGCGCTTATGCGTTCTGGATGAAGTTGGGACTGTGGGGGGAAAATCGATGGGCTGTACTGTGGCCGGCCTGTGGGAGGCAGTGTCATGCATGTCTGTGCATGTGGGTCTGTTAGTCACATTCGCGTACCGCCTTATGTCCAGCGTCGTAGCATTTAGATGATGCCTGTATGCACCGAGTTTAGCTGGGAAGACCTGGTCACTGTGAGAGCCTTCCACTGCCGCCCCTGTTACTCTGGGCAGATATGGCTGGACATCTCACTGAGTTTACCCCCATATATGCAGAACTTCCTCATAGGTCCCTAATTTGGTGCTTGTCTTTGGCTGTGAGTGACCAGTGCCGTGAGATGGCCTCTTATCTTCTGCAAGACTAAGAATTTCCTGGACCTCCGACCTGCTCGTTTTCAGGATCTCGAGTTAGCGTGTCAGCGTAGGTCCTTCACAATCGTCATGAGTGTGTCCATACGTCGTTTATGTCCTTCAGGATCCTTCTCGTCCGGCTTCTGCCGATTGCCGCTCCTCCTCCTGAAACACTGGGTCGCTGAGGTCCCCGTCTCGTACGACCCCCGCTGGTCCTCCCCTCTTCTTATCTGGTGGCCTCTCTGCGTTGTTCTGTGGGCCTGTCGTCTGTGGGTGTACGTGGAGCCGGTTCCAGGTGTTAAATCATGGTGTTTGCTGTCTCTAGGAACCCCAGCTCTGCCCTGGGGCTGGTATCCCAGGATTTTAGTACCCTGCTGCTTCCAGGGGCACAGACCGCCGAAAGGTACCCCTCCCCACCACCCAGACCGGTCATCCTTCGTCTGTTCTGTTTTTTTTTTTCCTTCTGTTCGTCCGTTAGTCCTACAGTCCATTGCTTTGCCGCCGTGCGCGTAAAACATGAGTTTTTTTTAATTTTTACTATTATTCCTCCCCCCTTCAAGCCATGGCATCCGTTTTCTGACTGCGCTGTGTTGTGATTGTATACAGTCTGTTTGGGTTTCCATTGTCACATGGTCTTCATCCTACAGAGGTATGGTTACCTTGCATAATTGGCCTGATTGTTGATTCCCCCTTCCCCAAACGGGAGTATTTTGTGGATTTTTAGGGGGGGGGGGGTAAATGTCTCTCTTGCAATCTGTCTGTTTTACTCTTTGCTCTTGCTCATACTCAGACACGCTGTGTACAATGCAGGCCCTACCCTGCCCCCCCCCCAAGTTTAACCCATTTCCAGAATTTCCAGAAACTGGACTTTCCATCTTTATAAAACAAAGTATCATAACTCAGACCTCCCATTGCATCCTCTTAAGCCGATGTGACATACATTGTAAATGGGCAAAGGTTTGTTGCCCTTTGTTCAAAGTGTATGTTTGATTCGGAGAATAAATTGTAGTTTATCTGGCCGTCCACATGAAATGTAGCAATATGCACTTTTCTGTGCTTGAACAATCTCCTCAGTACTGATTTGATGGTACAGTCTGTATAAGATAGCAGAGCTCTTGGGTATTGAAGCATATCAGTCAGTGAATGTCAGTATTGGGTCAGTCTCCGCTGTGCCGGATGATGTGCTCACCGAGCACAGTGTCCTGGACCTGCTGGTCTCCCTCACCCCTACTCCCCACCCCGCCTTGACTTTCCGTCGTCTCCGTTCTCTGAAACACAGTCCCTCTCCTGCATGACTTCACAGTAGACTTCATTCCGTTCCTCATGGCTGTTTTTTGGTGTGAGCCTAATGTACCTCATGCGCATCTGTTTGGGTCCGAAATGTGTATTTTACTGGTTTCTCCCTGCAAAAAAAAAATCTGACAATTAATCAAATGGCACGCAGTCTCTGCAGTAGTTGGTGTAAAGAAGGCATTTTTTCCAGTGATATATATATATTTTTTTTCTCCTCCTGAAATCCCTTGTAAACTTTAACCTGTAACGGGTCACGAGGGGAGGATATTTGCAAGTTAGCTGAGGCTAATGCAAGGCTAACGCGAGGCTCACGGCCACAGCGATGGGCACAGAAGGCGTGACCCTACAGACAGTGAGGTTGAGGCATGCCCTCACTGATCTGGCTCTGTAGCCTGGGGCTCCCTCTCTCGCCCTCGCCCTCTCCCTCTCTCTCTCTCCCTTTCACCTCACTGATATCTCTGCCCCCCCCTCCAGGCACCACACAGTCACCCGGGGCATCACCAAGGGTGTGAAGGAGGACTTTCGCCTGGCCATGGAGAGGCAGGTCTCCCGCTGTGGTGAGAACCTCATGTCTGTCCTGCACCGGTTCTGCATCAACGAGAAGATCATCCTGATCCAGTCGCTGCCTTGACCCCAGAACCTGCCCGGTTGACCTAACTATCTTGGTTCCGGATGGTCCGGTGACATGTGGGTCCAGCCCACAACTCTGTGGTGTTAATAAGTATCAACACCTATGTCCAAAGGACTGCAGTATTCTAAGGGAAACATTGACATTGACAAGGGAAACAGCCAGTGACATCATCTGGACTGTATACCAGTAAAGTCCGACGTATTTGCCTTAATCTCATAATTGTTGAATTATCAAAATAAGAACAAGGCATGTATTTTTCAAACCCAAACATTTTGGATTTATGATTAAATATGCTTCCTTCTACTGTTTTTTGCATATATTGTTTTGGGGGGGGGGGTGAGGCTCATTTGTGATGTTTGAGGTCCGTTTTGAAATGAAGTGTTTTGTACTTATGTGGTTTGTAAGGTCACTGCATTTAGAAGCCCCGTATAAAGTGTTGTATTTATTTAACTTTTTCTCTTGTGGTTAGAATGATAAAATATAAAAAAAATGCATTAAATCACGAACTGCCTTCTGTCAGCTGTGTTGTTTCTGTTTAATCCTTGACTGATTCACATCAGAACAGATGTGCTTTAATGAGTGGCAGCTAGGGGGCGATAGTGGATTTCCCACGCATCGATCACATGCCGCCGTACATGCCGGTCTGATGCTGGCGTTCCCTGTAGCTTGGTCTAAGATGAAATTCTACGTATTTGTATTGTCATTTTCACAGCATGTTTAAAGCTGTAGCTAGTTATTCAGTAAATCAGTTTCACGTCTTTGGAAGATGGAACTTATCGATGTTAATATTCAGTGTGGTAAGTATAATGTTTTCAGATTTTTTTTTTCCCCCCACTACTCAACAAACTGACGGGGGGTGTCCACTTAGCAAGGCAGTTTTTCTTTGTCCCGGACAGTGTGGGCAGACCTGGGGCATGACATGGGATTTCTTGTACTCGACCGATGTTAAATCAGCAAGGCCTGCGTGCCTTGAATTGCTACCGTCTTTTTCCTGAATGTTGGGCACTTCTGGGGGACGCTGGGATTTCAGCCTGGGGTGTCTCTCTGCAGTGTGCTTGTATTAATGGGCCCAGAGCGCTTCTGACCTGCGGTGGATGTTCGGTTGTGGAGCTTAAGTCCTGAAGGCTTCGACAAGCGCGGTCGATAAAACCACTTCAGTCAGTAGCCGGAGCACGGAGCACGCAGCACGGCCCATCACGTGATGTCAAGGAGCAGCACGTTAATTTAATTTAACGAACACCTAAAGATCAAGCCCGGGGTGTGGGCCACGCCCAGTCCCTTACCGACGGAACTTACTCTCGTTCTGTAAATGCTGTCAATTCCAGGAAAGCCTTCTGCAAGTTCAGGTGGGTCTCTGCACAACGAATGAACAACATACTCGTTAAGGCTGGGTATGTTGAGGGAGATTGACAGAAGGTTCAGCTGAAATTGGGTTAAATAATAGTTTAACAAAGGGAGCCCAGTTCCATCCAAAGATAGAAGCGAGAGCTGAGATGGTCGTGTTGTATGTCAGTACACCTGTTCAGCGTCAGCTGTGGAATTACGGCAGTTGTTGATTTTAATAAGGTCTGGGCCAGTGTCCATTACCATTGACCATAAGTCATGTAAAAGATGTGCAGGACAGTTCTGCCCCAATGTGTGAGTCTAATGCAGCTCATAAGCTCAAAAAATGTACACTCAGAAGCTGAAATTACACCTTAGAGCAGTGGACCCGCACTCGAGCATGTATGGAAGGCATTTAGAAGGCAGGGAGCCTGGGATCAAAGAGCACTGTGGGGCTGGAACCACCTGGGGTGCTGGGGGGGGGGGGCATGCCCGAACACGGTGGGGCCGGCCGGCTCCTGATCTTCCCCGCATGAATCATTCGAGGACTTATTGTCTGCTCAGGCTCTGCGGCAAACAGAGAAGCAAGTGCGGGGCACTCCTGCCATGTCACCTGAAAGACAGGGGGCGCCGTTGGGCCGTCTGTTAGAGCACAAGGGCAAAGCCGGGCATGCCCAGATGATGACATCATAACCATAAAAAGTGCATTACTTTACAGCTCCGTGGAGTTAAAGAGCAGCATACCTTCCTGTACCATTCCTGTATAGTGAGGAATGTTCACACATCAACTTAATATACATTACTAACATGATAAATATGTTTTATAATTACGAAATCGCCATAACAAGAAATATGTTTCTTGTAATGGGAAGGATTAAATATGTTTGCATAGTAATACATATTTTGCTTAGTAACTACTGAGTGTTTGTTTACCGACAAAATATTTCCCTCTGCTTCTATTGACAGAGATATGCTGTGGTAACGCAATGTGTGTGAAGAAATTTGTTCCAAGTTTAATAAAATGAAAAACCGAATAAGAATTTGTCATTTTTATACTCTACCATCTATTAAATGTATGTACATGTACTGAATACTGGTTGTATTATTACTATATTATTTAAGTTTGCTGTCCATGTCAATTTATTTGCTTTCCAGATATCTCAGGCAATGTTTCCCAACCGGGTCCTTGGGCCCCACAGACGGTTCACGTTTTTGCTCCCTCCCAGCTCCCAAGGACCCCCAAGGACCGTATTGGGAAACTCTGATCTAGGGTGCTGAACAGTTCCAGAGATGAAACGGTAGGTTGTAATTAATACTTTCGTACACATACTTTATATATCGTACATACTTTATATACAAACTTTATGTGCAGTACATACTTTATATACAAACTTTATATATTGTACATACTTTATCTACATACTTTTTGCACATATTTAGTTTTGCTCTGCTATTTACTGTTTTTTTATTTGTTCAGACATGTAGGGCAAGTTTCCGGAAGAGTCTTAGGCTGTGTATCGGGCACAGAGCAGCTGGACAAACGGCATGTTAGTCTCAGGAGGGTGAAGGGGGGGGGGGGGCCTCCAGCTGACAGGACACGCCCACCTTCCTTGCGCTGAACCAGGGAGCAGAATGAGAGCTGGGGAGCAGGTACCGGTGGGGAGGGACATGGCTATAGAACAGGGAGTGACATCATCAGTGAGCTACTATGGAGGCGAGCAGGGGGGGGGGGGGTGTTATTCACAACTGAGGCGAAACACAGTAGTGTGTGTGTGGGAGGTGGGGGTGTGGAACAAGTTCACAGCAGTTCCTGAAGAAAGCGGAGCGAAACGTCTCTGAAGCCCTGCATGGAAGTGGCCCAGTGGACCTAGCAGACCGGGGGGAAAAGTCGGGAGTCGGCCAGGGGCGATGTTTCAGCGCTTAAAGAAAGGGCAGAGATAAACGAGAGAAAAACTGGAGGGACGAAGGGAGGAGAAACATCCGAGCTGGGACATGGCACCTTTCTTCAGCTGGGTGTCGAAGGTGAGTGCCGTGATCGGCCAGTCCGCTCGGCGTTCCGGCTCTCATGCGGACTGGAATGTCAGCCTTATAGCTCTCGGCAGGTTGGTTCCTCAGGGCTTGAAGTTCCTCCTTCCCTCGGCTCTGGACCTGTAGCCCTTATGCCACCACTTAGGCTCTCAGTTTGTCTGAACTGAAAGTTTTTTGTGAACTGTTGTACCACGGAATCCCAGGTGCTGAGAGACACGAACACTGGGTCCGTGCAAGAAACAACGTGTTCGGTCTCCAGTTAAACAACCCACCCCCCCCACCCACCCCCCCCCCCCCCAACGGGTATTTTTTTTTCTGGGGAAAAGCGGCCCACGAGACCGTGGGGAGGGCGGCGCGGCGAGACACCCCT